>WBMV01007081.1:1003790-1137003 GCA_013396655.1 Campylorhamphus procurvoides
ACACACACACACGCCCGCGCGCCGCTCCTCCCCCGCCTCCTGCGCCGGCACAGAGAAAGGGAAGGGAGGCGGCGCCGGGCCCGGGTCTCCCGCACCGCGCACAACATGGAGGAGCTGGTGGTGGAGGTGCGGGGCTCCAACGGGGCCTTCTACAAGGTACCGGGTGCTCGCGGGCGGGCCGGGCCCCAGGGAGGGCAGCGCGGCCGGGGTCGGGAGGAGGAGGAGGAGGAGGCGGCGGCGGCTCCTCCTCCTCCTCCCCGCGCTGAGGGAGCGCGGAGGCCCCGGGGCAGCAGCAGGAGGAGGAGGGAGAGCGGGGCAGGGGCGGAGGCCGCGGCGGGGCCGTGTCGGTGCCCGCGGGGAGCGGAGCGGCCGCAGGGCCCGGGAGCGGCGGGAGCGGCGAGGCCTCGGGCCTGCCCCTTTGTGGGAAGGGGAGCCCGCGCCGCCCCGTCCCGGCGCTGAGCGAGGATCAGCGCCGGGATGGGGCTTTAATTGCTAAATCCTCAGCTTTTGTCGCTACTTAAGGAAAGTCTCTCCGGCCGGCCGGGTTTGCAGGAGAGCTGCGCTGCCGGAGCACGGCCTGCACGGCGGGGAGGAGGGGCACCTGGGCAATACACATTCCTGGTAAAACGCTGTGGTGGATTCCTGCTCCCAATGCTGTGGCAGGGGACGCAGCCTGCTGGTGTTAAAGACAGCATTGCCTGGCCAAATCTATCCGTGCTGAGTCGCTGAATACGTTTAATTATCAAATGTATCTCTTACTGAAGCTACTTAGTGGCATTCCATGTTTGTTTCCAAGCCCTTGTGCTTAATAAAGCCATCACTGAGCCTTGAACGTATATGCCGAGCGCTTAATATGTTTATTAATACCGTGTAGTATTGTGTGTCTTTGCATGACTTGGGTTGTGTTAATCTGCTTATTAATAGGGGTATAATTTGTGGGTTTAGTCTAATCACATAAAAATACAATTCAGACATGGTGGGCTTGGGCCTGCTATCCCTGCCTGTTATCAACACACCAGAAACAGCTGTGGATGGGTTTCTGCAAGTCTCCCGTGGTTCAAACGTTCCTTGGACTTTAAAAATAGGGCCTAGTTATTGTGCGACATCCAATATTTATGTTAGCAATGAAGGAACAGGTAGAATTTCACACTCGAGTGTTCCTGTGGTAAGCCAGGTAGATTCCAAATGATACAGTTCCAGCACCTCCGAGTGTTTCTAAGAAAAAAAGACCTTTCTAAAAGCTTATTTTTAAAATACGTGTGATGCTATCTTTCTCTGGTAATATTCTATAAATGTATGATACAAGTACAATGAATATGGTAAATAAACATCCTGTGAGTTCACAGTGCTGTAGCTGAAGTGTTAGATCTGTATATTGCTTCCTGGAATTAAATAATTTAGCACTTCTAAAAATCAATTTTACATTTTTAAAGGTACAGTCTTTGCTCAGAAAGAAACATAAGGAATAAATACATTGCAGAGGGCAACTTTTAATGAGGCTTTTTATCAGATTGTATGAGAGTATTTACACAATGCAAAATAGATGACAGTAAAAATTATGTAGTGCACTCTTAAAGGGACAGATATTATTGAAGAAACCTGGGAGACTTGAAACTTCTGTAACTTTTATTGTTTATGTTCAGTTTCAACATCATAGGGCTCCTTTTGTGTAGGCGAAAGTTTTGTTTGAGCACATGTTCATGTAAGTTTATTCATGACAGTGTATCCAAGTTATAACACAGACATTGCCTCCAAGCTGCATGTTATGTTTGCCTTTCAAGTTTTAGAAATTCTGGCATGAGAATTCTTTTTCTTCTCTTAATCTCTGAGAGGACTTGGTTAAATTATCTAGGGGGATAAATGGGCACATGGATTTATTGATCTTCACCTGTATTACCTGTCTAGATAGACCATTATACTTAAGATAAATGCAACAAATTCTTAAAAAAAAATAAAAACTTGTGGGTTTTTTTTTAAACTCTCATATAATAATGTTCAGGGTAAACTAGCAATTTTCCTCTAGTCTGAATTACTTGAGTTCTAGTTATGAGTTTTTTCTTTCATCATAATGTCTGAGTATCATTCTGTTATAAAGTAATTTCTCTAAATTTTTTCTTTTGAGTTTTGTGCCTCTTTTACATGTGGGAAATTTGGTTGTAAAAAAGCAATGTTGACTCAGCATAACAAGAACTGTGTGATGATGTCAAGTGTGAATTTAATTGCAAAATGTTTTGTTTTGGGGTTTTTTTTCATTTCAAAACTTTATTTTAGGAGCCTCCTGAGAAGTGTTTTACAGCAGTAACACTTCAAATAAATAAAAAACAAAACAATTATTCAGTCTCATGGTTGACTGATAAATTGTGAAGATTTCTTTAGCTTTGAATAATTCTGAAGAATTTAATCAGAATATGTAAATGTTTTGGAAAAGTATACCTCTATATTGAAGTTAAGGGGAGGAGTATGAGGCTGTTAGAGTCAGGAAAGGGCTAAGTGGCGCAAGGAGACACCTAATTGCCTCTTTGGGTTTTCCTGTCTTTCCTTGTAGGTCTCTCTGAGGAGCTGAGCATTTTTCAGTGTATCAGCAGCATCTTGATGATACAAAACTGGTGCCTAATTGTCACCTGGGCCCTGCTAAGAGTAATAAACCAGTCTTTTCTAATGTACATCTGGAGGGATCATGTTTCACACAAATGCAGGAGGTGGTTAGAGGATGCATTTGTACCCAACTGTAAGATTTGAATTAAAATTTGTTACTGGTCAGGTGCTCTAGGCACTAGAGTGTGTCATGACTGCTATAGTGGAGACTAGTGCTTTGTGAATGGAATTAAAATACTGCTTGGTGAATACTACATACTTTTCATGATTTTTTTCTTTGCCCAAGATGAATTACTCCATGGAAAGTGCAGTGCAGTCAGTGGGCATGATTCAGGGATAATTGACAATCTAGTACCTAGAGATGCTTAGTCATGACTTGCTATGTGGTTTGGCCCAGAATCTTTGCAAAGAAAATGTTAGATCCCTGTATTTATTTTGTGTAGACTGGTCCAGCAAACCACCAGGACTGTGAATCCAAGGGGAGGGAACTGCCTTTTTGCAGCTCACAGTCAAGTAACTAAATCTTGAAGATGTACACTGTTAGGGCATTTCTTTTCACATCTTTTCTTGTATAGGAGTGGTAAATTGGGTTTTAAAGTTGCCTCATTCACAGCGGACTAATAGACAGTCTTTGTCTCATCTTTTTGGGATTAGCTTTAGATATTTTCCTCTATAAAGGGACATGCTGGATGCCTTTCCAACGTGGAATTGATTTTTCTTTTCCAGTTTGGGAGTGATTCTCTCTTGTGTCCTCTGCTAAAGATGGAAAGCATGCTGTTTATGAGGCAGGCAGTTTTGGAATGGTGTTTGTTGTTAACATCTCTATGTTGTCTGTAATCCAATTTTTGCCACTTCTTGCTTCATAACCTTGTGAAAATCTTCCACTTTTTATCCCAGCAGTTTCAGCACTTTGCTGTTGTTTGCTTCGTTTTATAGATAACTTCATTGATTTCATTGGAGCTACAGCTGATAAAATCATTCATCTTTATTACTACTTTATTACTCCAGGTCTCACTATCAGCAGCTGTTCCTTTGGCCTCCTGTGGCCTTCGTATCCATTTTTTCTTTCCTTTCACTGTTCCATGCAGGCATACCCTCAGCCAATGCCTCCAGTCTCTTTGTACATTTGTGAGCCTCTCTGCTCAGTCCTTCTGAGGACAGCAACCTGTAGTTTCCCTCACTTGGTAACCATTTCTGTGACTATTATTCTTTCCCTATTCTGTTCCTTTGTATGTCCAGCCTTTCTCAGATTTGATTATCCACCGAGTTCCCTTTTGACATTCTCCTTCCAACAGGTATGACATGTTCAGAACTGTTATGCTGACAGTAGATGCACGTTTGTATCAACATAGCTTTTTTTTGTGTTAAAAAGCCTATTTTCCCTACTTTCCCTCCTTACAGTTAATTATCCGCCTTTATTAAAATGGTTGACAATGCTCACATCTGATGATGTGAGCAGACTTTAAAAAAAGGAGCAAAATTTCATGGCAGCTGAAGCCTTTATTTATTCTTTTGAAGTGTCTGTTATTCCGTTTAGCACAAAAATAACAAATATGCTGGTGTTTCCAATAATAATTATTTTTTTAACAAATAATTTTTAAAATTTAGACCATATTTTCAGCATATAACCATTCTTAAGAATGTGAATGCTCATGTGTTTGAGAAATGCCATGTTGTAAACTTTTTTAGTTAATTATATCTGAAGCGTGGAGAGAAAGGAAATGGTTTATGTGACTGAAAGTCAAATTCAGTGTGGAAAACTTACCACATTTGATTTTTTTTCCACATTAGAGAACAAAGATCAACCTTTGCCATTGTAAAGTGTGCTTCTCTTGACAGATTGTTTTGTGTACTTTTATTTGATATTTCTGCTATTGGCAATAGTGGTATCTCAGCTGCTGCAGTCTTTCACTGTCCTGGTCCTTCATTTTGCTCCCATCCAACTTCACTATGTTTTTGAGACTTTTCATCTCTGTGTCTAAATTTATCATAGCCACTGTTCTGTCCCTTCATGGGGGTGTGTTTCAAACTCATGTATGTGCACCTTTATGTTTGAATTTGCATGCTTAACTTACGTTCTTTATTTAGAAAAGGCTGATTAATGACTATTGTACTTTTTGTGTGAATCTTTGTGCGAGATCAGAGCCTCTTCTCTGCCTCTACTGACATCTGGGCCTGGCTTGTCCTGTGTCTGTGAATTTGGCTTATAGTGTTAAAGCTTTCATTTCTTTTTAGCATTGTGTATAATTTCATGTGTATCACAGAACAGAGAGAACCAAACAGTTCTGATAAGTGTTAATGTTGGTTTTTCAAAGGCATGAATGCTTAAATATTAATTTATTTAAAAAAAAAAAACCTTAATAGCATTTCAGAACTTTTCTGTTCATGCTTAGAAATGTAAAAATATATAGTGTTGTAGAGTCCAAATACATTTCATGTACTACAGATCTGTTTAAATATTTATTGGAGGAAAATTGTCATGATGCTGTGATACTTATCACATCAGTTTTTCATTGTCTGTATCTCTGACATTTTTCTGTGTCACAAGAAACTTAAAAACAAGAAAAACCACCTTTATATGACTAGATGGGATTAGACAACCAGATACTGATGACTGTATTAATAATAATTAATATGTTTAGTCTGGTTGTTTTTAAGCATAAATATTACATGGAGGTGCCCAGAAGTGTTGAATATATTGCATGTTTGAAATTAGATATTTAGCAAGACATTGTTCACTTTGTAATTAATTAAAAATTTATTACTGTGATTTTTTTTTAAAATTTTGCAAGACTAAAAATTAAAAGACAAGCCACACTATTACAACATTAACATTTTTGGCCAGGCTGGAGTGAAAGCCAGGTATTCCATCTGTTTCTGTGGTTGAATCTTCTGAACTTGATATAAGCTACAGAAATGGTCAGATTTGTGTTTTTCACTGGCAGTGTTTCAGAGTGCTGTTTAGAGCATGTTCTAGTGTTTGCATCACCACTGAGGTGATGACTTCTTCCAAAGGGTCATTTGTACAAGAAAATGTGATTTTTTTTTTGACATTTTATTAATATGAGAAAGTTAAGTGTCAACAAATTCTTTCTTAGGGAATGGTTTAGTGTTACTCTTACCTGTTTTCCTCAAGGCTCTTAAGTGTTCCTGGCATCATTTCTGTTGAATTTTCTTTATAAAATAATCTCTGCTTTTGCATACTCAAGTATTACTAACAATGCTCAGTCCTATCCTTTTTCAGTCTGTGGCATGAAGAGATATATAGAGATATATATAGATATGTAAAATACCTAATAGCAATCAGATTTTTCAGGAATTAAAGGCATCTGTTTCAGCTGCATCTATAAGAATAGGTGCTTCTAAGTTGCACACACAAACATTGGAAGAAATGTGGGTAAAGCCTTTGAAGGTGATGTGTGCAATGTTGTGAAATGAGTCAGGACTTCTGCTGTATTTTTCAAATGCGTATCCAGTTTGGGAATTTTCTTACAGAATACACAGTAATATGAAATATTAGGTAAATGTTTAGTATCTGAGAGTTCTGTTGCCTCTTTATATAAATAGTATTTTTGCACTACTATCAACATGATCTTGAGATGTGATCTTAAATCTCTGTCATGTCATTGAAAAATATCAGCTGTGCTTGTAATCCCCTTTGAAGGACTCTCTTAGAATTCTGAAATACATAATTATGTAAATGCTTCAGAGACTTAAACAGTCTCCTTTCGTTGCTAGCAATAATAAAGTCTTGTTCTTAAGAGTATCGAGAGGTGAGCAAGGTGTAAAATAATTGTTTGCCGTTGTCATTGTGGTTTTGCTTTGACTTCTCTTCGTGGTGGCCTTAGTGCTGAGTATGTCCGAGTCATGATATTCGGGCTCATGTACCACTTAGTATAACCAGTCATCAGGTATTTCTCTTCCTTGATACTGAGATACTGCTGCAACTCAGGAATGACTTTGGAATGTTTTATAAGGCAAAAATGCCAGAAGATTTTTTTCTTTTTAAAACCCTTTAGATTCCTTATGAGACAGAAACTCCTACCTTCTTGTAAGAGATAAGATCTGTTCTTGTCTTGGAAACTTGGAAGTACACGGAAAATAAGAAGTTCCACACTTCATTAACTAATTCTTCTACTGTAGTGGTAGTTAGTGATAAATGATTTTCAATTTACTGAGAAATTTTTTATCTACTAAGATGGATCTCCACTGGTAGAACAAATTTTTATACTCACTCTTGTTCATTGGCTTAATCTACCTACCATGCAAGGATATGCTATATGTGGACTAACAGTGGTGGAATAGTCAACACTTCACCAGTTTGTTTCTCAAGTTCATGGAGATGCTTTAAAAAGTAAAGAAAAAAAGGCACAATCTTTTAATCCCTGGTTGACCAGGGATTAATGTGACCTCTGTCATTTGAGGTTAAGAAAATTATTTTCATTGGTAAATCCCAATGGTCTTTGAGTATTCATCTTCCTGTTCTGTAGGTGGGGAGCAGGGGGAACTCTAGGGGCTTAAGGCTGAAAATTGATCAAACAAACATCAGTCAGTTGAGTGTATAAGGCAGGAGGAGCCCTGTCAGTGCTGAATTATACTTGTCCTCTGCTTTGTGGTGACGTGGGAGACAAGACCACTGTTATCCATGTTATCCATGCCCGGGAGAAAAGGGAAGGAAGTCTGCAGGGCATTCATCTAAAGTTTGTGCACTGTGGAAATAAAGTGTGGTGAAGTAAATTTGGGGAAAACTGCTGAAATGGATATAGATGAGTTTTCATAGTGCAATGTTCAAATGTAGTTTGAGGTAAAAGAGAAGAGACAGAACTTAGAGACTCTATGGGAGTTTTTTTAAGAAGTACTGATGTTTAATTTTTATGCCTGTGAACATTTTAAACTTTCCATATAAAACTATTCAGAATGCTCTGTCATTTCTTAGTAACCTCTCCTGTTACTTCTAAAAAGTAGGAGGAATGTATTCTGTTTGTGTATCAATATGCTGGTAGTCACAAACGCAGTGAGGTTATCAGCTTTTCAGGATATGTTTTATGTAAGTCTACTGCAAAATTAAAAAGACTGACTGGAAAACACACTTGCATTGTGAGTTGCATCAATATTTGTGAAAGGAAAGTGTTATACAGGTTTAAAATTATTTTTTAGAAGATCCATAAGTATATCGTAATTATACCTTGTTTCCTCCACAGGCATTTGTAAAGGATGTGCATGAAGATTCAATAACAGTTTCATTTGAAAACAAGTAAGTGTATTGCTGGTATTATACCTGTCAATGATAGAGTATCAGCCTTGCATTTGATTAACCTAAATGTGACTTTGTGTAGAGTAGCATTTTCTAGATACACTGAACTTGTTTTTAGGGTGTTTTAAAATTATGTCCAATATCTACTATTTTGTGACATTTCTACAGAAATGCTTTTAATGGTTTAAATACTTTTAAGTACAAAACTATAGTAACAGCTTTGCTGGGAAGATAGGCATGTTATTGAATTCACATGATAAGAACCCATGTTTGACTAAGTCAGCAGCTGTACCATGATTGTCCCTTTCTCACGTGAATGTCCTATTTTAGTTTTAGCAGATTACATTATTACAAAAGTTGTCGTGTAGATAAGTGATGTATACTGGTTCCCTACACTAGAAATCAAATTTATACAGTCTCTGTTAAAGAAACTGAAAATTAAAACCCTGTTCAGACTGAATTCTGATGAAATTTTTATAATATATGGTAGAACCAAATAAAAGAAGATACAGGCTTGTTTTGAAGGAAGTGTCCAAATGTGTGATAAAATGTTTTTTAAAAAAACTGTTTCTAATGGTGGGGTTAAGATCTATAACTGTAAGTAGAGTGAAAACTGCTGCTGGATGATTTCAAAAGACTGCAGCTGACATTAGGCATTCATTTAGAGTGCTTAATGGTCACTTACATGTGTGTTTTTCTTACTACATATACATTGGATCATGTTACCTTTAATATGCACAAAAGCTCCACAGAATTTAAAAATGTAAAATTAATGGATTGAAAATGTTTCTGATTTCTGTTCATGCAGAAAATGAAAATGTTGGGCCATTCACTGTGTATTTTATTTGTAGCTGGCAACCAGAGAGACAAATACCATTCCATGATGTGAGGTTCCCACCACCTGCAGGCTATAATAAAGACATCAATGAAAGCGATGAAGTAGAGGTGTGTATGCTCCATTAACAACACTTGTCTTGAAAAGTGAGAGAATTTGGTGTGAAAAATGTCAGCCAAGCCACTGGAAGGTTTGCTTCCATGTTGTATGCTGTCACCTCCCGTGATTCCAAGTACCACATAAAACACAATGTTAAGCACATCATGTAAACCAGATTTTGACAGTTGTAAACCACACAACTTCCACATACCAAAAAAAAACCCGCCAAACATACCATGTAAAATTTCATGTGCCTTGACCTCCATGCTAACGTACAAACATGATCAGTGATTCATTGATTACAGATCAGTCCCTTATCAGAACTGAATTAATTTAGAATTAGATGCTGGACTGTAGTTCTTCAGCTGTAAGTTAATCATGTCTCTATTACCAAAACGTGAAGCTGAATGAGATAATATGCTTTATATGTGTGTACATAAAATAAAGAAATATATGTGTGTGTGTAAATCTGTATATATATAGAAAGGGTTTAAAGCACCACATACCTGAAACTTTCTTATTTTATGAAGTTTTTAAGTTAATTATAAATTTTATGAAAGAGAATTTTCAAGATCTGCATTCCTCTTGCATGCCTTTTAGGTTTAATTTGATTTGAAAGATAAGAAAATAGCAAAAGTTTTTTGGTGTGAATGTGGCTAATATCGATGTGCTCAAGCTGTGTAGGTGTGTGTCCTCTTGTTTACCCACTGGTAGCACCTCAGACCTACACACAATTAGAAATATTGATGATTAAATATTAACAGATATAGAAGTCTGAATTCTCTCTTCTGACTGTGCAAGACTGAAGAAACTAATGCTAGTAGATTGGCTGCAATGTTATTTATCTGTATAATCTTGCATACATAATTTTTTTCTCCTATCTGTATTTTCAGTAGATAGGTGTCAGCTGTTACTTGTTTGCTGTGCTTGAAGACTTTTTGTACCAATGTACTCTGTACTTTACATACTGATATATTCTGCTGAATTTTGTTTCTGTAGAGTTCCTGATCATATTGGTGTCAGCTTTTGTGATCTCTTTCAAGAATGTAATGTATATATTTTGTTTAGGTTTATTCCAGGGCAAATGAAAAAGAACCCTGCTGCTGGTGGTTGGCTAAAGTGAGAATGATAAAGGGTGAGGTAGGAATATTCATATATACATATATATATATTTTATATTTATTTCTACTTTATTTTTTCTTTTCTTCTATGTATTGATGTGTACAGTGTTTTTAACTAATCTGTCTTAATTTTTGAAGAGTTTCTTGATTGGAACAGTTGCAATTACCATTGACCTCAACCTGACAAGTCAAATTTGATTTGCAGAGTTCACAAAAGTTCTTTTTCCTTAATAGTGTAATGCTCACTCTTGTTATAAAATGTATGGCTTGGATGATTTTATTATTTTTATATCAGTTCTACGTAATAGAATATGCAGCCTGTGATGCTACATACAACGAAATTGTCACAATTGAACGTTTGAGATCTGTGAACCCCAATAAACCCGCAACAAAAGATACTTTTCATAAAATCAAACTGGCAGTTCCTGAAGATTTAAGGCAAATGTAAGTACAAGGATTTCTTTATAAGTTGTTTCAAAATATGGAGAAATGCTTTTTACCACTCTAAATTAACTTCTTAAAATTTTCATGTAAGAATGTAGGAAATACAAATATTGACATGATTGTACTTCAGAAACAGAAAGGATGATTTTTCTAAATTGCAGTTTAGTCTTGGAGGAGGAAATACTTTGTTTAAGGTTTGTGTATGGTATAAGTTAAGATTTTTATTCTTAAGCTATTCAGTGATATGCACAGGTTAATATGAATCCTTCTTTATTCTGTTATTGGTTGGTGGCTCTAGGAATAGTTGGACCATAAACAAACCTCCCAGAGCATGATACAGAACCAGCTAGTTTTTTTCCTAGAACATGGACATGTTACAGCTCTAAAAGTCAGATTAATACTGACTCCCCTTGTTTACCTTCAGATCACTTTCTGCTATTTTGGGTTGCATGTTACTGCCTCAGTGTGGAATGAGCTATAAATTCAGATTAGACCAAAAATTTCTGAAGTTGATGTTGTAATACACAAGCTCACGGAGGAGTGAGTGGGCAGAGGAGGCCTGGAAAAGCCAAATACAGCAGGAGATGAGCACAAGGTCATTAGATGGCTGCAGTTGTTACAGTGGAGTCATGTGTTGTACTGGGTCACAGCGTGTTGGAAATTTTGGACTTGCTGATTGTCATGACTATAGCTTTTTAATGTAGTTTTGTTTAACTTGTCATCTCATAGGTGTGCATACAGAACATTTCTGAAATATTTCTTATCCTACTCTTGTGAAAACAAATGAACAATGAGTAAAATAAATAAGAGAATGAAATAACACCTGCATAAAAGGGAGAGCTTGGAAATCTTTATTTACACTATTTGTATTAAGGAATTAATCTTTTTGGCTGTTAACCAAAAATGCAGTGGTTCTTATTTTTAACTTTGTATCATTCTTATTTCTAGGTGTGCCAAAGAATCTGCACATAAGGACTTCAAAAAGGCAGTTGGAGCTTTTTCTGTAACATATGATTCTGAAAATCACCAGCTTATTATTTTGGTAAGTACAAATGCCTTACTGTACTGTTGACAGTGTCTCTTTCAAGAGTTCATGTGTAAACCACTCTTTTCTTTATTAATGATTTAGTCAATCAACGACGTAACAACAAAGCGGGCAAATATGCTGATTGATATGCACTTTCGAAGTCTTCGTACCAAGTTATCCCTGATACTGAGAAATGAAGAAGCCAGCAAACAGCTGGAGGTATGTTGGTTGTTTTCCCCAAAGTAATTTGAATAAAACACATAATAAAAGAAGTCTTCATGCATTTCTTAGCTGGTAGGACCTGCATTGTGGTGAAAGTAATTACGTACTGATGATATTGGAGGTGTAAAACAAAAAGTAGATGGAGGTGTTGTCCATCAAAGATGTGTACAGTTATAGGGCCTATATTTGCTAAGGCTCATTTTTATCAGCAAGGGTTTGTGGAGGATTAAATACAAATACAGAGACAAACATACATATATTTCTTTCATAGTTTGAGGCATAAAATAATTAGCCATTGTTGCATGAATAGTGCCACATATTTGATAACTTTAAAAATAGATGGGAGTGAATATGTCATAAAACTGATGTGGACTAGAACTGGATCTAGCAAAATCCTGGTGAGACTTATGTTGGTAGAGTGTATGAAGGGATAAGTTTGTCTATAGATAAAATGTTAGGAAATAATCTTACAGGAGATACAGCTTCTGATATTCCTGTGACTGGAGAGTGGGTGTTGACTGGCAAGAAGCTTGAGTCATACTTGTCCATGGGTTAAAAAAAAAAAGTAAAGGAGTAGGCTAGGAAATAAGGGGTTCTTTATGCATCAGAATTAATATTTCTTCATTATTTTTCTCCTATTTACTAATGAGAAAAAATAGCAACACTTGTGAAAACTTTATAGATTCTGTCAGGAACCAGAGGTACGACTCAGACTACTGTAATTAATTTTTATATGGCTGTATACCAGCAGTGTGGCTGCAGAACCAGGTTGCTTCCCCCCCATGCACTCCCAGGAGTTACATCTATTTGGTTTTAGCATGAAGTGTGATGCCGTGTAGTAGTTCAGGCCTCTTGTATCCAGTGGGTGTACTCACTGTTACAAGGAAGATCTCACTTCTGTTATTCTCTTTTTACTCTCTTGGTTTCTGTGTTTCAGAGCTGTAATCCAAGTTTGTTTGGGTCTTGATTTTTCTCAAGACCAAGAAAGGACCAATTTTTCTTCATTGGTGTTTCTTGAGCACCCCACTGTAGCTTTTCAGTAATCATTCTTCTTTATCTTCCTCCAGAACTGACAATTGTGTGGGCAGTTTACCTCTTGAAGTGCAAAGTATTATTTTGGAGGTGGGAAGAACAACAGCCTCTTTAGAGCTAATTCTTTTTACATGCCCCCACAAATGCATGCACCAACAACTGTTGTCATTGATTCCTTTCCCAACTAATCTTGGACTCTTTCTGTCTTTGTAACACTGAACCTTTTTGCTGCTGTGAAGGTCTTGAACTTGGTTTGATTTCCACTAGAAAACCATCATTGAACCTCAGTTTCTACCTAAGCAGTACTTAAATGAACGTTATGAGACAAATATATACAGTTAAAACGTGCATGACAGAAGTTGACTGGTGTTTTACATTTTGGTGTTTGTGTTTCTTTTAGATAGAATAAATATAAAACAAGTGTCATCCAAAGCTGAAAAGAAAAGCTTCAAATAATAAAATTCATTCTCATGATTTCTGTTGAGACACAGGCAAAACAGACTGCACATGTCCATCTGAGGCAAAACAGACTGCACATGTCCATCTGCAGAAAAAATATTTAGTGAACACTTCAGGATTTGCTGCATTATTAATAATAGTTCACTGTTGTCATCTAATAAACGTTTTTCTGTGTCTTGTACTCACTGAACTTTAAGTCTGCCAATTTTTTTCTTGCTGTTTTACCTTTCCTGCTTTCTGAGTCATTATCACTAGACCAGCTCCTTTTGTTCCACCAGGGTTTTTTTCTTTCTATCTGTTGTACCTTTTTTCTGCATATTAGCTTCTGGACTTGCATGGCTCTGCTTCTCAAATGTGGCTTTTAGAGCATTGAGTGAAATAACGGATTGCTTTTTGTTTGCATTCTTTCCCAGTGAGTGTGACTTAGTTCTTTCTGTTATTTGGTTTGAGTTGGTTTTATTTCACATACCTGAATTTAGCCTGAATTTACAAGTGTTTTGCATTCTGCTTTGTATTTTATTTCACCTAAATAGAATTCAGTCATGGCTGCTGTGTGGATATTAATACACTATCTGCATAGTTGTTTCTTATTAGTGTATTGGAAGGAAGTAGAATACAGAATTTCCAGTGTTTAAAACACACTGTAATATATCTTACACACTGTAATTATATAATTTGCACTTTTTTTAGTGCAAACAATGTAACTATGCTTTGACTATTATAGCCAAGGTCCCCAGTGATGATGTGGCTTCATCTTTTCTGTGTATCACAGGTAGTAAGAACTGATCACTGTCTTGATCGTCCTGTTCTCCACTCTCATTTGACTGTCTGTAACAGATGTCAACGAGTAAATCAGCATTTGCTTTCTCTCTTAGAATGTAGAACTGTGAGCATTTAAATTAAGTTTTACTTTGCAAGTTGTCTGTAATGTAGTTACTAAAGTGCTTGATAGAACTGAATATGTGAAGTATTTCATGACACTTGGATCTTTGTGCCACTATCTGCTGTAGCCAGTTCTTTGTGACAGTGGTTTAGCACAGTATATTTATCAGCAGCTTTAACAGAAACAGGTCAGAAAGTAGTACCAGTTTAGCTGGGACAGAATAGGGCTTGCTGTGTGTACTTGTTTTCTCAGCCTCTGTAGGGTGTCATTTGCTGAAGGTAAACTGCTAATTTAAAGTGTACTTGTGTATATCTTCACAGTAGTTACAGCTTTGATTGTGATACAGGAACATGTATAGGATTACATATTTTGGTTTTTATCTTTTTTCTTCCTTTGCAAAAGCTCTTTCCTTAATACATTATCACACTTGGAAATTCTCTGTCTTCACACACTGCATTAAACTGTTGTTTCTGTGTGTGTGTTCTGTTCTGCTCACACTTGTGAGTTCTCAGACTGACTCTTCTGTCTTTGTACAAGTGTGATTCCTGGATGAGATTCATAAATTTTGGTTCTCTGAATTCAAGCAGTGTATTGCAGTTATGCCTTATTTTTTGCTTTGTCATATATAGGCATGGATTCTTCATTTTATTTTTTTAAAATGCAGTAGATAACCACATATTGCTCTGTTTGCTGTATAATTTTTGTGTTAGTGATTAAGTCATTGCTGTTTCCCACCACCTGTTGAAATGGGTGCAGTTTTTTTCTCAGAAATCATAAGTTTGCTTTGCTAATCAACACAGCACCTATTTTACTACCTTCTATGAAGGCAGTCTTACCTAGTAACACCTGATTGCTGTAGGTATTAAAGGGTAATTCAAAATACAGAGGTGTCAGCACAGCCAGAGGCAAGCCTTATGTTAATATTTGAAAGGCTTCTGAAGGAGAATCTTCAGTGTTTTTTGAGCAAAAATAAGTGCTTTAAAAAAATTGATTCAATAAAAAGTAGGCTAAGTACCTGATTGAAAAATACGCTCCAAATTTATGTTGGTGTGTCTCTCCAGTGTACTGAGATTAAAGTAAGTTGGCATTCTGTTTTTTCTGCAGAGTTCTAGGCAACTTGCATCACGGTTCCATGAACAGTTTGTTGTACGTGAAGACCTAATGGGTTTGGCCATTGGCACTCATGGTGCTAATATTCAGCAAGCCAGAAAAGTCCCTGGAGTGACTGCCATTGACCTTGATGAAGATACTTGTACATTCCATATTTATGGAGAGGTAAGTTCCCTTCTTTAGCATTTCAGAAAATACCCAAAATAAACAAAGAAAGAAACAAGCAAAACAAAAAACCTTGGGAAAATGAATCTTGTTCCTCTCATACTTGTATCTATTTTAGGATCAAGATGCAGTGAAAAAGGCAAGAAGTTACCTTGAATTTGCTGAAGATGTTATACAGGTTCCAAGAAATTTAGTAGGTATGTCAATTCTGGAGGCTAACTATGTGATAGGAAGGTAAAATGCCTTCTGAGAACTGCCTTAAACAAGAAGCAATCTACTGATGTTTAAATACAAGGTAGAGTAGTTTCTGGATTGAGCCAAAGAATTCATTCCTTTCCTCAAAGATGTCTGGAAGTTAGTTCAGCTGTACAGGAGATCAATCTGTGGTCTCACATTTTCCTGGTATATTTTGAATCATTTCTTTGACTCGCATTTGTCTTTTTCTCCTGTCATTTTACATGTGAAATACAGTTTGTTTAGAAGCAGCACTGTGGGATGAACCGAGTGTGTGTAGTTAAGGTATCCAGTGATCAAGAAAATACCTCAAAGACAACCTGAAATACTTCCATTGCCAAACACTCTTTAAAAGAAGAACAACTCAAGAATTTGTTTTTCCTCAAGGACTTTTTGCATCACATGCAGCCCTTGATGCTCCAGAGCAAAATGAAAGCACATAATTTCATTCAGTAGATAAGAACAGGGGAAATACTTTATGGTATAACATGGCACTAAAAGCAAATGCTTTAATAGGTTGTCAAGCAGTGCATGAAAGCTGGTGTTGAAGCACTGTGAAATTCTGCAGTGGAGCAGGTACTTAGAAATGTGGCAGCTCATCTCTGGTGTTGATTAAAAACAGGAGTTTTCCCTTCCCTATTCCCTCCTGATTCTACTGGTTATAAATACCAGTGATAAGCTGCCATCATTATTTTAGGTTTAGGTCTTAATGTCTCTGTTTCTGTTTAGAATTTTGGAATTATTTCTGTTTTAACAGGTTTTCATTTCCACTCTGATTCTTGACCTGGATCCTTTAGAATATAAAGTTGACTATATACCATGTTTGATAATTTGGCATGTAAAATGTCTAATAATTTGCTATAAAAATGCAGAAGGGTTTTTCTTTCCTTTTTCTTGATAAGTGAATTTTTTATGTAAAAAAAAAGCCACAAAACAACAACAACAAAGAAAACACCCACCCAAGATGTTGCCTTTTTTTCTTTTTTTGCATAAAGTTGTAAGGTTTTTTGCTGAGGTTGAAAAGAATTAAAGTTTTAATTTTCTTTGTCTGCTTCTTAAGATAAGTGTGTGCATTACTGCCATTGGAGTATTGTTTATTTTCATTTTTATCTTTGATTTTTTTAGTGAATTACAAACTACTGTCAAATATCTCTGAAAAGCTCAGTTTCAGATAAGAGAATTTTGCGTCTGTCGCAAACGGTATCTTTTGTTTTATCAGAAAACATCAACTAAAATTTTTTTGCTTTGTGCTCTGTACAAAAAGTAGTTACAGTAAATGTTAGGGCATTGTAAAACAATTTTTTGGGTTTGGTTGGATATTTGGAGTGCCAACAGCAATGTTTGTAAATCACGGAATTTCCTTTAAACCTGCAAAAGTACAGCCTAATAAGCTGCAAGATGCTGAATGTTTCTGTAATCAGTATGTGTTATAAGGTAACACCACAAGCTTACATAGACATTTTAGTTTATGGGTCATTAGCTAAACTTGTGTTGTAGAGAATTCAGGTCATTTTGGGCAGGTTCTTACGCTGGTACTTAAATATTCCTTGTCTAATTAGAGTATAGCAATAATCTGAGGTTTGGGGAAAAACCCTAAAGGTGGAATGTTCTGTATGTTCTTTCTGTAGGAAAAGTAATAGGAAAAAATGGAAAACTGATTCAGGAGATAGTGGACAAATCTGGCGTTGTAAGAGTGAGAATTGAGGCTGAAAATGATAAAAATATTCCACAAGAAGAGGTATGTTTTCACTTAATACCATTTCTCTGTGTACTAATTGGTGGTTGTATTCTAACCAGTGATAAATGAAATTCTTCCTTATATCTTCATAGAGGTAAAATAAAGTTTTGATTAATATGTTTTCTGATGGATTCTGTCTTTTCCTGTTAATGTTGAGGGACATTTTTGTGTCAATTTGATTTGTGTTAAAAAAATATTTTTGTGAAATTTTTTGGTGATGTACCTTCTTAGAGATTTCATCTTACTCAATGACACATTTTCCAGTATGTGCTAGGCTGTAAATCAATATATATGGAACTTGCTGTTTTCATTCCTTAATCTGCTTTGAGTTTGTTCTCTTAGGTTTCTACCTGGTTTCATTTTCTATTAATAATTTTTTATGTTGCAATGAAAAGCTTGTGTTTTTTTTAAAAACTCTCTTTTTAAAAAATATTAGCTAGGTTCACAATAGCCTGTGAGTTGTAACCTAAAGAAAAACAAGCATGAAGAACATGAAAATCCAGGTTTGCCCAGGAAGGCTCTCAGCCTTGTAAAAGACCTTAAGAAAATCTGGAAATTTGTAATTTGAAGCACTTTTGTGTGGGGCTGCATTGAGGGGCAAGGTTGCAGGTTTGCAAAAAAAACTTGAAGCATGAAGGTTTTATCATCTCAATGCAAACAGATTCCCTGCAATTTCAAGTGTGAAATGTGCTTAAAGAGAACTGAACTGCCTTTAATTTACCTCAAAATCTAAATATGTACTACTTAAGAACCTTTGCTACATTGGATAAGTTATAAAATAAGTTTTTGGCACCCTTATGTTGTTGCTTGAGTAGTTATTTCAACTTTTATCACTGTAAAGCTGTTACTGAAGACCCACAATCAAATTTCCATCTTTCTGTACAGAGTGGCAAAGCAATTAAGTAACTATTTTACTAGTTTTACATCCATCTGAAAAGGTAAAATAGTCAATGTTTAAACTTAAAGGTTTCACTGCTGTGTTGTATTTACTTTCTAACGATAAATTCCTGCAGCATAAATGGAACTAGTTTAATAAACAAGAGGGTGTTGCTGCTGCTGTAGGCAGTAGATGCACAGAAGGGTAAAAGTGCAAGTGCTCGTGGCTGCAATTAATATGTCAGGCCTTCTTTTTTTCCTTCTGACTTGAACAAGCTTATTTGCGTGCCTTTTTCTGTACAAAATGCAACTTCTAAAGATTATCTTCAAAGCTTTTTTTTTTTTACCTGCCAAACTCCACATTCATGCTTATATTTTACCTGTTAATGGTATTTCTAACCCTGGCATGGCTTGCACTGCTTCATATGTTAGTTGTGTCATACCAGATGCAATATAGCAACCTGAGATCAGATCTTGGCACGTAAGAGTTAGTTCTTTTAAGTTCAATGCATGTTTATTTCAACTATGAAATACAAATAATCTTCCCATGTGTGAACTTGGATATTACAACCCTCTTGTAGCAGAACAATAGTTTAGTTAAATTCTAACACAGTGTTGGGTTCTTTTGATGTGACTGAGATGTAAGAATACGGCACATTAATTTCAGGTACAGTTTTATAAATATCATGATTCTATAACAGGATCTTTAGTCTTTTCATATTTTTAAAATGAGATAGATGTTATTTGTTATAGTAATATATATTACTGTTTTCTCTATGTTTATTATGCACGTAAGGTCTGCTCAGTATTCACCACTGCAGCCAAGTTGAAGATTGGTACTTTTGCTTTGAAGACAAAACTAAGGTTCATTAAATAAGCACTTCGATGATTTTGTATGGCTAAAATTGCTTGACGTGGTTACCAGTTCATACTCTTAGTAGCTGGCATTGCTGTACCTTGAATCCAGTGCTAAAAGCAACAGCAAACAGTTTTCTTAAATGCCTCTTTAAATCATTTGACTTGTAATCTTTTAATAATTGATACTTTGAGCTAGTTAATGCCAGTTTAGTAGAAATTTCAGTGCTCTTTATCAGGTTGTATTAAATATTTATGAAACTTAAAATACCCCAGATAATAAAACATTTCAGTCAATGATGCCTGTGGGTAAAGGATTTCTAATGTTCATAAAGGTTAGGTTTCTTAGGAATAGAGGACTGAATGTATTATTTTTCCTTGTTATTTATGCAGATGTGTAAGGTCTAATGTAAGTTTTTTGTATGTAAAAGAAAGGTGGAAGGTGGTGGCTGGGAAAACAAACAACACCTGAAAATTGGAGACCAAATTACAGACTTGCCATTCTTGGGGAACCTCAACATACCATGCTATTATTTTTTTAAGTCATTTGTGTCTCAGATAGTTTCACTTCTGCAGAAAGCCTTCCTTTGGAATGCAGCCCTGTAAAGGGCATGTATACAGTGAAAATTAAAGGTGTCTTTAGAGGTAATGATGAGATAACAATATTTGAAATAATTCAGTAGATGTAGCCAAGCTCTGCTCTGCAGTGGTATAGGCTTCATCAGCTGAGTGTTTGAGATGTTCAGGTTCACTTCTGCAGTCCACAGTGAACCTTCTACTGCCCTGCTGAGGCTGCGGCTGGTGGAATAGTCAGGTATTTGAACACTCAGTGAGTCTGCATGGGCTGCAGTCACACCTCTGAAATGCTGCATGGACTGTCTTAGTGTCAGGAATTTTGATGTGGAAATTATCCTTCTATTGCTAAGGTTTACTTGTTTTCCACACTCCGTGTAATCTTTAGGTATTTTATCTCCAAATGTCATAACTCCAGACATTAGAATTTCCAGCTTTACATTTTCCATCTATTTGTTGAATCACTTAATCTTGAAAGGTAAAAGAAGTGTAAGTTAGAAATTGTTACCTGAAGTACTAACTCTTTCTTGAATATGTTTTGGTTTGCCTTTCACAAATGTAGAGATCCTCAAGAAGGATCAAGGTTTGCTTCATGACATGATATTAATTTGATTTACTTTTTTAAAGGATCAAAGGTAGACTTAAAGAGCCTGGTGTGAGATAATAAATGTGATCAGCAAAGGTGGAATTAATTTTGAAGGGAGGAAACATGAGATGTTTTCGTTTCACTGTTCCACTTTTTCAAAAAAATGAAAGTTGAAATTGTGATGAACATTATCTAAATTTTCTTCTTAAAAAAGCTCTTTGCATAAAGGGAGCTAGTCTACATGATCTAGTTAATATCAGAATGTTGTCTGATCTATTTTTCAATTTATGCTTATCCATGTTGTAAGACTTGTTTTAAAATTTTACAGTAATGTTTGGTTCGCTTCAGAATTCGATGCCTAATCAATAACCATAGGACTACTGTTACTGTGTTTTAGGGCATGGTACCATTTGTGTTTGTGGGAACCAAGGATAGCATCACAAATGCAACTGTTCTTCTGGATTATCATCTTAATTATTTAAAGGTGAGGATAATGACACTGCTTTACCACTAAACTTTTCCTGTTAATACTGAAGATAGTAGTAATGTGATGATCAAAATCTGAGGCTGTTGAATAAATTGATTTTATAACAGATTTTCCCTCTAAACCAGAACATTGTATTAAAAAAATATTTGGTCTGAAGGCTGGGGTGGAAAGCAACTCTTTTTGGAATGCAAATTACAGATGAATAAGAAAATAAGAAATCTAACTTAAAAAGTACTTCCAACTTTATGTATGAGGAGTAATTAGTCCCTCATGCAACTGCATAGCATGCAGTGTTCTATGTAGGATCTTGTAGAGAGTGAGCATTTTATGCAAAAACCATAAACTACTTTTTCTGTAGTGGATTGAAATTTCACACGTGAGTATGTTTTTTGTAGGCAGCTCAGCTTTATATGCTGTGTTTGTCTCTTGACTCTGAAACCCCCAGTAGTCTGCAGTGCTTGATGCCTATTGTATAGGGAGCAAAAAATAATCCCACATTATTGCCTGTGCTTACTTTAGCCTGTGGTGGCTATGGCCAGATGCCCAAGGTTTGATAGAGGGCCACAGCTTTGAGTTCATTTAATTAAATATGGTCTTGCATCTCTTTGGAAACCTTCCGACCATTCAAGATTTGACACATGTCCAATCTGTGCAGTACCTATCAGTCAATCTTCCAGAATGCTAAAACCTCTATACGTAGTTAAACTCAGTACAGGTATGAAAGAAGCTGGAATTAAAAGTTATTTTTGTTTAACAGCCCAACAGTTGGGTTTTTTTTAGATTTATTAGTTCACTGTCCATTAGGGTCACTTTGCTTAGTGCTATACAACCTTCCTGAACAGAAGGTCACACATGAGTGTTCATCAGTGTGATAACTATTGGGTAGGTTATTATACTGGAGGCTTTATCTTGGTCTTTTCATCCCATTTAACATCAACACACAAAATGTTATTATCTCAGTGGCCTGTTGCCTTATGATTCACAATAATATCCTCCAGTTCACTGACAAGAAGTGGAACAAACTTGTTCCTTTAAGGTTTCTTGTGCTTTTATGCCCCCAGGCAAAGGTTATTAAGGAAACTTTTTGTAAAAGATACATAATAATGCATCAAATGTACTGTATCAGCTCAGAGTATTAATTTCTCTGTAAAAAGAAGAAAGCAGACTTGGCTGGAGTGACTGTTTGGAATGAAATTTTGGAATCTTGAGAGGAAGGAGAAAGACTAATACCAGGACCCACAGCCCTAGACTTCAGGAAAGTGGACTTTGTCCTGTTCAGGCATCTGCTTGGAAGAATCCCATAGGATACATTCCTGCTCTTTATGCTTTTATGCTTCTTCACATCCTTGGTAGTGTTCAGTATTGTTACATAGAATTTAATGTCACGGTAACCACTGTCCCTTTTTATGAACCATTACTCTTACATCATAATTGTTTAATAACTTTTATATTTGTTGCATGTAACACTGTAAGAAACTTATGTTGGGATCTGAGTGCTTTTACTTGATACGTGTTTTAAACAAACCTAAATGTGTAAATGGTGCCACAGGGAGCATTTTATTGGTAGCAAACAAATTTTAACATTTGAAAGTCTTTTTGGTAAGCAATTTCTTCTCAAAGGTGAGTTACTGTTTGAGTATTAAGTAGATGATTAGTTGCAATGCTTTCTGAGAGCTGCATGTCTACACACTGAGATGATTAAACAGTGGTTGCACATGACTTGCTGTGCTTGTGTTTGCGTAGGAAGTGGACCAGCTGCGTTTGGAAAGATTGCAAATTGATGAGCAACTTCGACAGATTGGAGCTACTTCCAGGCCACCACCAAACCGTACGGACAAGGAGAAGGGGTACATGACCGATGATGGCCCCGGGCTAGGCCGAGGAAGTCGGCCTTACAGAAACCGAGGGCACAGCAGGCGTGGGCCAGGCTATGCTTCAGGTAGGGGACTAAAAGTGCTCTGAAGGTTTTAAGAGTGGACTGTTGGTTTCTTGATTTCTTGGAAAAGTGTGGACTTGGAGTCAGAGCTGTTAAAACAAAAATGCAGTTAATATTTAGTATTAATATTTGAGAATTATATAGGGCTTTATGCTTTAGAAAATACTCTGAAGTGTAGTGCTCTCCTATAATTTACATATTGCAGTTCCTCTCTCTTACAGCATGCTATGTCTTCTACGTTATGGAGCATACGTAGTTATTCCCTAACTCTTTAGGGCAGTAATTGTTATTTTATCTATATTTTGAACAATTCCTTAAAGCCTCGGTTTTTATTGAAGCCTGTGTGAGGTTGTCTTAATATAAATATAAGTGACAAATACTGTGTAGCTTAATTTAAAGAAAAGCTATTCTCCTCATATTAAATTGAGTTTTGATGTTTTTACTAGAAGACCAGTCACCATAATAGTGTGTTCCTCTTTGAAACATTGTATAATACATTAACGAATAGTTTTCCGGATTGTGCCTCTTCAGAGCAGTCTGTTACTTCATTATCCATAATGTAGGTCAGCTGGTGTTTGTCCTGACTGAAAGGCTTGTAGTGTCAGCTTTATAAGACAGTCTCAGCTTATATTTTGCATAACACCAAATTAATGTTTTTGTGCTGTTTACTGTTTTAGAAGATGTGAACTCACCTTGCTAATAACATGAGTTATAGGGGGGAAAATTGGGGAAAAGAACAAGCTTTTGTCAGTGAAGGTGATCTGTTAACTGGAAAAATTACAATGGTCGTTTATTTTGAATTTGATACATTTCTAGTATTCTAACTTTGTTCTCTGCTTTTGTAGTCTGTTACAGGCTGTTTCATGATGGAATTTTTTTTTCTTTTCATAGATGAGTTGCAGTGGTGAGAGGAGACAGGACAGGTTATATTCAGAACTTTCAGTTTTAGAAATATGAAGGAGTCTAGTCTATTAGACTTACGTTTTATTAGACATTACATTTTATAGTAGATTCAGTAATCTACTGAGAAGCTGATAACACCAAGTTAACTGTAAGTGTGTGGCACACAAAATTATTTAGCCTTAAACACACAACTAACTTACTAGTGTCTATCTTGACTTTTTGAACAAATAGTATATATGATGCACTTTTTCATACTATGTATATTGTAGGGGTTGGGAGGCAAAAAATATCCCAAAGCTGTTTATTAACAAACAAAAAAGAAGAAAATCTTTAAATATATACATTTTTCATTCTACTATAGTAATTTTATGCTAAGCTACACTGGCGTGTTTGGATTTTTTTCATCCTCTTGATAGGAACTAATTCTGAAGCATCAAATGCTTCTGAAACAGAGTCTGATCACAGAGATGAACTGAGCGACTGGTCAGCAGCCCCAGCAGAGGAGGAGCGGGACAACTACCTTCGCCGGGGAGACGGGCGGAGACGCGGAGGTGGTGCCAGAGGCCAAGGAGGGAGGGGGCGTGGAGGATTCAAAGGTAAATGGAGACTTACTTTTGGAAGCGGGATCATTGTTGGACTCCTTAAGCAAAGTCACCTCTTCTTTCTGCATCTTGCCCCAGCGTCCTGGGCATCCTGGCCTTCTCCTGGTTTCTCTCCACTTTGTGCCTTCACACATGGACATCAAGTTCTATTTTGTCAATAGATACAGAAAATTTTTTTATTATCTGTATTATTATTATTCAACTATCCATATTCGTATATTGTATTTGATTTTCATAAGATTGTAATTTGTGTTCAATTGAAAGGACCAGGCAAAAATAAGATGGGAGAACTTAAATATATAAAATTTGATCATGTGATGTTTCATTGTATTTGTTTAAATACTTTTGTCTACAACTCTGCTTATTTCTTGAAATTTTTAAGTATGGGTGTTGCTTAATAAGATTTTTTGAAGGAAGGTAGTGTAATATAGGAAGTTGGTGAGCCATTAGAAAAAATGTGAAGATGTTAAGCCTTACTAAGGTTGATGGTGTACGTCTCTTCTATAGTTAATCATTTTGAGAAGTGTTTTTTGTTCAGTCAGTAGACAATCTCTTTTAAGCTGTGGTGGTTTTAAACACTGTGGTTTTGTCTACTTTGTCACCTGAGAATATTTTTTTTTTAGTTATTCTTGGCCCATCATTTAAGAACTGTTGTTATATGTTAATAATAATATTTCTTTAATGTTCATGAGACAGAAAATTTTGAAGTAATTCCCTACTGTGCTTGCGTAAAATTTGCATGAAAGAAGATCATATGTCCTCGTTGAACAACTTGGTTGATTGATTCTTCTTACAGGAAATGATGAACAGTCACGAACAGACAACCGTCAGCGTAACTCGAGAGAGGCAAAAGGGAGAACAGCAGACGGATCTCTTGAGGTAATTTTGCTCTGTGGGAAGTCTGTACTGTTTCATATGGTAACTTTAGGCTGAGAGTGACACAGTAGCCTTGTGATTCTTTATTCCTTAATTCCCTAATCAGATGTACAAGAGTTACATTACAAAATTACACAGATGCACAGGAATCTCCATATATCTAGTTGTGTAAAGGTGCAACTTTGTAATGTTCACTTTAGCTCTGTGTGGTGAAAAAACGATCATAATTCCCAAGGATTTACTTACCAGCTTGATTTCAGTCTTTGTGTGTTGTTTGTCTGTCTTCCATGTACCTGAGGGAAGAGAATCCTTAGGACTTTTTATATAGAGCGTTGTAGCCAGAACCTTCAGAGTAAGAAAGATTAAACTTCATAAACTACCTTACTACTAAATTAAACATTTGCGATTGAAGCTATTCAGTCTAGAAAATAAGTTAAACACACGCATCAAGTAACCTTTCAAGTAATAGATTGAAATATCTTATGACCTGAAATTTTCTATAGCCTTTTAGAAAGATGCTTCTACATTTTCAAGCTGTTACTTTATATATATGTTAAGTTTCCCCACATGGAAACTGTTCTTGTTTCAAATTATAACATTCAAACTTTCTACCATCTCTTACCCCATAGAATGAGTTATGTTGGGAGGAAGAAATAATGAGCAGCTGCAAGCTGCTGTCTTCTGTGTGGTGTCATGGTTCCAATGGGAGATGGAGATGACTCTTGGTTTGATTTTAGAAAGCCTCTTTAGGGAAGGGACAAAATGGAACAAGTGACCAGATGCTTAGTTTTCCGAGTGGGAGTGCTGAACTGAATGGTGTAGTAATTCAATATCCATCTGAAATACAAACGATTAACATGGGGGGAAAAAAAAAACTTACAGCCATACAAGTTTTATAGTTAATCAATAATTAACTTAAAAAGTTTGAAGTAGACAGTGAGGAAATGTGGTGCTAAAAAAAAAACCCCAAGGCACTTAAGTCATGGGGGTTTTTTGTGTTGCTCTGAGACTTGGATGAGATTATATTTTATAAGAAAATAAGCACTTGTATGTTGTTGAAACACGGATGATCAAGTTGTAAAAATCTTGTAGTATTTCAAGGCATAAGTATTTGCCCCCTTTATAAATGCAAAAATTTGCTTTGCTTTCTTGAATATTTTTATGACCACTTAAAAAGGCTGCAAAAGTCCTTTGAGTGTATTAAATACAACCTTTTTTCAGAGGCAAAAAAGCGCTGAGTAGATTCTTTTTTGTGTGTTAAAAAAGCTGCCGTGAAACAATACTATGTTTTGGGGGGGCTTTTTGCATGCAGAGAGTACAAAGTTGAATTATTAGAAGTGAAATGATGTTTCAAAGATCCATCTGGTATTAGTTCTTCAACCTTTTCTTGCACAAGCACACTGGAAATTTTGTTTAGCTTCCAAGGCCAGGTAGATAGGAAGTTTTTTTTTAGGTCCACAAGTATGTGGCATTTTTTAAGAGAAAATACACACTCCCATTTCAGCTGGAGACATTTAGCAGAGCCAGAAGGGTATGGCACTGTTTGCTCCTCCCAGCCGGCCAAGGGGTGGAGGAGAGGAGAATGCTTTATATAACTCTGAATTGTTCCAGATCAGAATTGACTGCAATAATGAAAGGAGTGTCCACACTAAAACATTACAGAATACCTCCAGTGAAGGCAGCCGGCTGCGCACGGGTAAAGAACGGAGCCAGAAGAAGGAGAAGACGGAGAGCGCCGATGGTCAACAGCCGCTGGTGAACGGAGTCCCCTAAACTGCATAACTCTGAAGTCATATTTCCTATACTGTTTCAGTAATTCCTATTCCATGTTAGAGAAACTTGTTAGGCCAAAGACAAATAGTAGGCAAGATGGCGCAGGGCATGAAATGAACATATGTTCTCTGTTAGCCTTTTTTAACATCAACAGTATGCAGTTGTTTTCAGAATAAGAAGTTATTCCAATATTTGCATAAAAATACCTGAACTTCCGAAAATCGCTTCCAAGTACATATTGCAGTTCAAACGATGAAAGATTCTTTTTTTGTTTGTTTTAAAAATACTGAGCTGTGCATTGGTAAACTTTCTGTTCAGTTGTACCATTTTAACACATCGGGTCAAATTCACTGCTCAATTTCAATTTTCAGAATAAATAGTGTTTGCAGTAATCAAATTGGCTTCTGTTTTCAATCTAACTTACCAGTTCTCATGAAATGCTATGTCGTTTTATGTCCTGTGTCAGTTCACATTCTGGCCCACCTTTTTCAATATTTTGGTGGACCCTGAAATATGTGTGATGTAACAATTGTCATTTTCATTAGCAAAAAAGTTGTATGATCTGTGCCTTTTTTATATCTTGGCAGGTAGGAATATTATATTTGGATGCAGAAATCAGGGAAGATGAGTTGGTAACACTAAATGTAAAATATATGTAGCAATCCTTGTCAGACGTTAGTACTTTATAGACAAGTGCATGCTTTCCATAATTTTTTCCTTACATAAACATTCAGTTAGGCAGTTATAAGAATAGGAAATTTATTTTGCACTGAAGATTTGGCAAATAGTGTTATTGAAAAAGGGGTGTAATTTTTTTCTTTGTAGGCAGTACAGAAGCTTTTTTTTAAAAAAAAAAACTGAAAAAAAAAAACCTTTCCATTGTGGAAAACTAAAAAATTCATTGTTACTGAGGGAACAAGTGTAACATGTTCACAAGCTAGTAATGTGTGCCTGCTATTTGGCCAGGTGACCAGCCTAAAGCATTGATGGTTTTCATCCTTCTAAAGGTTTTGAATTGCTTATTTTAATTTGGAGGCTATTTCAGGAGATGTAGGAAAGAAGTCACCACGTGTAATGCCCTGGGAAGTACAGATAGTGTAGTCGGAGATATTGGAGGTAGAACAAAAGCTCATCATATTTTGAGGTACAAGGTCCTAATTACCAACCAATCTGAAGGTGTCACAGAATTTGATTAGAAGTACAGCCGTACACCAGGGAAGGGTGGAAAGTGGTGGGAGGAGCTGTGCTTTCTTTCATTTCTGATCACACATTAAACTTACTGGGGCACAACTGCATAAGGACCTTCATTTTAATTCATTTTTGTTCAGATTACTCCAGAAGGAGAGCCACTGTTCATGTACAGAATTGTACAAACTTGACCTTGCCTCTGATGTATTTTGCGAGTTTTGTTTCTTTGCTTTCTTCATTCCTTTTTTTTTTCCCTTGCATACAGGTGAGCATACTAAAACTGGCAACGAACTGCACATGATTTAACAAATATGAAAATGTCTTAAAAAGTATTGCCAAACATTAATGTTGATTTCTAGTTATTTATTTTGGGAATGTATAGTATTTGAAAACAGAAATTGGTACCTTGCACACATCATCTGTAAGCTGTTTGGTTTAAAATACTGTAGATAATTAACCAAGGTAGACTGACCTTGTAATGTAACTGCTCTTGGGCAATATTCTCTGTACATATTAGCTACAACAGATTGGATTTTATGTTGACATTTGTTTGGTTATAGTGCAATATATTTTGTATGCAAGCAGTTTCAATAAAGTTTGATCTTCCTCTGCTAACTGATGTTGATGCAATCCTTATGAATGATTGCTTTTAAAAAAATCTCAGCTTACAAAAAGTAGAGAAAGTATTTCTTTGTTTAGACTTAACTGTAGCCATTGTTTATTTACACATTTTAGAAAAGTCAAATATTACCACTTTTCAAAAATATGGCACATAATGCTCCAGAAGACACAGCCTCCTCATGGAATGGTACAGTACCTGTTGAGTGGTCACACTGCACTCGCTCTACTTTTCACACTCAGTGCTCGAGTTCACTACGGTGCTAAACTAGGTTCAATGTGAAATTACTACACCACAGTCAGACTAATTGGCTGCATTCCATTTTCAAGTGGATTTTGGGGTTATGACTTTTTTCAGTATTTGTGTGCTTAACATATATCCCTTTCCGTTCATATTCCAGTGGTTTTAAATGTTATTAAACTTCAACAAATTAAACTGTGAATCTAAATGTACACTTTTATTTTGAAAAGTCATGTTATTACAAAACTTGAAAGTGCAACAAATGTCTGATGCTTGAGTTCAGGTCCGTCCTATTGGTAACTATTATAAAGTATGGTCTAATAAATTAAAATTATTTTTAAAATAAAGTTCTTTAAAAAGAGTGAGAGGTATTTGTGAATCATGCCAAAGTCTAAATTCAGTAGGGTTAAGCTCAAAGCTTATGAATTAACAAATAAAAATAGGAAGTTGGTGTTTCCTTTCTTTGCTGAATGTATTTTAATGATGGTGGGGAGTTAATATTTTCAGAGTTATTACAGTGTTGTTAAGGAAAAGAATCTATGCAGCTTGTTTGAAACAGATGAAAACCCCTTCTTTATGAGTACTCCTGAGTTCTCGAAGCAGCTAGGTTTAGTTTCATGAATACAGAAATTATTTTAGTTAGTTACTGATTATTTTTTTCAGCTGTTTGTGTCTCTTAATATCAGATGTTGTGTGCTGTGCTTCATTTCCATATCCAGAAAGAGCATTAAGTACTGTAGCTGTGTTACTGAGTGTAGATTCTGCTTCTTCATAGGAGCACTTAATGTGGAAAGAGAGATTTTCCTGAACTGCAGCACATCTCTGCAAAACCCTTCAGTATTGAATAGTAAAAGAGAAAACAGTAACTTCCAGTGGATATTTGTCAGTCACTTCAGGAACCCTGCTGTATGGCTCTGCTAAGTGGAATTCTGTACTAATCTGCCAGAGAAAAGATGGGTCTCAAATATCTGTACCCCATGTATTTTTAAAGGTTTTGTCTGTTTCCAGAAAGAGCAAGACTTGCAGTGTTAAGGGGCCGGGGAGTGACGTGTTACTGGTTCTGGTGGCTACTGTGGTTTACAAAGTGTCAAGACTGAACTAATGGTTTTCACAGTAACATGTTATAAGCTTGTTCTTCATTCCACTTGAATTTAACA
The DNA here is from genome assembly GCA_013396655.1 of Campylorhamphus procurvoides. Taxonomy (NCBI): domain Eukaryota; kingdom Metazoa; phylum Chordata; class Aves; order Passeriformes; family Dendrocolaptidae; genus Campylorhamphus; species Campylorhamphus procurvoides. The sequence continues at coordinate 1,033,680 of WBMV01007081.1, forward strand.
GTACTTAGATTTTTCGTTCTAAAAGATGTTCCTCAAAGTGTCTTTCAGGTATATTCACATCCATAAAAACTGGGGTGACTAGGACTTCTAACACCTTAACGGTGTAAGGCAACTTTATCCATGTTATGAGAAGTGAGGTTAGACCTGCTGAGTTTCTGTTTGGAATAGATTCCAGCTTGATTGACCGTTTTCTCCTTGCCAGAGTTTCATTAGACTTAAGCACAATGTGGGTTTCACATCAAATTTGATGCTGTGATTTACAGCAACAGCTCTTTACTCTTTGGCCTCACAAGTCTTTGACAGAGGACTGCAGATCTTTTGCCTCCATCAGTGTATCCGTGTTTCTCTGCTTCTGACAATTGTTTTAATGTATCACACGTCTGTCACTTGTGCTTTCACAGCTATGAAGGTCATTCATCTCCAGCAGTTTTGAGGTGGCGACAAAGAACTGCTGCTAAACCACAGATGAGTCAGTTGCCACAATTACTTTTTTTTTATGTTGTTTAAAAATTTCTTTACAATAGGCTTCAAAGCAGTAATTTTTGTGTGCTTTGAGTACTGTATGGAAGTGGATAATAAGAACAAGCAACAATCATAGGTAATTTTGGAATCATAGGAATCTGCTGTGGATTCAGTAGGACAAGGTGTTTTCTTATATTTTTGCACTGAATACAAGAAACTGGTTTGCAATGAAAGCAGTTAATTTAAAGCAAAGAATCACATGAATGTAGTCTGTATAAGTACTAAAAACTGCCTTGCAGAAATGGTATAGCAAAGAATCTTTTGGGGTACGTTTTTGTTTGCATGTACTTTTTCAGCTAGTGGACTTAGTTGAGCCTCAAATGTGTAACTATAGTTGCAGCAAGGAGGGTCCGTAGTCCTAAATTTAATAAAATCAATTTAATTGTTTGACTTTAAATGTGGGGACAATTTTCTCTGATTCTTAGCAGCCTGAGAAGTGCCACAATTGTGTCCCAGCAATGCTTCTCACTGCAGTGTTCGATGAGGCAAATCTGCATGGTAAATCTTAATTGCATGTAAATCGTATGCTTCAGAAAGTGAAAAATCACTACTGTGTATTAGACATTTCCAGGTATCTTCTCATTGGTACTGCTGAGAGTGCTGTATCTAGGCTGGATATAGAATGAAACAATGAAGCTGAGGATGCTGTACATTGTTGCTTATTTTAGCAAGGTAATGCTGCCTACAGATTAGATTAAAGAGAGACACCCTTTAAATGAAAATTAACTGAAGGAAAAATTTAACAACATTTGCATGTGAATATATAACTTTTTTCAGGCTCATCAGTTCAGATGGCTGTTGTAGCAAACAGCAGCTACTTTAGGCAGCTCGTCTGTTTGGAGAACTGCTGATTTCAGGACATCTGCATTTACTGTAGGCTTCTGTATTTTTTAAAAACACTGTGCCTAGTCTATTTCAGAGCATTTGCTTAACAAAAGGAATGGAAGTGGTAGAATCCTAGAATGCTTTGGATTGGAAGGGACCTTAACGATCATCCAGCTCCAACTTCCCTGCCCTGGGTAGAGACACCTGCCACTAGACCAAGTTGCTCTAAGCCCCATCCAACATGGCCTTGATTGATCACTTCCAGGGATGAGGCATCACAGCTTCCCTGGGCAATCTGTGCCAGGGCCCCACCACCTTCATTGTAAAAAACCTGCTTCCTTATATCTAGTCTAAATTGATTTTTTTTAATTTAAAACCATTACCCCTTCTCCTACTGCAGCAGGCCCCACTAAAAAGTGTGTTGTCATCTTTCTTACAGCATCTTTAGTACTGGAAGGGGCTCAGAGGTCTCCCCAGAGCCTTTTCCAGGCTCAGCAACCACAGGGACCCCAGCCTGTCTTCACAGCAGAGGTGTTCATCCCTGTTCATCTTCATCACCCTTCCCTGGACAAGCTCCCAAAGGTCCATGTCTTTTAATTTGGGGGCTTGTGGTTTAACCCCAGCCAGCAACTCAGGTGCCTTCTTCCCCCTCCACCCTACCAGCAGGGATGAGAATGGGACACGGGGAAAAAAAGGGTAAAAATTGTGGGTTGAGATAAGAATAGTTTAATAATTGAAAGTAAAATACAATAATAATAATTGTAATGAAAAGGAGTGGGAGAAATGAAATCCAAGAGGAACAAGTGGTACACAGTACAATAGCTCACCACACCCTGAGCAATGCCCAGCCTGTCCCTGAGCAGCAATGGGCATCTCCCAACCACCTCTGCAGTTTATATACTGAGCATGATGTTCGGTGGTGTGGAATGTCTCTTGGCCAGCCTGAGTCAGCTCTCCTGGCCATGCTACCTCCTGGTTTCTTGTGTACCTGCTCCCTGCCAGAGCATGGGAACTGAAAAGTCCTTGTCTGAGAGCAAGCACTACTTAACTAAGCATCAGTGTGGTTTGAACATTATTCTTATCCTAAATCAAAAATACAGCACTGTGCCAGCTATGAAGAAATGTAACAAAGCAGCTGAAACCAGGACAGCTCTCCAGAGCTGGTTGCAGTGTGCCCAGTAGGATCTGATGAGAATGGAGTAGAGGGGCAGAATCACCTCTCAGCCACGTTTCTTTGATGCATCCCAGGATATGTTTGGCTTTCTAGGTGTAAGATATGTATGTGTCAGATTTGTGCAAATACATTGTGAACCAATGGGATGATCCTGTTACCTCATTAATTCACCTTTCATGAATTAGTGAGAAGCTCTAAATGAAGCATTCTGACCAAACTTTTGCTGGTTTGAGAGGAATGTGTTTTAATCTCCTGACATACCTGTTACCTGGTCTGCACAATTAGGTGGTGTTTCTGTGATTGTTAAGAGTATGAACTGGTTTTAACTCAGTGAATTAGAAAACTGAGAGGCTTCTACAGTCTCTGGGGGGCTGACTCTTCCCAAAACACATTCAGCTGTTTTCTGGCCCCTCTGTTGATCCATCCTGTTCCATCCACCTGAGCTGCGTGATGGTAGCTGTGGGGAGCCCATTGTGATGTGCTTTGACTCCATGGTTGTCATGTGAAGCCAGTCTGCAGTTGCTGTACTCAGGAGATCTGCAAGTGTCCTGTTCCAGCAGAAGTGGAGAAGACAGCAAAATAAGTAAGTAATGGCAAGAACAAGAATTTTCTGTTTATCTTCCTTGTTTTCCTTCTCCCTAGAAGTGTTTTCCCACTTTGTCCTGAATGGTACTAGATTTTGATAGGTATCTTGGAAAACAGGATTCTGGTTCTCTTAAGAAATAATTTTATATTTAACTGCCAAGTAAAGTTCCTCTGTGGGACAGAACATGTTTGTGTATTCCTCTGTAGCTCAGCTAAGTCTAAGGGCAGGGAAGCTCCTCGCTGAGCAGCAGGAGTGCAGAGAGAAGTGACTCTTCAGAGGGCAGTATCTGTATGAAACACAGCCAGTCTTCTCTGTATAGCTCTTCAAAAATGGGGGTTCTCTCTTTTGTCAATACTAACAAAATAGCCTCTAGGTTTAAGCTGTCTTAATAACTAACTGGTAATAATTAAAAAAAGGCTTTTTGAGGGTGAAACAGGAGCAGCAGGTAAAGTAAAATACAGCTTCTGGCAAAGCAGTCACCAGGGGTTGGTTGGGGGCACAAAACCCAGCTTAAACCTGCTGTGAAATTACTATGAATGACTTAGGGATGTCTAAAAGTGTTTTTGTCCATATTATAATTTTGAACCACCTTTTAAAAACACTATCCAAGGCATTTCAGACATTCCAATTTTGAAAAGATGGAAGAATTCAGTGAGCTAAACTAGAATTCAGTTTTAAGGTTCCAGCAATTTTCCATTCTTCAGTCCTGATTCTGTTCATTGAATCCAGATTAAAGTTTTTAGCTAGAAATTATCTTTTTAAGTGCCAGATGTCCAGCTCTGGGACACTTTATTGAGATAATTTTTTGGCTAGTCTCTGTTAACAAGATGCCTTCCTTTAAACTCTTTTTAAAGTGGTAATTTCTTCAAAATAGTTTATTTCCTATATACATATATATTTACTGGGTTTGGTCTCCTCTTTATTGCAAAAAACCCAAACCAAAACAGTCCTCCTCTGCGCAGCAGTTGTGTTTGTTCTAACCCATAAATATGAAGTTAAGATCAATATTTTTTTATGCATGACCCTATTCCTGTTATTGCTGTTGTTTTATTGCAGTAATGCTGCCCATCGGCACCCCTCGAGTGTGGGTCTTCATGGTCCTGGTACTGCTTTGTAGCATCCATTCATGTGAGTATTGCCAGGAGAAAAGCATTTTCAGAGAAGAAGCAAGGACTTTTGCTAGCAAAAAGTTTACAGTTTTTCTTGTCTTGGAAATGATTGAAAAATACTGAGAAATATTCCAAGCAATTACTTCAGAGGGGACTGATCAGTCCTGAGTCTTAAACAGAGCAAAATATTATTTCCTGCACTATAGTTCCCATTTTCCTCTGTGCATCTGTACAAGAAATGCTGCTTGTTTCAACCCTGCCAGTGCATCTTGCTTTTATTTTAAATTTGATTATATAGATCCTTCTATTTTTTTCCCCACTTTGACTTTTTTCCCAGCATACTGTTAAAGGTGTTCTTGTGGTCTGTTGAAAATTGATGTATTTCTTTACTGCAACAGATGACTCAAAACAGCAAAGATTTTTGTCTGGTAACTTGCACTCACAACAGAAGTTAAATTTGGTCATCTGACACATGTAAAGGATCAGTCCACAGGTTAAGCTTGCCTTTGGTCCTTAATGCATTGAGAAACCAGACTTCACAGCCTACTTTTTCAGGTCTTGGTGAAAGGCTGTCAGTTGCTGTGTCATTGTGAAAGGTTGTCAGGGTGGATTGGTGGGGGTATGAGCTCTAACACAGATAAAATGTGGTAAGTACAGCAATGCCCATTAAGCTTATGTATTTACACGGTTCATGTATATGGTTCAAACTCACAGGAGAATAATGTGTAAGGCAGCCATGCTCATGTTTTCAAATCATTCTTACCAAACTAATTATTGTAAACCTCATCTCATGAACCTCCTATGAAATCATTACCAAATCTTTAAAATTTTCTGTCCTTCTGTATTGTTTCCTGGCAGGGAGAGGGGCCCCATGACATAACTGTTGATGTGAGCTTTGGTGGTCACATTTCTGTTATATGTTAGTTTCAGTTTCTCTTATTTTGACAATACCTTCAATTCTCCCTACTCTGATGCTTCTTTTTCCCAGGGGAGTTTTGTATGGCACAGAAGAGGCAAGTTGTGCCCCAGGACAAGTAGGGAGGTTATGCTGTTAGCTGAATAATCATCAAAAAGTTTGTTGTTCAATACTTTAATTTTTGGTTAGGCTGTGATCCTACTTCTGTTCACAAGGAACTCCAAAACCATGAAATGGCCTTCAGCAGACTCCATCATGGAAAGCTATTAAAGCTGTGATGGTGTAAGTTTCTCTCATGGAGAGAAAAAGAAGCAAGCAGGTGGGAATACTGGGTTTCTTTCTTCCTCCTCTTTGGGGAGTTGTTGATTGCAGTGGAGTCCCACTGTGATTTCCACATTTGGTTTAATGACAAAGAGATGTAGAGAGGCAGCAAGGTTAACTGATGCCACATTTTTTAGAGGAGTGTAAATGAAAAGTGGCTGAGAAGTCCCAGAGCAAGAAATCATGAGGACTTGGGAAAATACTGCAGTACCTCTCTATTCAGGATGTTTTGGTCTTCTCTACACAACTGCAGGAGGTCACTGTCTGAAGCAAGATGTTGGGAGACATGTATGTTTGGTTGTATCTGATAAAGGTGTCTTTGACCATGTTTCTGTGGTTTAGCTGGGGTCTGATCTTTATCTGAAAGGCTGAATGTTCTGCTTGTGTACATAAGAGAAATATAACTATAGATACAATAAAGCCTTTTCATGTCACCTGCACCTTACAGGTGAACAGCAGGGCTTTTTATCCCTGGCAATTTCCACCTGAATGGATTCTTTAATTTAAATTTTACAGCTTCAGTTCTTTATTCATTGTGGTTCATGAAGCAACTTGAAGTAATATAAGTGAATGCAACAGAAAGACATCTAAGCTTAATCTTGCTGGCCCTCTGTAGACAGAGTTCATAATGACTGTAAGTGCCTTCATAATGAGTGATAATCAGTATGAAAATGTCATTGCATTTAATTAATTATGGATATTTTGGTAGTAATGAGCTAATCATTATGACCTTTCAGATCTTGCAGCACCAATTCACCATGGTTTAGGAAAAAGTGAAGTGGCACCCAACAAACATAACGTGACAATGAAAGCTGCATTCGAATCCCTTTTACATTTCTTCAGGCCAATGAGTAAGTGTCACTTCACCACGTCAGCATTGTTTCTCTTTTCCCTTCCCACTTCTGCCTCACTGGTCCACACTCCCACCCTTACCTGTAATCATTTAAGAAGGCTGGTGAAGAGTCTGTCCCCCATTTAATAAACTGAATCTGGCCACCAGTAATGTCTATGAAAAATGTGAGACTGACAGTGTAGTCCTGGGAGTGTTGTTGGAGTGAAATGATGCTTTGCAGCTGCTCTATCATATAAGGGACATGATATGAGGTTTTACAGGAATTAAATATACAGAGACATCTACTGTTTATCACTATCTGACACATTTAAGCCGTTCCCATAGAGGATCTCATGATTATCAATAAATCTGTTATTAAATAGAAAAATTTAAAAATTGCTTAAATATTTTGTTCAATAATTGGATTGGATGTCATGGGGTTTTTTTCCCTATCAGCCCATTTTCAGCTGCTTGTAGAAACATATAATTAGTGCCAAGCAGATATGGTTAGTTGCAATATAGTCCTTCAAAAAAAATTGCCTTAAATTTCTGTTTTCTTTTTCTAATTAGAAACAATCCAGTCAGAAAATTTAATTTGTCTTTTTCATTTACTTGACAGACCTAAATAAGTGGCACAGTGGTGTTTCACTTCAGCTTTGTAATTTTTTCTTACAGAAAAAAATCATACTATGAAAGATTTTCTATTAGCCTTTCTGTTAATCTAAATGTAAAGACAGATTAGGTTTTGGGCAAGAACATATATGAAAGTCACAGATGCTGTTTTCTGGCATACTTAACCTGTCAAAACATACTGGAGACACCAAAGTGATGACTTTCCTCTACTTGAGCATTTCTCCTATAGTATCAATCTTAACCTAAGTTTTATTTTTTCTTTTCTTTTTAAAGCATGCCGTCTCAGCAACGAACGACCCACAATTCCTTGTCAGGTAGAAAGCTTTACTGCATCTCAATGCCTGAACAACCACTGCTGTTCCATGAAAATCGGCGACGATCTGGAGTGTTACATGCCAATTAAAGACGGTAAGTTTGGTGATGTAGATTACAGCCTCATGGCCAAGTGCTTCTTCTGCTCAGACAACACCATTTTCATTGCTGTTTACACCTTCAGGTTTTCAGGACACCACTGTCTTTCAAGGAAGTGGAAGCTTGCACTTATTTCTTCATATATATATTAATAAAGAAAACAGGTTTCCCAGTGGCTTTGTCCGGTCGAATTTTGAGGACAGAGACTCCACAACCCCTCCGGGCAACCTGTTCCAACAGTAACTAATATTACCATGGGTTTTTTTCTAACACAGCAATTCCTGTTATAGTATTTTCTCCTTTCCATCAACAATTTAGCAGAAGAGTTCTCAGACAGAGGCAATCCTGCCAAACACTGATGTTAAGTTAGTAAAAAGAAACCATATCTAGAACTTAATAGTTTAGATCTTCTTGATATAATTCAGCATATGATTTCCATTGATTTCAGAGATGATATCCAATTTTCAGAAAGAACTGACTTAATGCAGATATGAAACCAGAAGGCAATACTTTTAAGCCTAGACAAAATTACTTTCTGCTTGTTCGTTCTTGTTCAGAAGCAAGCTGAGGTCAGATTCAAATTTTGGAATTTTTCTTGTGCTTGAGCATCTCCACGTTCCAGTGCTAGTTACTACTAGCTGGATAATTTTTGCCTGAGGAACGTATTATTCCGTGTGATGCCATCAGAATCTATTTGTTAGTTAGGTATGTACAACAGAAATTAAATGTTTTAATAATATTCATTCCCAGCTTGGGATTTTATATTATGTATAATAGACAGTGACTATAGCAAGAAGAGCTGTACCAAGAAAATTGTAGCTCTTCTGCTCATTTTTAGAACACATACTCGAGCAAATGTTAAAATTAAATATGCTTATTCAGCTGTGACTGCTTGATTCCTTATTCCGGTGAAGCTTTTATTGTTTGGACATCAATATCAATTATTTGTTTGTAGATTAATTGGCTCCTTGAATCCTCCTGGATGTACAGCATATGTCCAAAGAAAATGCAAACACTTACTGTTTGCCTTGTAGCAATCTGTTGACAAAATAGAAGCACTTAGCAGATATTGGATTCGTGGCAGTTGTGTAAGATGGTCACAGGCTGCATACTGAGTCATTCTTCTCTGGGAGTTTTGTCTTCAATTCACTAGGAATAAAATGAAGCTTCAAGAAAATGCTGCAAAAGTTATAAACTGAAGTACATAAGTAGCATTCATTTGAAAGATTTTATTCTTAAGGAAGCTTCCAAGAGACTTTGATTTATTTTTTTTAAATTATTATTTATTCCCCTGCCCTCAACCTTGCCCCTTGCCCTGGGCTCACTCAAACACCAGTTGCCTCTGAAACTAAACAAACTCTTGAGCTATTTGAACTCAGGTGAAATTTGAGGCCAATTCTTTTTCATTTGTGTTCATTTCTAACACCTACTTTTTGCCATTGTGTTGCTGGCTAAGATATATATGTAGAATCATAGAATCATTTAAGTTGGAAAAGACCTTTGTGATCATTGAGCCCTACTCTAAATTCAGCTAAAAGATGGCAATTTTCCTTGGTATTTACTAAAGTCTTAAGGTGTAAGTGCTGTCAGTGCTTTGCTGACAAAACCTCTGCATAAGCCAAGTGGCAACACAGCTGTGACTTGCTGTCTGTCGTAGGGACTGAGCTCTGTCACCTGTACCTCAGGGTGTGCATCAGAATGATTCAGAACTAATGCAAACTTCTGCTGCCTCTACAGATGTGCAACTGGCAATTCGACTCATTTTGCTTATGGGGGGAGGATTTCTGATTTTGGGCTTTCTACCAATCTGTTGCTGTTCTGCTTTGCAGAGAAGGTAAGTGTTAAAGCAATTTATGAAGTACTGCCTCTAAATGATGAAAACAGGGAGAACTGACATTTTTTAAGTAGGTGAGGGGGAGAAAAGTTTGGCAGAAGAGGCAAGGAACTAATGCGCAACCACAAAAGATGAGACCTATTTTGAAGCTATGTAAAAGGGTAAATTTGGCTTAAGGAAAAAAAAAGTTACTTAATGCCCCAGTACTCTTTCAAAAGACCTGGCTGAAAAGACTTGGGTTTAATCTTAACTTCACTTGCTTAGGAAGTGGCACATAAATATGAAGGCAAGCTGCCTCCAGGGTAGGCCTGGAGACATGCAGTGAGACACAGAAGGGAAGAACAAAGTAGCAGGCCTGAATAGACCAAGAAAGATGGGCTGAGTGTTCTTGGGAACTAATTAAATACACTTCTAAGGTGCAGCATAATGCTTTTTAATGTATAGGGCACATCACAGCCTCTGAGACCTATGCAAGCAGTTTAGTGTGATATTGTGAAGAATTTCAGCATGTGTATATATAGCATGTGTTCTTAAGACAGTGGGAAAATGTAAGTTCCACAACATCAAAATCATTTAACTGGGATGGAAGGAATGAACATGACTGTGCTTTATTTTCTAAGGTAGTAGTTCATATTGAATGGCTAGTGCTACAACTTGGCAAATATGATAGAATTGTCTTTTTAGTGAAGTTTTCTTTTTTTTTCCTCTACTAAGATATAGTAGTCTCTGTGTGATCATATACATACATATATACACACACGTAGACTTTACTAATGTGGCTGCTTAGCAGATGGCTCTTGCTGTGGAGTTCCACATTTTGACAAAACCTGCTGTGAAAATCTCCACATTGCATCTTACACTGTGCTCAGCAGCTGATGCTCAGCATACAGAGAGCTGCACTGAGTCATCCATGACTCTGAAAACAGGAGATGAAGAATCAAGATGAAATTATCATAAATTTTCTGCAAAATGAATTAATATGTGTTCACTTTGAGAGAATTCACATTAATGTTTAAATGATTGTCTCTGTGTTTTTTTTCATAGCCAGTGAAATTAGGAATATAGCTATTTTGCTATGACTTGGGTTTTTTGCTTTGTTTTTTAATGCAGCAATTAAGCAGATGCTAAATGGTTTAAATTTCCAACATCATGTTATTTGAGTCCTAGGAAAGAAACAATCCTATCAAGCTTTGAGTTTTACCAGTTTTAGAGACAGCTGATAGAGGATACTGCTTTGAAAAGTATTCCTTTAATGTTCTCCAGTTGAGAGAGCTGGAGGTGTTTAGTCTGGAGAGGAGGAGGCTCAGGTGGGACCTTATCACTCTCTACAGCTCCCTGAAAGGAGCTTGTGCCCAGGGGGGTGTCAGTCTCTTCTCCCAAGTAACAAGCAACAGGACAAGAGGAAATGGCCTCAATCTCTGCCAGGGGAAGTTGGATTGGATATTAGGAAAAATTCCTTCACCAAAAGGGTTGTCAGGCATGGGAACAGGCTGCCCAGGGTGGTTGAGTCCAGCACTGGAGGTATTTAAAAGCCATGTAGAAGGTGAGATGAAATTCATAAAGAAAATGTAAGAGATGGGAAAAGCATATTGAAATGCTTCTCCTCACCTTCATCTATGTTCTAGAGATGAACCTTGTGGTGGCCCCTGAAATCAGCTGTAGCTTTGTGAGTTGTTTCACTGGAGCTAGGATTTCATGGCTCAAGTCTGTGTGACCTTCTCTAAATTTCTACTTTGGAAGTCAACCAGTTTCAACTGTTGTTTTAATATGTTGCAGTCCATGTATCAATCCTTTACGAGGGAAGAGCAAAAAAGTACAGCAAATTGCACAAGAAAGAAGAGAACGTGGTAAAAAGACTAATGATGAAGAAGTTCATCGCCATTTACTGGGCTGACTTAAGAAAGGACAAAGAAAAGAAGGTAAACTAACCTTGAATATTCTTTTGTTCATTTGTTTTAGAGTAGTTTTATTAATTCTGTGTAGAATACTAAAGATATGCACTACTAGATACCTACTGCCTCTCGCTCCAGTAGGTATTGTCAAAAGGCACTGTTGATCAGGCATCACCTTCAGTTTCTGTTGTGGGACAAGTAATGAGTTTGCAGGAAATGGAATTGCTGTCCTGGGATGATAAGTGACATCAGAGCCATGGACAGTATTCCAGTCCCAGGTTAAAGCCTTCTGCCATTTCGGTGTTCCTTATCCCATGTGCAAACTGTGTGGCATGGGAAAGTGGAAAAGCAATGGGTTTGCTGCTTTCAGGAGATGCAGATCTGTTTACAGACAATGAAAAACCTGTCCTTCTGTATGGGTAGGAGTGTTTTTCAGCTGATGTGTCCATATAACCCCATATTCTGGCATTCTTCCTCAATGCTGAAGAGCAATTAAGTACTGAAATAAATGTGATCTAAGAGAAATGCTATTTACTTCACATGAGCATGCCAAATTATAGTCTACTAAAGGTCACAGTGAAATAAAAAGGTGCTAATGGGGTCATTAGACAATAAGGAGATATTTCAGGGAGAGTATTGATTTGACAGAAATGTAAAGATGTCCCTAAATATCATCATACTCATGTCTGGGTTTTTTTCCCTTTAACGTGTAGGAACATCTACCTGATCTTGAAGGCCAAGCAGAAGACACCAGGATTATTTGACTATTTCCTAGAAAATGACACGTTTTCTTTTACCATTGAAATAATACAATGTTGTTAACCCTTGATAATACTACTGATTGTGCAATAAAAGTTCTTCATTCATAGTTCCTTGTGCTCATTCCATACTTCCTGTACAAAACATCTAGTAACACTGATGGGCAAACTGCTCATGGCAACCCCTGAGTAACAAAGTCAGTGTTCTCTTAGTACTGTAGCATCCTTGTGGAGGGATATAAAGATACTAGTTTTGTATATGTCATTTGAGGGGTCAGCCTTAGAATAAGATTGAGAGTGTTGTCACTCATTAAATCCGTAGCAAGGCAAGTGTACTCTGTTTCAGTGTTGGATGGCCACATAGCACAGTCGTGCTACTCTGAGGAGAACGACTGATTCCTTACCAGGGTACAGAGGATTTGGGAAATCTGTTGTTGGGCAATTGCTTTAAAGATCTGCTTGGCAAAAATACAAAGTACTCGAGGAAACTGTGGGAGTGTTGTCTCTGGCAGGGTTTCTTTCCATGGTGTATCACTGCACCACAGAACATTTTTGGTCTTCAGATGACCTGTCTCTCAAGGTAGGTGATTCCAAAATGGAATTTATTTCTATTTCTCTCTGGTGTAACAAAAATAAAAGAAACAAACTTGTATCAGTTTTCAGCAGCTGTTTGCAAAGTAGGAGTGAGCACCTAAAAGCATGTCAGTAGAAATCAGTGTCATCTGTAATGCAAACACTTGTCGCTTTTCTTCTGGGGCCGTGAGGTCCATGTAGCAGAATTTTTAGGGCTACAACTGCCAGGAATGGAGCTTTGATCCTAAGCCAGGGAGTAAATATTATGAGTGACTCCTAGAAACTGTACTTTCAGAATTTCCCATCTAATACATTTTTTAGTTTCATCAGTCCACAAAAAAAGCATAACAAAATCCAAGTGTAATGGGGGTGGAATATGCATATGGGCAATCTCATTAAGTTGTTGAAGTACTTCCTGGTGGTCAGACATAATTATATGCAGGAGCTTTAAAGCCTGACATTGCAACCATAGCCAGAAGTGTTTTACTATGGATGATTTGGTTATAATTTTGTAAGCAAAAGTATTACAATATTTTTGATGTGGAGCAGCAGAATTATGGAGACTGAATAAGGCTCTGTTTGCCTTCCAAATCGGTTGTGTGTTTGCTCTTCATATTATTTTTATGAATGGTGAAATCTGTCTATAGACATTTTGACAAAGAGAAAAACAGTTTCCTGCTTCATGAATTTAGAGGTACTGTCACGGCTGAACTGTGCATGTGACAAACCACAGAAATCCTCATGGCTAGTGATTGTGGAGAACAAGAAAGTTAGGCTTTCATGTGGTTCTTCATGATTTTGATTTGAAGGATAATAAGTTCCTTCTGCCTCCTCCATGTCATTGACAGCACAGCTGCTCTCAATGTCACATAACATCCTGACAAAGGGACTCACACCCATAAAACAACTGTGTTTAATAGTGAGCAATCAATGCATCTGCAGTAACAGGGTCTGGCAGCACCAGAACAAGATGAGCATAAGCAAAATGCGTGTACTGTAAGAGGAGGAGGTGAGATGAAAACGTCACAGCCAGGGTTATGTTCCCCTTAGTGGGACAGCAGTCCAAGAGCATAGTGCATGGACTTGGGCCCTATCCTTTTCCATGTAGCAACTTTGTTTTAAAAATGTTCTAAATGGTTGGAAGTTTTGCTTTTCAGTTGAAGAAGACAAAAGCTCTGATTTTATATTTTAGTTTCTGTATTTGCTTGACAATGCATTTAATCAATAGCTTTCAAGCCATGGGTTTTGCATAAATAACTGCTATCTGTGGCTAAAATGTCATAATAGCTATTTTGTTATTATTGAGGGTCAATATTGCCACCTTTGGGTCAAATCACAGCTGTTCATTCACAGGCCTGCATGTGATGCAAACTGTACTGGCAGTATTGTCACATAAAGGTGGATGTTTTCATCAGCTGATCTGCTGCTTACTGCCACTAGTGAATATTCAGATCCCTTGGATAATAATTGGGTGGTTGGTTGGTTTGTGCTCCTGGACTTTAGGATTCTACAGAACAATTTCAGGATGTGGTTACCACACATCTAGCTGGAACACGTCTTTTCCCCAGTGCCCCAGCTGCTGGGCGTATGGTGTACACCAAGATGCACATTACTGAGCCAAACTCAATCTTCCTTTGTCCTTTCTGTCCCTTCCAAGATCTCTATTAGGGTCAGGCCAACTACGAGAAGGTACAGGCATTTTTACCAGGCTCCTTACAGTGCCTCTGTGCCTTGCAAAGAGGCTGCTGAAGTCTGGGTGCGGTCCCCAAGGCTGCAGAAAAGACCTTCCACCTTCCCGGCCCAGGGAGAGGGAGGGACAGCTTCAGTACTACAATCAGGGACCACAAGATGGTGCTGCAGGAAAACATTTTTCCTTCAGTGATTTTTGTCTTCTGGAGAAGTTTATTGATTTCTGCCTTTTACAATGTGGTTCATCAAGTCACAAAAAGGCAGATGGTGTACAATAGAGCAATGGTCACTCACTAAAAAAGACAACATAATACAGCCTATGATGACAAGGCTTTAGAAGACTTACCAGATATACAAACCATTGCTTGTGGCTTTAGCTCTGTTTTCTTTCCTATTGAACTGATACAGAGTGAAACAAAAGAGCTCTCAGTGGAACATCCCTCTTTATCTTCACAAAGATTAAATAAATACAAAGCTAAACAGCTTGTCCCAATGCACAACAGCTGTGTCCAGGAGTGGATGCTGCTGCCCCAGGGCTTGGAGCGGTGCTAGGGCTTCAACAGCAGGACAGTTCTGCATCACGTCACTCAGAGCCTGCATCAAGTCTAATGGCAGAGGGTTTGTTTCATTTTCTGTTCCCTCTGACACCTAATCCACACCTTTAAACACATTCAGTGAGATGAAGAGAAAGCGTTGAGGTGATTTTTTTAGAAAGCTTTAGAGCAATATGAAATGACTGCATGGCACTGTGGGCGATTGTGGCAATATCTGGTACTTCTCTGCATCTGATCTTTAGAAAGCTTTCAAAGTCATGAGAACTTAAAAAAATAAATACAGTGGAATGAAACCCAAGTTTCAGGCTACAAAGTTAGAGTGAGAGAATAGGTAATATCCAAAGCCAAATACAAATGTATATTCAAGCAAAAATCTCAGTGACTGGGAAATTTGTCTTATATTTTTGAAGGCTTGAGGTTCAGTTCTGAGGTCTATTTTACCCAGCTGAGATTCATGCAGTGCCAGATAGTGCAGACATAGGAGGATAATGTACTTCGTGGCTCAACAAATATTTTCCAGGCTCATCTTCATGTAAGAGATGTAATTTTAAAATGTTATAGCTCCTCTGATCCTTGCTGACCTAGTCTTGGATGCACAGCTAAAATGAAGTATAAAGATCACACTGGAAAAGTGTTCTGTGTTCTCCTGCAAGGTCCTAGTGGAGCAACTGGTTCTGTCCAACTAACTTTTGCTTCTGATGTTTGTGCTCCAAAACTTTTTTATTCTTACAAAACACTGAAAAAAAAAAGTTTAAAAAATGGTTTCTGCCACATGAAAGGGAAAAACTGTCCACATCTGTACTATTCTAGCCTTCTAAGTTTCACTGTAGTGCTTCCAAGTGCCTTCACGAAATGCATGTTTCTTCCTGCACTTCTTCCTCACAGAATCCACTATCCTACGTGTGTCTCCCATCCCAGCAGATAAATCCTTGAGCCTGTGTGTGTGTTCTCTTCTGTGTACAGGTAAGTGACACTGACACTGAGGCAACGTGGGAAGGATGATGGCAATTCTACAGAGAGCTGTCCCCTACAAGGGAGTGGGACTCTGGGTGCTGTAGTCCTGCTGCATCAACCTCCCTGGTCTTCAGGTACGTGAATTGTCAGTCTGTGAGGCTAGAGCTCTTCAGTATTCAACTTGTACTCACCAGGTGAGTTGAAGTGAAATTATTAAAATAACTTGCCTTTAGAAAAGGAATTTTCTGATGCATGTGTTTGGCCTGCCATTTAGCACTGCATTCTTGCCCAGGCTCCTGTTAAGGTTTCTACTTGTCACTCCAAGCTTTAAATATTTCCCTGTTGGAGGTATTTGATCGAGCACTAACATACAGGACCTAAATGTGGGATGGAGAAACCAAGCCAGCAAAAAGGACAGCTAACATCCTGTGCTTAGGACTTATGGCACAGCTAGGGGATCTGGGGAGATAATACACAGCTATAAAATGCACATGCATACATTTCCTAATTGGAAGCCCTGCTTCAGTTAAATGCCCAAGGTAGGGAGCAGCATTGCCAAAATGCAATTTCTTCAATTAAACATGGCCTTATCACTTGCAGTAGCTTGTTATGGTTGGCTGTGTGATGAGCCTTTTCCCATCATCTTCAAGGAAGGACAGGAAAAGGTTCATTCCCATTCCTAACGCTGGGTGCATTGATAGCTGATATTTCAAGTTATACTTCTCAGGTAGCAAACTGACAACTTTAAAGAATGACAGAGCTCAGTTTAAGGGAGGAGCTCTTACAGTCTCTATGAATCAAGAAAACCCGAGAGCCTGGGGGAAAACAGTTACTGGGTGGTGTTATTTTGATGTCACAGTAGGTGATCCAGAGCAAGCTTGTGAGTAGTGGCTAAATAGGGCAAATTACTGTTATGGTGGTCCTTATTCACAGTCCTAGAATGCTATAAAATTGCTGTGGGTAAACTGTAAAACATCTGAGGTTGGGGTACATCAACTAAAGACCGGGCTGTGCAAACTGGAAAGGAAGAGAAGGAAGTTCATGGGAAAAATGACCTTGAGAAAAATTACCTGGAACATTTTACCAGAATGCAACAGAATGTTATTCCTATTTTGCAATTTATTTTTGTTGTATGTGAACACACTAAAAGTCTGTTACAGCAACTGCTACAAGCACTTATCACAATTTATTTATCTATAGGCTTGGTTGGTTGTTGGTTTTGGTTTATGTTTGGGGTTTTTTTAACCATGACGACAATTAATCATAACTCCTCAGCACAGCTAGCTAGAAAACAAAAGGTTAACAGCAAATTCTGTTTTACTGGTTAAAGATGCTACTGTAGCAGCATTTGCTCAAATGGTTGTTTTACACATGCAGTGGCATCATCCAGTTTAAATCCTGCTGTGTTTCTTTGCCAACAACTGCTAGTGAACATTTGCCCACCTTCCCTGCTGCTGAGTAGTATCAGGATTAGATGCAGGGAGGCAAACAGGCTTACAACTTCATCTGTTGGCACCACAGGAATTCAGGAGCAGAACAGCATGGCAATAGGGAAAACTTTCAAAATCATCAATTTTAAGGTCTTGCCTCAAAAAGACTATTTCCTAGCTGGGAGGAGGCGGGGGCGGGGGAGGAGGATAACTTTCCCCAAATGTGCAAGGAAGAAGAAAAAAAGCAGCAAGAGGAAAATCTTTCTCAAATAAAGACATGATGGGTATTTATTTATTATCCAACCTAGCAGGCAGGTGAATGTCTGCAAAATTGTATTGGGAAGTAGATTTTGACATGGGAGGAGTGCCTGTCAAGGAAACACTGATCTTATCCTGCTCTGTTGGGAATAAAAATTTAGGGAGCTTTAGTACATCTTGAACTTTTTTTAAGATGATAGATGGCTTGCAGCAACAGGCATTTTCCTCCCCTCACCAAAGGAAGCCACTTTTCCCTCAGTACTTAGCAAAAGTCTCTTTGAATGACATGATTATAGAGAATCACAATCTGAGTAAAGAGCCTGGTAGAGACAGACAGCTGGGTTTTCTGAGCATTTGTATTAGCCTTTGCCTGTGCTTAAAAACAGCTGAACCCCACACATTTCTTACCTTTAAAGCTGTCTGCCTCTCTGACCTTTCCAACCACTTGTCTGTGCTTATGGGCAGAGCAGGAATCTAATGTGCCAAATGGCCAAAAGACAGGAAAAGGTGGTATCATTCTTTCCATTGAGTTCCTCTACTGGAAGCTCTCAATGTGCTGTTTAGATCCAAATGTGTTGCTACAATGGATGAGCTGCACTGCACCCCCTTTCCCAGCAGAGCTTTCCCAGCTGGCTGGCAGCAGGCAGTTGAGCTGGGAAGTGGGAGAGCAAGCAGATACTGCTTTTTAACTATAAATGTAGCTTTAATGGCTCCTCATAGGTCTTTAAAGTAACAGAGTACAAAGTTAAACAAAACACATCCTCTCTTTTCTCATTGTTTGCTCTCTGTAAACACGTGGCAGGCATCTCTGTTAATAACTCTGAATTTGGGTCCTCTGTGATTTGTCTGATGGTAGCAATACCTGTTCTTTATAGTTGCTGTAGGATTTCACCTCCTCTGCTCAAAAAATGCACAGCTATGGCACCAAACAATCAGCTTAAATTGTGCATTAACAACTACAAAGTAATTAGTATTTTTTAAATTTGTTTTCAGTTTAAAATAGATTATGACAACATATGCTGGCAGCTCCAAAGCAGCTGTTATGATCTGCAGTAACAGTAGTGCGCACTAAAGACCTCTTGACCACATATTTATGCAATAGACCTTATAGCTCTAAATGAACAATTGTGATCTATCAGTTAATGCATACTGTTAAGGATGTCAGGATAAACCCAAAGAAATTATTGCTACCTGCTGCAGCAATTTTCATATTCTTATACTTTAATAAACTTTTTTTCTTAGAACAATCATTTTTCTATTTACTTAATGCCATTAATAAGGAGCACACAGCCAATACTGAATGACATGCTTTGAGTTAGGGAAGTCTGCAGAAAACACTCTGGCAAGTTTAAAACATCATCTGTAGACAGGTTAGAGTTGCTACAGCATGAATCTCACATTTAGGCAATTATTTAGAACAGCAGCAAGAGGCATAACAAGTAACTGAATTGTCCTTGTTTTCTGGTTGTATCTTTCCCATCCAGAGGACTGTTCACTTTACTGTGACGTCCTCCTGGTCTGATGCTCATGGCAAGATGTTCTGGTCCTAGCACCAGTATTAGTGCTAGTACTAGTGAATAGTAGTATAGCTACTCTGACATTTACCTGCTCCAGCTGTTTTGCTGTTTCACCACTACTTCTTGGTTTAGAACTGATCTGGTGCTACCTGCAAAACCACTCCTTTGTGTTTCCAAACCTTTTCATCATGTGCCCCATCAGTAAAATATTTTTGAGCATGTACCCTCGCTACTGTACTAATATATTATGTACTCTATAAAACACACAAACAAGATTGGAAAAAGGTGAGATAAAGATGGAATAAACACTGGGATTTTTTTCCTTTTCATTTTAATGGCAAAAAAACATTTTCTTCCTCCCAGTGGATTGTCTTGAGTGCATACACCCCTTATAAGACCATTGCTTCAGTGTAGTGCAAGGAGAGACCTCACTCTATTTAAATATAATCTTCTGTACTTTAATTCTCTCTCCACCACTCAGTTCTCCCCACACAGATATCACAGTCATATAGGAAATAATAACCAATGAGATAGGTAAGTGATTTTTTTCTTCCCCATTCTCTCTTCACTTTATTAATCCTGTTACAGATATACCTGTAATGATTACTATGAACAAAATGGGTAGATCATAATTATTCTTAGTACATCATGTAGTCAGACTGCTCTAGTAAGCCCCTGTAATCTGCAGTGAAATTTGGGGTTGCTCATCATTACAGGGTAGGAAAGGTGTTCTCTACTCCTGGCCTGAAGTTGCATATGCAGTGATCTGCAGAATCTCATTGTTCACTCCTCCACATCATTCTTTTAAGGAGAACTTGCTCATGGTTCACTGGCAGGTGCTTGAGCCGGGTCACAGGCATCACACCTCACTGCAATCAGTGCCTTTCACACCCACACCTGGCCGATAATTGTCTTCCAGGGCGGGAACTCGATCATCACCAAACATGAGGCTCCTCCCAGCCGCCACCGTCCTGAGCTCACGGACCCCAGCGAAATGCAAGTGCTCAGGCACTTCCGAGGCCAGTGCTTTGTCACGGGCTGAAGCGAAGAGAGGTAGATCTTCCTCTATAGCCAAGGCTCCTGAAGTGGCAGAGCTGCTCAGACCTGTTTTACTCATATTTTCTTCTGTTGAGCAAGGGCAGAGTTCTGCCAATCTGCCTGAATTTAGCCTCAGAGGAGAGAGTAATTATTTCTTTATTCATCCAGACAAACAGCTGAAAAGGGTTTTGTCTCCTTTCAGATTTGATTGTCTCCTTACAAATGCTCTGGACCTGTTGACAGCAGTGTAGGCAAACCTACTATTAGTAGATTTCTCAGGGTTTGTGATGGGCTTGTCTCTGAGGGTATGCTAATGACATAAAGTATTCTTGGAAGAAGAGGTTTTAAGAAATAGCTTGGAGGAAGACATAGAGTTTGCTGCTGCCTGGAAAATGTTTGCCAGCAGCCTCATCTGATGCAGGTGAAGATGATGAACCTGATGATTAGGCTGCTGCACCTGAGTGAAAAGAAGGTAAAGAAGAAGAAAGGAGAGTAGAAACAGCATGGCTTGTGCAGGAGTGGTAAGGGAAGACTAGTAACATAAGGTGATGGTGTTGAGGAATACATTTACTACAGGTAGCTCAGGGTGAGCTGTTTCTGTGTTACTTCCAAGACCTTCTTGGTACCTTCTTGATTGTGATTTGGCACTAAAGTCTATTAAGGGGACATCTGAGAAGGTATGGTATGAGGGGGAAAAATAAGTATTTGTATTTTTATCAAAAATCAAGGGAAAATAATAGGTGGTAAAGGTTTGTGAATATCTATTTCTACCTTTAGTTGTTAACATCAGCCCCTTTGTTTAAAAAGATGAGGCCTGGGCTCTGAGACTGCAAGGCTGTGCCTTCAAACCATGTAAACCACTTGACCAGTATCACCCTGAAGTATTAAATTCAGCAACAACATATGTCTTTCATCTAACTGAGAGATGGGTTTGTAAAGATTATATTTACATATGATTCCACAGGAAAATAAAATGTAGACCATCTAAGCTGCTGCAATTAGGGTTTGGCTCTCGATCCAAAATATTTATGAATTGACACTGATGTTCTAAGTCTCTAATGAAACATTCATTCACAAGTTTGATTACTAAAAAAATGCCATTTACTGAAGAAATAAGTTATGAAGGAATCAAATTTCATATATGAAACTCTGGAAAACAAGACCGTGAATGACAAAACATACTATTTAGAGCCCAGATGGCTGCATAAAATAAATAGCCGTTTCCTCAGTGGAAGCATAGGCAATTTGGCTGTGTGAAGCTACAATTCCAGCAGAGATCCTTGAAACAGATGTTAATATTGCTTTTGCATAGAAACTTTACTAAAATGCAAGATGTTCAGGTAACATGAATGTAATAAATGACAACCTCAGATTTTTGTGTCTGTAGGAGATATGCACTTAAAACCATAAAGTGACTGTTGTAGAGCCTGGAAAATAAATATCTGTATGCATGTTACAATGAGCTTACACATGTGGCTGCCTAGGAGGTTTGAGACATTTTGGTAATTTTCTTTTTGCTGTAACTGGTAGTCCATTGAAATATTTTTAAACTAATCAGAAAAATAGAGTAATAAAAAAAATTCAGGGTGAGTTGTCTGGAGATCAGTGGGTAGTGGTGAGGTCTGATAACAGGTTGTTTCCTCACTTCCCCTGTTTGAAAATACATCCAGAAGGAGACATTCTGAGGAAAGGGCTTTGCACAACAAGTGGTCAGAGCACATACCTAGACTATGAGAGATTAGCATTCAGTTTCTTGCTCAGCCTGAGATGATTCACCTCCCACCAAGATATTTCAAAATTTCTAGGGATTGTGAGATTTCTAGGGAAATCTGTCCTCTGTGCAGCTATGCTCAGAATTTGATGAGGAAACACTGGAGTTCCTTGCAGTAGGGGCAGCATTAGGGGTAGTGTTGTTAAAATGTAGCCTACTCCAAGGCTGAGTCAGTAAGATCTTGGTATTCTTGGATGTGAAGGAAACTCAGTTTATGCAGGAATCCATGTCAGTAGCTTGGTATGCTCATTGTCATGGATGTCTGAGGCTTTCTGTTAACCTCCCAAGATCTGGACTGATGTCAAGGCCCCCGGGGCATAAAAAATGCAAAGCATATAGCAGTTCTTTGGGTAAGACTAGAGATTTCCCTTTCTCCTTCAAAAAAAAAAAACAAAATTACACATCCAAATTCTTATTCTCTTATACTGGAATAATTTCAGTAGAAGGCAATTTTGTCTTTACTGTGTGGTTCAGAGCAACAGATTTGTTACTTGAATGTGTTTATTGACTTCAAGATACCCTAGTAATCTCTACACCAAACTAAATTAATTTATAGAGTATTTTCTTTCTTTCCTATTTATAAAGATTAAGGGTGAAAGGACCTTGATACTTGAAGAGAGCTGAAGAATATGTAAGCCCTTGCAAGGGATTTGATGGCATGTGGCAGAGCTACTGTTAGTCTCTGCTGGATGGTGTTGGAACTGCTTAACGTAGAATCACGTCCTTGATCACTTGTATTGAGCAGCCCCTCCCCTAAACAGACAGTAGATATAATAAAGGGGGTTCTGGAACCTCTCCCCAACCTTAGAGCCTGATTCTGAGCCCTCTTCTTGTTCAGCTCAGTGACATGAGTTCTGAGAGGATAGCACTTACTGCAACAGTAAAAAACCTTTGTCTTCCAAGGCTTAGTGTCTCTTAGTTAGAGCAGGGGAGTGGAAGTAGAGCATCATAATTCAGAATCCTAAATCATTCCCTTGGCCACTCTCCTTCTGAGTATCTCCATCTCTGCTACATTTCCCCCATCTGTAATAACAGACATACGCCTGTGCAGGAAACTGATATCTTCAGCTAAAAGTCTGGTATAAAATATACATTTTCTAAGAAAGCATCAGAAATCTTTCCAAAAAGAAATAGCTTTACTTTATGCTAAATTGCAGTGCCTCTACTGTCATATGATACTGCTTCTCGAACACACCTAAGTCAGCTGAGTCAACAAGCTAAACACCGCACATCCCAGTATTAATTTAAGCAATCTTGACACCTCTATATCATAGTGTTACACTTCTTAACTCAGCTGTCAGCATGCAGTGAATGTGGTGGTACTGTCAGCCCACACAGAATAGGGCTTAGTATCACAAGAAGTGTGTTTTGTAGGCTCACTCAGAGAAATTCCATTTTCATATGCTTTCTACATTTACAATAATAGTGGGCTGGGCTTACCACTGTTATAAATTAATGTCTAATGCTAATACTGTAATACAGTAGCTAATACTGTAATAAACAACCATGAGTTTGCTGAATCTTCCTCTCTAAAGAATCCCTTTGTTTGATATAGAACCAAAATAGCCTGAAGTTGTTTCTTCAGTTTCAGAGGAAACGTGTATACACTGGTAACTCTTACAACTAGGACACCTGTTAGTCTGACCAATGAGACAATAAAATCAGACTCAAATTGCTTTATTCAGTAAAGATAAGTAGATAAAATCACGGAAAATAAAGTCACAGTAAAGTAAATTCTTGCTCCATTCACAGCTGTTTAATGGAATTGCCTCTCTCATGAAAGCCACAGCTGTTGCAGCCCTGCCCACAGCTGGGAGGGGGCTCCGGAGCTGCACCAAGGCTTGTCCTAAGCAGGCAGGGCTGCCATTCATCGGAATATGTGTCTATAACTAGACACTAGAGCAACCTACTGAGCATTGTGACCAAACCATGCTGGTACCAGGCTTTTTGGAAGCTCTGCTGAGGGGTTGGAGTGCAATTTGCTGTTCACTGGTGGCCACTGTGTCTCAGGCTGTAGTAGGTCTGTATTCTGCCCCTTAGTAACAGCAGCACACTGCCTTGCTACCGGTGAGCACGTGGCCTTATATTTTTTGGTAGTGCTCTGCAAACCAGCCTGTTCACCTTGGTGCACCACTGTTATTGGCATCTTGTGTTTGCAGTAATGAGCCCCCACCTTCACAGGTTCAATTAGATCCTATTCTCCAGTTTGTGAGTGTGGTCAGTAGTTAAAAAAATCGAGCTTTTTTTCCCCCCTGTACTCACTTGGCTTTTACTTTGGAACTCCTCCTTCAGCTTATGCTGCACACAAAAGGACTCAATTTGCCATTTCTAAATGTGAATAATGAACTCCCCAGTTCTCACAGGGAAATTGTGAAAATAAGTCAATTAGTGTATTGGAAATGATCTGGTACTGCATTTGAGAACACAGAAATAATGCTGGGTTTAGAACTTGGTCTAAGTAGTATGCAAAAAGTAAGGCTCTAGACCAGTAATGAACAGTGACAGAAGGAGAAATTATTGAATCGTTGCTCATTTAGTGAATGTGATTCCTGCTGTGCACTGGATGAAATTGGCCCTGTGGGGAAAATAGAAAGACTAGGATAATCCTTAGAAAAAGAGGAATGACTTATGGTTGCAGAAACAAGCTTAAATTTAGCATTTCCTCACTCTTGAGTGATAAGTGTGGCCATCCAAAGACATTTCAGAAAATGGTGTGTGGGTATTTGATTTGGGTGTTTTTCTAGCTCTTGAAAGAGAATTGAATATAAAGCAATTCTGTCCTGAGGCATAGTTCTAATACCTACTGGAGCTATCAGGTGATTGAAAGTGCTGAAATGCCTAAATCCAGAGATCACCCTCGCTTCAGCTAGGAGAAGCTGCCCAGATGGTATTCTATCACCCTCTGCATGGGGAAATGTTGGGGGGGAAATAGGAGCTTTGCCACAAGCCAGTGTTGCTTCTAACCAGGTGAATGAGGGAGCCCACAGTGGGAGTCACTAGACCTGGGTGGACAGTCAGCAGAGTCCCCAGCCAGGTTCTTTCTCACTTTAAGCTTGGGGCAATCAGGGAATTAAGATGAAAAGCTTAGCCATCCTTTGATGAATAAATTGGTTTGTGGAAAACAGTATGGATTATAACTTCCAAAATGCCAGTGGATTTTCAGGGGGACAGCATGAAGCAGCCTTTTCTCGGATTTCAAACCCTTTCCAAAAGCTTTTCTAGAATGGATTCATCTGGGGTTTTTTAACGTTCAAGGAGGAATTGCTAGAATTTATTTTTTTTTACACAGTTCAAATGCTTTATTTCCCTTATTTCATCCTTGGCAAATGCAGAAATGCTTTGGCTGAAATTCTCTAAAATGCCCACTCTGAAAACTTCAGCCCAAATAGTTATAATTGAGATAAATTGTAAACAATGGAATGCAGAATCTTCTAATGAGAGGTATCAAGGAATATTAATAATAATATTATTTCCAGCCAAGCCTGCAATAATACATGATAGGATATTTAAGGTAAAGAGATGCAAGTGCAAAATGAGCAAATGTATGTACTCATCTCTTACATTTTAATGGAACTAATTAATGAGGCTGGCATGCTTTTGAAAATGCTTTAATTTATTCTTTGATTAAAAAGTAGAAGTCTCTCATTAGTACAGAAATATCTTTTCTGAGTTACACTTCTGGAGTGTATAAAACAGATCAGTGCTGATATAAACTGGGAATTTCAAAATTATTGTTTACATTGCGTGCTATTTCTGCATCATTCATTGTGGATTTACATCATAATTAGTTTGCTCTGTTTTCCCTGCTGAGAGCTTGACTTGAAACAGGAAACTGTTCTGGATTTAACTGTTGTACCTGATTGCTTTTTTACTTTCAGACATTGGCCGTAAGGCATGTATGTTATTTTATTTTTTATTTCTATGAGAAGGAGGGGAAAAAAAAAACCGTTTCTGATTTTGATTTATTAAATTATTTCAATTTTGCTCAGTTTTGGGTAAGGTGACCTTTGCATTTGTGGAATGGTATTTTGATTATAAAACACTGCTTTGGCTAGCTCACACTTTTTTTTTTTTCCATATACCTTAATTATATTAGTCCCCAACGGACCTCATTTGGGGAAAAAGGATCTAGTGTAGTAGTTCCTCTTTAATACCATGTTCTGTAATTAGTATCCTCCTTCTACTTACTCATGATTTTGATAAAACATTAATTGATATTAAATACCATGAGTGTGTAGGGTGGGGGTGTTCCATAGCTGAAGCTGCATCCATGGCAGTAACAAGGGATGGCTCCAGATGGGGAGTGCAATTGCACCTTTGGATAAATTCATGATTCTGATACTTCCCTGCCTTGCTTTAATGGATGAAATTCTCCCCAGGCTAGAGGGTTTATGAGGACTTTACATTACTAAAACATCCTTGAGCTAAAGCTAAAATCTTGCCAGCTTTCAAGAATTTCATCTAGGTAATAAAAAATTTGAATGTGCTGTATTGGCACAGAGCAGCCCTTGTAGCTCCTGCACCAGCTCCCTGCCCTTCTTCAGGTTGTCCTTCCCCCATGGCCAGAGCAGGACTCTCCTGGGTCCTTGTCTGGCTCTCCCTGGTCCTGACTGGCTGTCCTAGCCCTTCTCCCTCACCTTTCCTTCACACCAGAAATTTGCAAAGCAGTAGGAGGGGGAGATTGGGGTGCAGACTGAAAGGTTCCTGCTTTCTGCCACCTGCCCAGTTTCTGTGTGGTGTTCCCTCTTGTATTCCTTGAAACCGGCAGAGAAGTGGAGGAGGATGGTGTGATTACCCCTTACAGAGCACTGAGCTCAGCCCCAGAGCAGCTGGAACTGCTGCAAACTGAGCAGTGGCTTGTTGCTTTCAGACCATCCTTTTTCAGCTTTCTGCTCCAGAAAGTCCAGACTCTGAAACGAAGTTGCAGCCTTCCTCACCTACCCCTGTTTTGTGGCTGGGTAGAGGGCTGCAACAAGAGGGGAAGATTTTCCTTCTAGAAAGGCAGGATAAGATCCAGAGCATCTTGTAGGCTAAGTAGAACAGATGGGAAGCATACTGCTTTGCCCTCCTCAGCAGGTTAGAATCTGGCACTTTGTGTGTGAGATTTAATGTGGATATGAATAAATAATAGAGGGAAGGGAAATAAATTTTTGCTCAAATCGGAGTTTACAGAATGATATGCTCTACTGATAAATCAGTCCAAAAATACCTCCTTGTCAAGACTCATTTTTCAGCTCCTGTGACAGCAGCCAGTGTCCCAATTTGAAGGGCTCTCTGTGGATTTCACTCCCACTATTCCTTCCGGTCCCAGCAATCTTACATCTCCCACTTTTACTAATACAGATTTCTTCCTCATATAACAAAAATAGATTAGCAATTTAGAAAGGCTGACCCGAGACAACTCATCAAAGAAGAGTCCAGAGCTGTGTGAGTGGCAGTACTCTCTTACAAATTCTATAAATACTTGGTGTCACCCCATGCACATCTTCCTTGGATTTTGCATTTATTTCTCCCTACATTATACACCAACATGGGTAGCAAAATATGAAAAAGAGGAGACAGCAGAGATTAGGGGCTGGAAACATTTTCACAGCAGTATCTTGTCAGCTTTCCAGCACACTCTGACTTATCGAGATCCAAACACTCACAGCTGGTGCATATTTTAATGCCAAATGACTGGCATGGCTGAAATTGGAATTCACAGTCTCTCAATGCACCGTACTGGCGCATTTAGTCAGCACATTGCTTTTGTGTGACTCTTTTAAAGTTAAGTTACATTTCAATGAGGGTATTTTTATGAGGCACTGTGAACTTGCACGGAAGAGTGTGTGGCTTGGTGTGCCAAGTGGCTCTATGTCTGATTAAAATTAGAAGTAAAACAACATGAAAAACCCTTCTAATTTACTGCCCTAAAATTGTCAATTAGAGCAGTGCCAAGCAGTCTGGCAAGAGCTCCAGTTCTTCCAAAAGGCAGAACAGCAGTGCCAACTCTGAAGCAAAGGAAAGCAGAGGAAATATTTGTCAACTCTATCCAATAACTGGTCACGTAATAACTGGGCAGTAAATTCTCCAGCCTGAGTTGTTTGGCTCTAGGTTGGAACAATGCCTGTTTTGGGGGTTGGAGGAAGATGGGGTTTACTTTAAGGTGAGTTTTTTTGGTTTGGTTTTTTTTTTTTTGTGGGTTTTTTGGTTCAGTTTGGTGGGTTTTTTAGTTATTTAATTTCTTCATCAGTGCACTCTTTTTTCATTGGAATTGTGAGGGCTTGCTCTGTAACTCGGTGCTGAGCAGCATCTTCTATGCTGCTGTGTTTCCTGAACAGTTCAGTTGTTTGCATTCTCTATGGTATTTGAAATAATCACCAATTTCTTACAGCGATGCTAGAGGGAAATTTTTGGGACAAGCTGCTTCAGCAGGGTGATGGCTGCTGTACATCCATCCTCTGAAATTCAGTGGCCAGCAACATGAATTGTGGCCTTCCAGAATATGAAGGGAGACTACAAGAAAGATGGAGGCTTTTTACAAGAGCATAGGACAAGGAGGAATGGCTTCAAACTGACAGAGGGTAGGTTTAAATTAGATATTATGAAAAAAAATCTTTACTGGGAGGGTAATGAGGCACTGGCATAAGTTACCCAGAGATGATGGGCATGTCCCATTCCTGAACCTGGTGTTCTGAGCAACCTGGTCTAGTAGAAGGTGTCACAGCAGGGGGGTTGGAATGAGATGATCCTTAAGGTCCCTTCCAACCCAAGCATGTCTGTGGTTTTATGATTTCCCTTTTAGGAAGTGCAGTTCAGGTCTGTAGTAAGATCTTGCCTTGATTTTGAGCCCCTGAACTCAGAGAAGAAGCCACTGTGGGTTAATGGCCATGGGGGGTCCTCTAGCATAACTGTGGGGAGTTGTTTGCTGTAGGGGGGCTCCTTTGGCATCATCCTTTTAACAATATTGCCAGAAAGGATTGTGTCACGCAATGCTGTGGTGTTTGGGAGTAGGTTCTCAAAGCTTAATAAGGTCCCAAACACTGTCTAAATTAATCTACAGTCATGGAGCAACTCAGATTTTGTTCATTAAAATTTTTGCTAGACTATAAAATGAATTGAATCCAATTCAGTTCAATGGAAGCAAGATCCCATTTTGAGAGATGCTTTTGAACTCTCTGAACCTACAAGAGTTTTCAGTTTTTTCATGTGATCCATATGTTTGCAAACAATTATCACACTTGATTAATTTGACACAGAGGGAGGCAACAGATCAGCCAGTATGTCTATTATAACCCAGATTGTGTGGGACTTTATTTCGTGACCTGCTTCCTCTGCATTTTCTTTCTTTTTTTTTTCTATTTTTTTCCCTATCCTAGATTTCAGGTTATCATAAGAAGTTTGAAAGAGTGACAGGAAGATACAGTAAAACTCTGAAGTAAGTGGGAAGGAAAGGCCAAGGGAAAGGGCTTCAACTTGTCTCAGAATAGTAATTGGGGTTTGTTTTGGTTTGTGCTTTTTTTCCCTCAGACACTGGTCTGAGAAAATGAGAACTGAATCAGCTGGTATTTGTGCCTGGTCTGTGTCAAGAACTGGTGACTCAGGAACTTGTGAGGTTGAAAGCTGGGACTTCAGCACAGCCTGGAGTCTGACTACTCATAAAGAAAAACCCCAAAACACAGTGCCCAGTTTTCTCTCCCTGAGGTTTAGGGAATGTACACCTCCTGGGGATCTTAAGAGGAGTTTCACTGCTACCTTCAAGAAGCAAGATCAGACTGTGAACAGTGTATTTTGTTGTGACTATCAAATATACTACATACATGCCATAGGGCAAAGGGAAATGCCAGTGCTGTATTATTGGGCACTTAGCCTACATTACAGGTTTAGATTTGTGCTTTCCAGTGTTATGGAACAATTTGTAATTGTATGAAATTGTAAGAAGAAGTAAGTGAATTATTTTACACCCAGTAGTTGTAACAAAGTTATCACAGACATCTCTGGTACTCCAAAAAGCTGACATAGTAGAAGGACCAATTGTCCCTGTTCTGCAGTTGCAGCCTGAATACCTTGTTCTTGCAGGTCCCATCCTACATGAATGCAGAAAGAATTATTTGTGTTCAAAAAACCAAGCCCCTACCAAATAGTCTGGGACAGCTGCACATTTTGGTACTAAGTTTAGTGGGAGCAGGAATAGGCCCATGATGGGTCAATACAAAGCTTTTGACTAAAGCATTTACATTTTGCTCTTTACCTCAAATTCATGTTGCCTTCTCAAGGCCCTCATTCCTGCACCAATTTGGCGACAGAATATATGCCAACTGCAGTTCTTTACATGTCTCTGGGATTGCGGATATTTAATGAGTTTTAACATAATTTATTACCAGTAGAGAGCAGTCTGAGATTAGAATTAATATCAGGCATTGCATGAGGAAAATACCATGGCTGAGCCATACATACAATACACAGTACAGAATCAACCTGATTAATTTTTAAGCATATATCTTATGTACTTGTAAAAGTAGCTTTTTTTTGCCAGTTGTGATAAAGCTCAAACACTGGAAACTTTTGTATATAGTATAAAGTGAAAGAAAGCACAAGAGTGTTCTTTACAGTTTTAATGTTAAAGGTGTGGCTGTTGGAGGTCACATTTCTATCTTTGTTTTACCTTTTCTACAAACGGATCTGCTGTAAATAGTGTTTGTGGTTCATGGTGTTCCTCAGTTTCTAAGCTTGAAACTTGCTTTGATGAACAGTGAGTAGAGCATTACACTGTTGCCTTCATTTCAATTTCCTTAAATTATTTTAATAGTTTTCAAGTTACAAACATAAAGCCTGTTTTTCATCAGTAGCTTCCTATGGAGTGTTTCATTCATACTGCTGAAAGATGTAAGAAATACAAATCATTGCCAGAATCAATAAACTGAAGTATTGACTTTCAATCCTGTCCTGTTTAGAAGGCATTAATCTACATACTAAATCATGTAGTCATTACAATTCTGTCCATCTTGCATTTTTTTTTTATTAGAAGGGCTTCTTTTCAAATTCTGCTGTGTTTATTTTGTTTCACCCTATAACAGAGCCAATGGTCTAATTTTACAGCATGATTCAGCAGACAGATGGGGCTATTAAAGGTAAATCTCCAAAATCTGTAACTCCTAAGCTGAGTTTTTCTGGAGGCAAGAGCAGCAACTTACCTAGCCCTGTGCAAAGAAAGATCTGCTTAGTGTGCCTAGAACTGGACCTAAACAGATTTTTATTTTAAATGATTTTTCTTAGGCTCCACTCTCCTTATGACTAAGTCTCACTTCCTGTGCACTTGTGGTTGCATGTGTGGACATTCTGTGCCAGTTGGGCAAGAGCTCACCTGCTCTCTGACATGGAATATGGGCAAGGATCTGCAGGGCTCTGCTTAAGCTGCCTCTTTCCTGCACAGGGCAGAGCTAGCACATGAACCTAAAGTGCAGATCAGACTTTCACATATACCCAACACTTTTTCAAAACAGAAATAAGTGTGACTGAGAGGTTCGTATATGGATAGTGGGGTGGTTCAGGCAACAGCAAGCGTGTAGGAACAGAGCTGCATCAAGAGTGTCAACACCTGTCTCTGGAGAGATGAAAGAGTAGGTGTGTACTGTGTACAGTCATTAGTGTAGGAACAAATAAGCGTGACCCATCCCTCCGAATGTCTAATCCAAGTCAGCTCCTTTCATCACTGAAGAGCCTGTAAAGACCTCTCCAACAAAGTTCAGCTTGCTTTCAAGTTCACTAGACATCAACAAACGGATGTGGGTCTACAGGAACCTTTCTAGGCATAAAAACTTAGTGATAACAACAACTTCATTTAAATGGAATTGTTTAGTCCTTAAAGTCATGGAAGGTGTGTGTGGCCTGAGGAGCAGTCCTGCACAGTTGTGTTTACAGGACTTGGGTAAAGTGAGGTTGGTGTGTTTAATTCACGTACTTGGTGATGTTGAAATGGTAAGGGAAATCAAACCAAAATGAGAATTTTATTTTGTTCTCTGGTTGCCTACAGAACCCCAGTGCATCAGCTAGAGGAATAATATAGATTAGAGATGTGTTGAATTGTACTATTTCACTTATTTTCAGGCTTCTAGAAAAAAATTGGAAGTGGCCTAATTTAAAGGGGGCAATGAATGAATGTTAAAGGAGCACAGTTATAATGGAAAAAAACCACAGAAGTTAAGAGAACTAACCTGGCTTTGGGTTCAGGTTGAATCAGAATTCATAATTTATCCCCAGTGTTTTGTTTTGCTGCCAAAAGTACTGATGGGGCAGAGATACTAAAACTGAAAATTTTACACATTTTAACTGTGTCCACAGTCTTGCACTCCCATGCTTATTAGCCTTTAGAAACTGATTTTATAATAGTTCAAACATTTTTTACAGAATTTGCTCAGTATGCCATTTTTTAAATCTATACAGAGAATTAAGTAGATAATCACCAGCCATTTGACTTCAGGATTCTTGTTTATATATTAGTAGGCTTTCCTATTTGAGTGATATAAATAGCCAAGGCAGAGACCTAGCTTGCAAGAGCCTATCTGGGTCTTTATCACTGAGCAGAAGCTGTCACTTCATGGGTGCGGTTCACTTGTTTCTTTCATGTATTTCTTGCTGTAGCGTCAGCCAAGCCTCATCCCATGAGAACTTGTGGTTGCTGTTTTTCTCAGTGCTTCCTTATCTCAGGTTCCAGGATTGGCTTTTTTTAGCTCTCTTGTTGTGTTGCAATCTCTCCATAGACTCCCTGAAATACAGTGCAATAGGGCAGTTGGCGGGCATTGTTTGACTCAGATACGTTTTACCTCTCTGGGTTTGTGAGGGAATTGATAATTAAAGATGAGGCCTGTTGCTGTAGCATAATTTAGGAATACTTTAGAATCAGAAAGCAAACATCACAGTACTCAAAAGGAAATGAAAGTTCAATAATGTCCACGTTATTAATCACTTGCATTGTTTCTCTTTCTGACAAAAACAATCTGTATTTTCTATGGCTGTGCATGAATATTTATATAAAAAAATAAAAATCTGTGTATTCTTTTAACAGTTTCCTCTTAATGGCACTGTTAGGAATTCCTGTATAGGAATCTCATTTGAGGAAAAATGATTTTTATCTGCATTTTCCAGCAATAAAATAAGAATAGCTGTTGGAAAAGATTTGCCTAAATATTATGTATAATCTGTAGAATATAAATTCTTGGAGACAGAGATTGCCTTTTATTCTGTGCTAGTAGGGTACCTAGAACAATAGTGTCATTGTAAGTGACTGTAGTTGAATAGGTATTGAAAACTAATATTTCAACAAGCCACGGTGCTCAAAATGTGTTTTGAAAGATGATATATAAAGGCTCTATTGCAAGTCTGTAGTTTGTAAACAATATAAAAATAAAAAATATGACACTTCCCTTGCCTCTCCTGTGCCCACATAGTCAAAGAAAACATAAAACCCTAAACCCAGGGAAAAGACTGTTACACAATATTCTGCTAACAAGAAATAGTATGTAGTAACTCAGCTTTACCCTTGTGTATGCGCATCTTAATCCAGCCTTCAGTGAAGGCTGAATGTGATACTTCCTCACTTATGAAACAACACTGAAGTGTGTTTAGCATAGCTTTATTTTAAATACAGAATATAAATAGTGCATGTAAACCCAAGGCTGATGGCAGGAATTGCTGTTCAGAGGGCTGGGTAACAGAAGCAGTTTTGGGACTTAGTCTCCGGCCTCTGGTAGGTGATGCACCTCGTGGCTGAAGGCAGCCAGCTCCTCTGCTGCCTTTGTCCCTTTGGTGTCAGCATCTCATTTGCAGATCACTAACACACAAGCCGGAGGAAAGCAGAGGAAGGGGAAGCTGGTTATGAAGTTTCCTCCATGGTGAAAGCTCTTTCTCCCCTGTGTGCCCACCTGAAGAGCACAAGCAGAAGCACTGACCATCTCAGGAGGTCGTGTAAGGGCTGAGCAGCAGCACAGCTGCCACATGCAGCCTGCTCCTCTGGCAGCATGGAGAAAATCCAGGAAGGAACACATGCTGGATTTATCGTCGCAGTTCCCTCACTTCCCTTCCGTGGTATCTGTCCTTGTCAACGATGGCCAGCCCCTTTCACGGGCAATTGGCCTCAAGGGGACTGCTTGTCTCTGGAGAATTGCATCTGTCTCCTTCATCTCTCTCCAAATCACACTCATCTATTTGCATGCCAATAAGCTTTTTCCCTGTGCAGGGTATTATCTTTAAGGATTGTCCTTTTTTGTATGGCTCTTCCCCCTTCCTCTGGCCATACAGCCTTCCCTGCATACATGCTTTCTCCTTCCTTCCTAAGGAGTTTCCCTAAACAGTGAATAGAAACAGGAAGCCACTTACGGCCTCTTTTCCCTTCCCTTTCACTGAAAAGCATTAGGGCTTTTTACACAGTGACCTTGAAGTAGCCTTCCTTTCCCAGCTTGGACTGGTACTGGTGATTGATGTACCTTTGGAGGAGGGCAAAGGCAAAGAGGAGGTGAAATAATAAAAATGAAATAAAATAAAGAAAAGGAGAAAAGAAAATCTAGCCCAGACTGGGGAATTCGGAGATGAAAAGAAAGAAAAGAAAAAAAGGGGAAAAAAACCAACCCAAAAAAGCAAGGAACCCAGTTCCCCTGTATAGGCTTGAATGTCTCTGAATAGCTACCCCATGGAGGTGTGATTGCTCTGTATTATGCTCTGTAGGTCAGAGTCACTGGGTGTCTGAGAGCTTGCAGTCAGATGCCTGGGGCTTCCTCTTCCCACAAAAGCAGTAGGGAAAGAAACAAGGATTTTTTATGAAACCAGAAAATTACAGTTTTTTTCTACTGGCTTATCTTAAAATGTTACTCCTATCAGCATCAATGGAAGAGGCTTGAGTAAATTATGGCCATTTTCAGGAGTGCACACTTATCCAAAGGTGTTCAGCTTCACTTTTTCCTTGAGTTCCTGCTGACAAAACTGCACTGTGTAATGGCTGAGTGTCAATCACAGCGGACGCTGTCGTGTTCAGCAGAAGGTACTGAGCAGCTCTGAGAGGGGGTGTTTAAAACATGAGCAGCCTCAAGGAATAACCAGTGTGTGTTGCTCGTTGTGATTTTGACTTTGCTTTTCTACTTTATTTACTTATTAATTCTAACCTCTAAACTGCACTATTTAAAAACACCTTTAATAAAATACCTGATTAAAGGTTATGGTAATAAGCACATTATAGGGTTTCAGAGCATGTCAAGTATGAACATATAAGTCAGGTAGTTTACTGTGTCTTTGAAACACTAGAAAATTATTTCCCTTACACAGATGAGGACAATGCTGACTAAATGACTTGCCAAAGTCCTCTGGTGTGTCCAGCAGAACTGTCTTATGAGGTTGTCTCCTAATCAGTCCATCACCTTGGCATGAATATCAATTAAATAGAGTATTTTCCATTTCCTACAGTGTCATTTGAAGTTTCCTGCTTTTATGGAATTGGGTTAGTTTATCCTCTTTTTAATTTCAGTCCTACAATAATGTGCTTTGCTGGATGTGGGATGGCTCCCATCTCCTTTCTTGCAAACAGGTGCATTCTGGAAACCAGCAAAGAAAGAATGGTCCCTTTTCCCCCCAAAACCACAGAGATACAAAATCAACTGCCCCAACAATTTTGCAAGTAAAGTGAAATATTTTTAATTCTTCCTCCTTGCCTTTGCTGTTCTTGACCTGATTCCGTATTGGATTTATTAATTTAGTCACCTGTTGTTAATTCCCAGCTCTTTATAAAGGAGCTGTGGCTGACCCTGCCAAGTTCCTGCTGGAGATGGCTGGCTGAAAGTCTTGGAGCAGCACCCTGGCTTTAAAAGCATGCAGGAAGAGAGCTCTGATTATCTTTCTGATATTAAATACAATCTGGGCTGTTCACATGCCTGTTACCAGTGTGAAGAATTTATTTCAATTACTGAAACTGGCTCCTTTTGAAATACAAGGAACATTCATGTTTGTCAAGAGGCACCCTCTCCTCTCCTCACTAAAGCTTGCATTTTTGAAACCTGCTTCATTATGCATGCTCTGTGGAGAACCCTTTGGAGAACAATTATATGTTATCTAAGGTATCATGACAAATGCTGGATACAATAACTCCTAACTCACAAAAAGCATGAATGCCTCCTTTCTTGATGCCTTGTATTTCTTGCAGCTTTACATCCAGATGGATTTCCTCATTGTCACTGCACATTAAGTTCAAACCCATAGGGACTTTTCCATTAGACACTTAACTCTTTCTGGGTCAGTTCAGGAGGTATTTCCCTTCTATAGCTTTCTCAGTCCCATCAGAGGTGTTCATCCTTCATCGGTCCTGTTATCTCAGATTCTTTATGTGGGATCCAAACCAAACAATTTTTGCACTTGCCATTCTAGCCAATGCACTTTCTCATGGAGATTCTATTCCAAATCCCATGGTGAGCAGACCTCTCTGCATTTTACAGAGGTTAATGAATTTGTCTTCTCAATGTCCCCCAGAGGTAAGAGAGCTTTGCTAAAAAAAAAACAAAAAACAGAGACTCCAATGAAATTAATGGATTTGGTGGAAATTACAAGGGAGGCATTACAAGCTCTGACTTAGCTCCCAGTCCTGCCCTCTCATAAGGAGTCATCTCTCTAGGGAAAACTTTTATTCTTAGTAGTAAGTACTAAGTTGGCTATTTAGTAGGGAATATAGCTGATGTGGCTTCCTATAAAGGAAAATAAGAAAGCATACCTTCCCAAAGAACTAGATAATTTAAAGCAATAGCAAATACCTAACACAAGAGGAGATGTCTTCATATTTACAGGTGTCCAAGAGAGAAGATAGGGATAAAAAGTCCCAATCCATGTGTTCCTCTTGCAAGCTGACTCATAATAATGGACTAAAGTTCAGGTCCCCCGGCAGTATGGAGAGCTGCCTATGTGGAATTTACTGATGTACTACTTTCTTGTTCAGAATTGTGTACACTGGACCAAACACTGTGTGCAAGTGTGATACCTTCACTGTGATATTTTTTCTTGATGTGGAGGATAAGGCCAAATTCTGCTGTGCAGTTGCATACCTTTGCACTACTGGAAAGGGTATGCTAGAAAGATTTCTCTTCCTCCCAGGGCATCAGGTTTCTCCCAGGCAGATGTGCAAGTAAATCAGAAAAGGTTCTTGTAGTAATAAAGAGAAACAGAGTTTATTATTCATACATCACTGAGCATGTTTTACTCTCACAGATTTGAATGGGGCTTTTTCATAAAAAGGGGCTCTGTTTTATCAGTTCTCAGCTATCACTGTGTTGGCAATACAATTTTGTACCCCAATCTGGGGTTGAAACTTACTTCTGGCTATATAATCTGTTCTGACCTGTCACTACATATTGTGACCCTCCTTAATTACACAAAGTTTTTCTTTTTGAGGGCTAAGGCAGCTTAGTAACACCTTTACTTTCCATGAAGGAAGGATAAGGCCCAAGTGATGCCATCTACTTTGTGGTGATTTTTGAATGACCTTTTCAAATACATCCAATTAATGAAATTTATTCCAACTTATCCTGTATCACTGATTGAAGATCTCTATTTTTGGCTTGAAGGTGGAAAATGTACTGAATAGTCTTTGCTCAAAGCTTTAATCAAATTTGGGTGGCATCACCTTTCTTCTGTACTGGTGTTTTTTTTAATTTTTTTGTTTTAACCTTCAAAATGCCCTCTTTTAATTTTTTGTCATTGTCCTTTTTTTGAGCTCCCTGGAAATTCTTGATGCAGGTGTCTATGATGTACACTGGGCAATCTTTTCAAAGACAGAAGTCAAACAAATTAAAGACTTCACTGAATTAATATACAGAATTTAGAAATGAGTCGATTCTTCCTTGGCAATTGACCTAATGTGAAAAAGTAAAATTTCACTATGCTTGAACTGTAAAATAAGTGACATTTTCTCTGTGGACTCTACAACTACTCTCGCAATAGTAATGTTTTCTTGCCAGATGCCACATATTTAAATCAAGTTTTTTATGGGAGTAAAAATCAAGGCTGTTAACTTTCCTGAAATGTAGGTATCCTTATTTGAAAATACCATTAAATTCCTCTGTTTTGTTCATCTCGTTAAGATTTATCAAGAATAAATGAGGCCTATGTTCAGAGGCAATTGCTTTATTTCCTGTGCCAGAGGCAGCTTCTTTGATGCTGGGTGAGGTCACTTGCAGTGTTGTTTCTATCATCATCCCACACAGTTTTGCCTGAGCAACTTCTGCAATATTAATCTCCTCTGGAGTTCTGTCAACATTTAGGTTTCAGGTAATTTTTATGCAAAATGAATTCTTCCTCCATTTATGCAATTCCTGTACTGCTTGCTTATGCCAGGGATGAAAATCACCACCACACCCCACAGTTTCCACATTCTCCAAGTTTTCTAATTATTCTGCTACTTTTTTTCCTCAGATTTTTTAACTGTAATTCTTGGGAGTTTTGTTTAGCGTAGTCAACTTGCCAGACTTTATTTCAGCTTATTTAATTGTCAGCCTGATCTATATGAAGCTTTCATTTACCATTTCTGCTGTCCAGCACGGTTAACTTCTCAATCACAGTCCACCCTGTTTTTCTCTGAGATTACAGAATTATTTTTTTTCAGCAAATCCACCTTGCCATGAGTTACTTCTGTGCTTTGCCTCCAGCTCTTCTGGTTTGCCCCCTACCCTATTGTTACCCGCTCTAAAAAAAGGCCCAAACAAACTGTGTTGTGGTGTTTGCACTAGAGTGAGAAGGGAAAAAAAAATAGTAGGAAGTATTCACTTTCATTTAATATTTTCCTCCAGGTTTTTTTCTCCCTGACATTTCTTTCTCTTTGTGGCTCATTTTTCACCTGTGTTGTTCAGTGGTTTGGTTTTTCAGATCTCATGACAGGAATGAAAAATGTGTTTTCCGAGCAAGGCTGCAGCTGAAAGGAGCTGTGCAGACACTGCCTGGGCCACTGCAAAGCGAGATCACCACCCATCCTTCTCCCTGTCCTCGCAGGGATGCTTGGCCAGGAGAGGCTGATGACACGTAAAGGGATCCGTGGTCGTGGCGTGGCTTTTGGCAGGGTTTTTGGCAGGTGCTGGGCCGGTCCCCGGCTCGCAGGTGTATCCGGGACCCGCGGCGTGCCCCGGCCTGTCCCGGCGCTGTCCGAGGTGCTGAACGCGGAGCTCCCGCTCGGCGGGGACACCCCGGGAAGCGGCTCCTGAGGGACCCCGACAGGTTGGGCCTCCCATTGCTGCGCTGCGAGAGCCCAGCCAAGGTGTTAAATGAGCTCATGTCGTAGAAAAGGTATATATGGGATGCTGGAGGTATTGAGGATTGGCACTTTTTAATCACAATTTCTTAAGCTATTTATAGAGACTCAAGAAACAGGTGATGTATTAGATACCTTACTTGGAAATATTTCTCATAACTGGTTTTCAGAGTTAGTGAAATGACAGTGGCTATGTGGGGCTTAATTTCCATCTGAGCTTAAACCACCAAAGATTGATTGTTTGTTTGTTTGTTTGTTTGTCTCAAAAGGATAAATCTTTAAACACTTTCAAGCATATGGGGTTATTCATAACATGCAGTACTTTAACTGACTGCAAAATCTATCTAAATAGTTTCTCTCAGAAAACATTTGTTATGTATTTGGGACCCTGTTTTTTCATGTATTGGGAGAGTATTTGTACTAATATGTGTCTGTAGAAAGCAGAAATCTAACCATAGAAAATACTAAGTTGGATCTTCTCTTGCCCTATGAAACAATCCTGTCACACCTAAGTAGAATCCTGTGACCTTTTAAATGCTTAAGGCTACAAAATAATTCCATAATACTTTGTAACAGAATTTAGCATCCTGAAACATGTTAAATATTCAGAAGGGTGTTGATCCATCATTCTTGAATGTGCTGTACAACTGGGGTTTTCAATCCAAGAAGTTAAAAACCAGCTTGCCAGCATTCCATTTATACCTCTCAGCCAAGCTGAGTGATTGCTATTTATTACACTGATCTTGTATGGAGTGGTGATGGTGACAGAAGGGTGATGCAATGACCTCCTTGTCAAGCAGTGATGCTACTGGAGTCAGGACACCTCTTTCACCTTCATCTCAGGTAACGTTGCCCAATTACTTTAAAGTACACCACCTGTAATCACAGTGCATCAGTAGCAAAATGGGAAATAAAACCATGAGTCTGAGATTCTTCTGCTTTACTAATTGCATTTTCACTTCATAATACAGAATATACATGAGGGAGCTGTAATTTCCCCAGTCTAGCCAACAATTTTTTATTCTTGATGAGTGTATTTATTCAGCTACGATTCTGTCCTGAGCTTTTGTAATTTTATTTATTGCTATGCTTATTTGTAAAAATGAGAAAATCAATAGAGTATTGGGGGAAGGGAGGGAAAGGAAAAGGAAAAAAATCACTCAGAGGCACTACAATAAATTTACTGCAGGATAAAAAACTCCAGAGACAAAAAGTAGATAAATGCCTGATGATAAAGACTGAAGGCAAAATCTGAATCATTCATTGATTCATCATGTCTTTTCTTCAGCATTTATAGAGCCAAACAAATAAGATAAAGGGAAGAGAGAATCCCAGTAGCCTAATGAGAATTTTACAGTCACCATAAAGACCTATCTTCTGAGGGCTGAATACAGTGATGTGCTCTATAGATTTGTATTTAATAATGAGCTAGAGGGTGTTGTGGACTCATCTGGGCATTAGATTAG
Organism: Campylorhamphus procurvoides; assembly: GCA_013396655.1. Taxonomy (NCBI): domain Eukaryota; kingdom Metazoa; phylum Chordata; class Aves; order Passeriformes; family Dendrocolaptidae; genus Campylorhamphus; species Campylorhamphus procurvoides. The sequence continues at coordinate 1,073,991 of WBMV01007081.1, forward strand.
CTTAGCTGTCTTTGGCAATCTCTTGAGTTTGGCCTCAGCTAACTTCAGCCTCTTGGTTGGTTTGTCTTTTTAGTATTTTTGGGCCTTATTTGTTTTAGAATTGAAGTGATGTGACACAAGAACTCCCCTTTCAATGTCCCCTCCTATTAGCTGATTGTATCGATTATTTTATTACAACAGGATAGAAAAGCAGTGATCTCCATGAGGTATGGTTACAAGTTTAATGAAAGCACATGGTGAGGAAGACCGTGATGATTATCCCCCTTAGAACAGGATCTGGATTCTGAGTTTCAATGACACATTTTTCAGAAAGAAGAGGCATGAATGCCCCATTCCTTGATGAGACTGTTTAAGTTAAAGACTACATCTGTCTAAGATGACAAATCCACAGGAAGTCAGTTGTCTTTAGCTCTGCTAAACAAATAGTTACAGCACTATTTGGGAAGATCGCACATGTGTGCTATTTTTGTTTATTTTACTAAGAAAGGAACTTGTGGGGTTTTTTTCATTTTTTAGGACTAGTTTGTCATTGAGGGAATCAGAGTTTTCAAGAAGGCCAAAAGTCAATACTTGTTTCTACACACAGCTTTTCATTCCTTTTCACTGAGCTGTCATACATGGTCATCAATGCAGTAGGCAATCCTTGGCCTGAATAACTTGCAGCCTGCAGAGACAGTCAAAGTAAAGAGGAAAAGATAGGCTCCAAGATGTATAACCACTATAGAAACTGGCAGAGTTCTGTTGGTTTATTGTTTGGAATGGACCCCTGCCAAGTTAGTTTTTGCTTGTGAACAAAACAAGAAATGAAATTTTTTTCCTGGCTGATGCAGAAATGGGACTTTCAAAGCTGAAAAAGGCTGAGAATACTTGACTGAAGTTCTTTATACTGTAAACCTTTTCTTAGCCCTTCTGTTGCTGTTCTGCTGGTTTCACTCCCTTGCACTGTGGACTTTATCCCAAGTTTTCACAGAATATTTTTTAAGTGCTTGAAATGTTTTGATGGTCACTACCAAGCAACACCAGGAAGCAGAAATATCATGAGGTGCTGCCATGCTGGCCTCACTGTGAACTGCTGTCTCCTCCCAGGCCCTGGCCCAAAAGAGTGTAAGAGGAAGGCATATCAATTTCCCCAGAAAGGGTAGTGTTTTGCATGGAATAGTTAGTAACATTGAGCAAACCTCTTGGTCTCCCAAGGATTTCTTTTTTTCTTTATTCTTAACGTATTCTTTTTCTCATTATCTGTGCTTGGCTTTTATATAATAAACTGTTACTAGTTTAGGGACTAGATCTAAAAAGACTACTTATTTTCCTTGCCTGTGCACCCTGATTCTACAGCTGAACCAAAGCTCTTACTTTCCACAAGATTTAAATTGGATTTTTATTCAACAGCCAAATAATTTAGAGGGTTTCTCTAATCTCTGCTACTCTGGCTCATTAAGTGCAAAAGAATTGTCACTTCCACTCACCCTCATTGAAAAAACAGCCTTTAGTAACTTTGCATATAGCTTGAAGGCTGCTTTTGTTCCCCAAAATTAGTTTACGTTTAGCCTATATTAGTTATTCCCCTAGATACTGTGTCCCAGGCAGCTCGGTATTCAAGAGTCCTTGCAAATACAGAAGAATAACACCAAAGACTTTCTACAAAGACCTCATTGTAAGACTAAAAGGATTTCCTGTGAATAAGAGCTACACATGGACTTAACACTGCTGGGAGCAAGAACATACAAGGAGAAACTAACTACATAGTGAAGCCAAGACATTACTGTTTTTTAATGATTTCTTTGTAGATAGAGAGAAGAGGTCTTTTCCCAAGGAGCTCATGATAATACAGTGTAGCCAAGAACACAAAAGAGAATGTTGTATAGAAGGAAAAAAGGGAGCCTTGAAGGAAGAGAGGAAGCTCTGAGCTTTCTCCATCTTTCTGTTCTTTTCTACTCATTTAGATGAGGTGTGAATGTAACTGATAGGCAATGCACACTGCCTCTTCTGCAGAAAGGGATTCCAACAGGATATAATGATTTCTTAGTCCTACATTATGGTGCAAGTTCAAAGGGGTAGCAGAGCACAACTGAAAGGAACATCATTCTCAAGGCATACGCCATGGGACTGCTCACTACAGCAGACAATGAATCCCTATGAAGAAACTCTAGGAACCATTGCCAAAACTGCATGGAAGGTGGCATGTAATTACATAAACTTTGTCTTAAGATATAAAAAAATAACCATGATAGAGTGAGTAGAAACTCAGGAACAGATGCTGATTTTGATGAGTTAAATTTTAAAATATATTAAAAACTAAATGAAAAAAACAAACAAACAAAAAGCCCCCACAAAAACATACAGACACAGAGCAATGGACTTCTTTGTGCAGCCCTCACCTCTTCCCTTTGCCACAAAATATAACAAGGTTTCAGTTCTGACCAAAGACCTTGTGTCCTGTCTCTGACCAGAACCTACAGGGATGCTTAGGAGGAGGATTGAGAACAGCTGATCTACTCTCATTTTTAGCAGAGATTTTGATCACCTGTCCATTGCTGATCCTCACCTCATTTTTGTCTCTAACACGTTTGGTTGGAGATAACTCTGGAGGTGGCATTTGAGCATTTCTGCAGTGTAGAGGAGCAAGTATTGTTACTTGTGTCTGTATGAGGTTTTTATTCTGGGCTGTACTTCACCAATTGGTGGAAAAATTTTTGTGGTATTTAGAAGGGAAGAGAAGCTCTGAGGATGACTTCTCTGTCAGACTAAGTGTAGGACTTTCAGGCCTTTTCACACATATTTGTTCTTTCCGGTTTTATCTAATGGCCCTGTGTTCATGTTTTCTCTTCCCTAAAGCCTTAGTGATGAATTCTGTAGCTGGTGGACCAATGTGATTACATGCTGAACCACACTGATGTAATCTTGCTCTTTCTCTTTCCTTGACCTTTTCACCTCTTTCCTCCATGCATTCAGCCTCTCATTTCTATAAGAAAACCCAAAAGCTGCTCATGCTCTAATCATAGTGACCTTGGAGTCTCCATTGGTGAGAAGCTACCTCATTTTGCATTCTAAGCCATAATTAGTGTCAGTCAATGTCAATGGCATGAGAAACAGCTACATGCGAGAAAGGTCAGAGCCTGGCTGTTCCTGAGGCTGAGTGCACAGTGGGATAGGTGGGTGTCCAGTGACTTAAATTTGTGTATATGAGTAATCTAGCAGGATACTCGACCTCACCATGTAGTTGCCAGGTACAATTTCAGATCATAGTTTTTTCACGTTACAGTATTAGTTTTGATAACCATGCAGAGACAGATGGCATTTTGTCGGCTTTCCAAAGCAGAGGAATAATTTGCCGAGCTGTAGCTAGTGTAATGAGAAGCCAAGTAAGTTGAAGATGAGGTAAAACCAAAGCATCTGTCGGTCCTCATGTGCCAGCTTTGAGATGCCGCATACAAACTAATATTTCCACACAAAAAAGTAGTGACTGTTACAGATTTGTGTGAAAAAGATGGCATTTGATAACAATGCCACAACAGATGTCGTTGAGTCCATGCTTGATTTTTACTACTGCTCTGTGCATTTTTGGAAGAGATACTTGCTCTGCACAGCTTGTATGGAGTATGTTCATTATAAAATTTTATTTTTCAGGAAACAATGAGATGGAAAATTTGTAGCTAATCTGATATTGTCCTTCTTTATCATGCTTTCTTAGTGGTTAGGGAGGAAGAGTTTATTCTTATTTGATTCCTTTTCAATATCTTTCATGTGAGAAAAATGTCTATATCTATAACTATATACTGTATATAATATAAAAATCTTAAAAGAGAGCTCTCTATTAAAATACAATGAAAAATTTGAGGTTACTTGCATTATCCAATATTACATTTTTCAGCATGTGTCATGGAAAATGTGTAATTATATCTTCCCTATTCAAAGAAATCCTTCTCTACACCTTAATCCTATTCTTTCTCATCTTCTTTGATGAGAGAGAACAATGTTTCAAAAGTTCCCCTTTAAGAGCAAAGCTTGTAAAAAGAAACCCATGGAATACTATAGCCTACTTGACTCACTCTCCTTGGTAATAGATGTGGCAACTTAATAAAAGCAGCTTCTATCTAGGTCAAAATTATCTGAGGTATGCATACTTCACCTAAAATATATATATTTTTACTAAATACCTGCTATGATGTGGTATCCCCTGCACAATCTGAATTATGTTTTGGGAGTCTGAGGGGCCCAGTGAGAGCAGGTGAAGGGGAGCATGTACTCCAAGGTGTGAACCTCTCAAGAGCTAAATATTTATGTCCAAACCCTTCTCTGAAGTCAAAACAACAGGACCATGGGTCAACATGGGGAAGGCTGAGGAGGGAGAAACAGCCCTTGGGAGAGAATAGAGAAGGAAAGCCAACTCCACCAGGATTCAGAGCATTCTGCCCCAGGCCTGTGTGTGGCTGGGTGTAAACTTCAAAGAGATCCAACACTAAACAGCTGCTTGTTTTTATTGTGCTTCTGCTGGTTTTTGTTTGGACAGTGTGAGCAGGGCTGCAGTTGTTGCTTTGCTGGGTGCAGGGGTGGGAGGAGGGAACGCAGGTGTAGCTTTGTGTTTAGTGGGATGTCTCACTCCCAGGGAGCAGCACTGGCATGCTCATGCCAAAGCCTTGGTAGGACTGAACGACAGCCAAGAGTGAGACGTCCAGTTTGAGGCTAAAATGACAACAGAGGTTGACTCTGAGAGGTAAAACTGCTATATGTTGATTACAGAAACATATAGCAGAAGTTGATTGATTCTCTTTGCTACCTGAAGCAAGAAAGAGTGAAACTCAGAGATTATAAAGTGCTTTCACCAAGGGTTAGCAGATGCTCTCAGCCAAGGGAGTACTCTTAGACCTTGCCAATTCTTCAAAACACTTTTGTCTGCCAACCAGCATTACCTCTGCCTTATCCACGCTGAACTGAAGTCTAACATGTTTTCATCCAGAACCACATTTTTGCCAAGTAATGTAAGAGCAGACATTTTTCTCGCAGTAGATTAAATTCACTGACTTTCTCTCCATTTCATAGCATTCGAAAGGGAGTTTATAACACAGAGTTAGAGGCTGAAATTGCCATATTTTGTACAATTATCATAGAGTTTAAATGGATTATCCTAATGGAGATCTGCTGTTTTCAAAATTTTGCTGTCTCTCTGGTTTTATAGTGCATATTGTAGGCTGCTGATGCCTTATAACTCTTACATATTTAGTTTTCATTCTATTTGTTTCCATATGAATGTGAAACATTATTCAGTGTTTTGGGGTATTTAAGCCAAACCTTTTTAAGGACTGTGTTCAGTAGCAAATATTACTACAAAGAAAGTGTGCAAAAATAGAATAAATACACTTGAGCTACACTGAGAGAGAAAAACAGCATCTAATATTTTACTTCTGCACCTGTACAGAAAAATCAGGCTCATTCAATGTTCTTTATTGTGCTTGAATGTTCATTTATTCGATATACCATCTGCAAGAGCTTTGCTTCCTCCCAGACACTCCACACAAAAAACCTTCATTTGATAAAATTAATGCTGATAATATCTTTGGATCCTATCCTTGGAGACAGTTTGGGTTTCTTCATATGAAATAGTTTCAAATGTCTGTATAAAACTAGAAATCACAGCAACTTAAAATATTTGTGTCTTTGCAATGTGAAAACTGAAGTTAAATGGGAAGCTGAGTAGCTGTGTTCATAGAGGCCTAGAGGAAGAAATTTTGCTGTGTGTTGTGTTGAGACACAGCAAACTTGGGTTCCACTCTCAATCTGTCCAAGGACTTCTTGCAGAATTTTCAACTTGATTTTCTCTTTGACCACCCTATGTTTTGTGGGTTTGTATGTACATATTTAATTGGGAAATGGATTATCTTTCTCTTTATGGCACCAGAGGCTTGAAAACCATTTAAGGTTCTGGAAGACTTGGATCTAACAGGAAAGACCATGACTGTACTATAACAAAATGCACTGTAATCTCTATCTTTCTGGAATTATCAACATTTCAGGTTAGTTTTAAACATATATAAATAAAGACATAAAGGTAAAGGTAACAAAATTAACTTATGATTCTGCAAATGAGTGGTAGTAATTGGACCCTTGAATACAAAAATTGTAACAAATCAAAATACAGATTTAAAATTTGCAAGTTTAATTGGTAGAGGAATATTTTTAGAAGATAAGATGAGCACATAAATACCGTACTTTAAATTTGGTATCATTAAAGATGATGCAAGAAGCTAATTTAATTCTGTTCTGCATCACTTTCTTTAAGTACTGTTTTGCTCTAGTACTGAGCATAATAGATGACTATGATTTTGGTATATCATTTGTTAGAATAATGTTCTGATGAGCCACTTGTACAGTGCCAGCTTGAAGTACATTTAATCCTTTTTCTTGAACTATCTGTTATTCCTCTGCTTGCTCTCTGTGCTGTGTTTTTCCCTGACCCCTGTTTGCTAATGATATATTTTATTAGTGCCAGTTAGAATAAATTGGTCTGTTAGGTTTAGAGCAAAGATGTTAATAATGTTTTCAACCTTAACACAATGAATATCATGCAAATCACTATGCATACTTCAAAATACAGGGTCTCTTCAATCCATGTGGTTTTTGTAATTTGTGAGTCTGGTGCAATGTTTTATTAGAATACCCTTCATAAACCACTTTGGCACCCAGGAATGCATTATTTCCTGTATCAGGTGATGAATTTCAGTTGGAGGAGCATCTTTTGCACCAAGGACCAGTTAAAAACCCCCAAACAACAACGAACAAATAACACAAAAATAATAGTTATTAACTCACTCCAGTGATCTTCTCTTTGCTTCAGCAGGTGTTGTACTGTGACCAAAGTAAACACTGACGCAAGGAAAAAGAGTAAAATCTGGTGCACTCTACTCACATATTCATGCAGTTGAGGAGTAATATATGAGGATGAGGACAGGGTCCACATCTTGCATCACTCTGCTTAACACAGTGAAGTAATTGTCAGTTGATAAAAACTCATATATAGCATAAAAATTCTCCTTGTGTCTGCTATTTCTTTTCCCAATAGACTAAACTGCTTTTATGGGCACTGTGGGGAGGTGCCATTGCACCTGTCAGCTCATCAGTTAATGGTCTGCAGGGCCAGAGGAAAGCAATGGGCTATTTCAAAGCACTGGATGTAGTTGTCAGCTGTTGGAAAGCAGCATCAGCCTAGTTATTTTTGTTCAGTGGTGACTGATCCATAGGTTGCAGTTCTACTGCTTAGAAGTGTTCCCATTATCGCTTTTTCCAGTTGGAGGTGTAGTTCACGGCTCTCATATGAAATATATTCAGCTGGAAAACAGGCTAAGTTCTGCTATCTCTTCATATATCCTTCTGGGGACACAGCTCAGTGTACCCCCTCTGTGGCTCACCCTGCTTTTCCTCATCATCCTCCCCTCCTGGGAGGACCCTGGTCTCCAAAACACAGAAGATACTTTTAGATGTTCAGAGTTATTTTAGGCCTAATAATTTTATGAGTGTGCACTTTGTATTCTTTACTCTGGGATGACCCAGAAATATGTCCTTGTGGCAAGGAAGGCTAAAAGCCTCCAGGACTGCACAAGGTAGAGCAATGCCAGGAGCTCAGGGCCGTGATCTTTCCATCCACTCAGCCCTGGTGAGGCCACATCTGGTGTGCTGTGTCCAGGTCTGGCCTCCCCAGTACAAGATATGGACTTATTGGAGGCAGTCCAGCAGAGGACCATGAAGATGATTAAAAGATAGAAGCATCTGTCACAGGAGGAGAGGCCAAGAGAGCTGGTACTGCAGCTTGGACAAGAGGAAGCTCAGGAGAAACTTAACAGTCTGTATGAATACCTGATGGGAGACTAAAGAAGCCAGAGCCAGATTCTTCTCAGTGGTATCCAGTGACAGGACAAGAGGCAATGGACACAAACAGAAATACAGCATATTCCTTTCAAGCTTAAGCAAAACCCTTTTTTATTGTGTGGGTGTTCAGACAGAACACATTGCTGAGAGATGCTGCAGAATCTCCATCCTTGGAGATACCCAAAATCCAGGTGGACACAGCCTGCTCTCACTGATCCCACTCTGAACAGTGGGTGGGACTGGTTGATCTCCAGCAGTGTCTTCCCACCTCAGCTGTCCCATGATGAGACTTCAGACCTTGCTACTTTTAGCTTGTTGCAAATGCAGCACTAGATCTCTGGCATTTATCTGCTCTCTTGCCCATCTGCTAGAATGGCATTATGCCCACTCAGAAGGTGCTATGCCAGTTTCAACAAGGCACAGGTGCCAACAAAACATAGATTTAGAAAGATACCCTGCATAAGATCCTCCTGGTAGTAAGTAATGCCAAATTAGGCCCACATGCTTCATTACGAGGGATCACATCTGTTGAGGCTTGTGGGCATTGTACCATCAATTACAGCCTTTATCCTCTCATTCTCTTTCCTGAAAGCTTTAGTGAATGGAAAGCAAAATTTATGAGTCAATCAAGTGCCTTGAGAAAATGTGGATTTTTCCCTAGTGATCTCTGTCTTGAAATCTCAAAATTCAAGCTGCTTGTGTTTATGTGCCTCTGCTAGACATAATTCAGTATACACTAGGTTTGCTTGTAAAGGCAATAAAAGAAAAAAAACACTGGAAAATATACTTTCTTGTCATTTAATACCATCAGAGAAGAATTCTGTGCAATTTGTTTGATACTTGTTAGACCCTGAAGAATTATTTGGACCAGTACCTTCATTTAGTAGAAGAAAACAGACTATTTGGTTGTTATGCATCCTCAAGTTTGGCATTTGAAAGATCACAAGCATCAATCCGCTGGCCACTGTGTCACCCGTTTTGTCCATTGTGGGTGAAACCTGAAGAGGTTATATTGCTCAGCACATACTATGAGAAGAACTGATGACCCAGGAAGAACTATTAAGGCCCCCGGCTTCAAGAACCTCAGGCATGTGTAGATGGGTGGCAAAGTGCTGACTTAGTGCTGCCTGCTCACTTGGGAGCAGTTACCTGTGCTTGTGGTAGCCTATAGGATATTTGTCTTTTGTGTCAGATATGCCACCTTTAGAGTTTGCAATGCCAGGAAGATATCTGAGTCTTCTCACTGTTGGCCCTGACTTATCTTGACCTCTGCTCAGTGGGTGTCTTTCAGGATCTCCCTAAACTAGAGCATGTGGTTTACCATCAGATAAATAATCTAGGCAGGACTGAGCAATGCCAGAGTAGGGGCAAAGAGCGCAATGTAGGAAACTCTCCAAAGCAGAGCAGTCAAGACAACTGAGTAGGACTGACAGCCTGGACAGCCCACAGTGTCTCATGATTTACCTTAGGGTGTAGCCAATGGGCACTGCTTTCTACCTGTCTACACCTCATATTTACCGTGATCAGAACCAGCTTGCATTAATTGGCAGCCCGTTTAATTTGAGTTACTCCAGCCCTTAAAACACAAGTCCAAACACAGCCCTGTGACCTGTCAGTGTGTTCTTGTCCCTGGTTGAGTCAGGAAGCTTGCAAGGCAAGGCAGCCCTGCCTCTGAGCCCCTGCCTGCACGGGCAGTGTGGGGGGATCACTGGAGATGCAGGCACTGAGCTCGGAGAGCTGTCACATTGCTGTAACCCTGCCTCATGTTGCTTTGGCTGATGGGCAAACCAGCTGTAGCACCCCCCTGTAATATAAAGCATCATAATCCTAATGGTGCTTATTCCATTCTTGCATCATTAAGAGAAATATGTTCTAAAATATTGGTGAGTCCTGCAGACTGAATTTTATTCTCATAATGATCCAAATATTGATATCTGAACAGTCCATTATTTATGCACCATTAGGTATTCTGCTCCTGGCCTTTGCCCATATCTTTCCATGCAAACCTGGAGAACACGTGCTGTCATATGGTTTACCTATTCTTTAACAGTTAAAACAATAAAAATAGCACAGCAGGATCTTGTCCATAAACAATGGAAACATTGCTCTAAATTCAGTACTATTTCTGTTTTTATTATGTGATCGCTTCTTTGTTGTTAATCACTTGCCCTACTTAATTCATTCATTATACTCGAAAGCTTTGAGATTAAACCCCCAGGCAGGATAGCTTCATATGAATCCTTTCTTTTTTATCTGTTCCAAGTTAGATTAAGTCTAGGTCCTGTTTAATGAGGTGCCACTTGCTGGCTTTTCATGCAGAAAGAATTCCTCATACTCAGCGGTATGTATATACCATATAAATTATAAAATATTTTACATTTTTTTTCCTGAATTTCTAACTAATATGTCCTGCAGAAAACACTGTTATTACGAGTTCCCTGGGATATGGGTGATTGGCCACTTCTGGTGTGATTTTTTTTTCTTTTTAGTGATGAACCTTGCTGTTCATTTTTCAATTATTCAGGTTTTTATTTATGTCATTTCATAGGCATTTTGTTATTAATGGCAGTGATAAGACTTCTTATGTGTCTATGCCTGCAACTCAGTAAGTCAGTTATTGGGATATCTTCACCTGCCACCCAATGTTAACAGCCTGCCCATGCCTGACAATGCTTTGGTGTTTATGGACTAGTAGGGCCAATGTGGCTTAGACATGGTGAGTTTATGATCAACAACAGCTCAGGGAGAGTGATGGGCCTCTCACTGCACAGTCTGAGGGACGAAGTACTTTAAAATGACTGTGTTGACTGGGGTTAGGCTTTGTCATGGATCTGAGGTTGGAATTTGTACCTCTGCATCTTTCCTGAGCTGTCTTTGTTGCACTGTTAATGGGCTCCTTTGCATCCTCTGTCCTGTGGTTAACAAATCCATTCCATACTGGCAAACTTGTGATTCTAATGGCACTTACTCTAGGTTCTGCTTGTACTGATCCAACATTATTTGGCAATTCCCTGCTGGAGTCATAACCATGTTTTTGGCTTTTCCACACTCTTTCTAACACTAAAAAATGATTTGGTTGGAAATGCCTTGCACAGCTGTAATGTCATTCCCTATGTCTATGTTCTGATATGTTGCAGATGGCAGATTTCTTTATGTTAACCATGAGTGTTGAGATATATATATATATACACACAAGGAGAGTTTGGCTACACTGCCAAATCCCACAATTCTGAAAATTTGGGATATATCTGTTTTCACCTATTTTTATTTCAAGACAGGAATTGAGAAAACAAAACTGTAGTTCAGCTATTTCTGAGAAAGCCTACTGCAGATAAGTGGTAGGTTATGTTAGCAATGAAAGAGCAGCTTTGTCCTGCTGAGAGAAAGTGATCACAAATAGTCTCCATCATGATATGGCTTCTAAAAACCTTTTTTCCCGAGAATTTAAGACTGAACACTTGGCAGAAATGAAAGGCTGCAATGATGTCCATCCAGGACAAATCATGTTTCATGGTCTCTGAAGAGCTCCTGTCCTCACTATTGTCTTCTGAGTTTAGGAGTTTGGTTGCCTAACTTCAAAATAAAGCTGCTCTTGAAAGGTTATTCTAGTTATGTTAGTTATGCTGACTCTAATCATTACTTATGCTGAACTAGCTATGTTGTATTAAAGCAGTTTAGACAGGAGGGGATTTTATGGAGTTTCTGAATGTTTCTGCCCATTCATAGGGAAGATAAGCTGTAATCCTCAGCCTGGGTTTCTGGTGACTCCTGAGCAGTTCATCTGGACTGATGTAGTCAGTCACTCCGGGTCTTGCCTTTAGGCCTTTCTTCAGTACTGGTTAACTCTGTGCCGTTGTGAAGCCCTTGAAAGAACTTTTCTCAACACACCCTGTGTAAATGCGAATTGTGGCTTTCCCTGTGTGCCCTTTCTACCTTGTCATGCTCCCTGATGCAAAGTTTTTGATTATTTCACCTTAAAGACAGTTGTGAGTCCAGTGTTCAGGGATTTTCATACAGCAAAAGTAAGAACCAATGAGTTGGTAGCATTCTCCTTCACCTGTTATGCAGACTAGTTTTGCAGGTAGAAAATGTTTTTATTGTTACCAATACTACTAACTGATTTTCAAAGTTAGAATCAATATAAACCTTCATATAGAAGATCGATATTCAGAAGGAAGATGAAAAGGACTTTATTTTTTTTTCAATTTTGTATGTGAACAATTTTGAGAACACTGACGGATACTTAGGTGGGAGGGAATAGAAGAAGAGAGTTTAATTACACCTAAATATTTGGATTAAGCAATGGCTTACAATTTATTCTTCCTTCTGAAGGAGTCACCAGTCAAAAAGAGTCAATACTAATCACAGTAGAAGGGATATTTGACTTGGAGAGAATAGTAGATTTAAGCATTTTTTTGTTAACACTTTGCAGAATTTAATGTTAAATAACAGAATGAAAAAACCAGAAGAAGATGACACAACATAGATAAAATTTTCACATTTCTGAAATACCTATGGAGAGTCAAACATTATGAATGCAAGTACTGGTACATAAATATCATCTCTAATAGGTGATCGACAGCCTTCCACTTTATGAATCAATAAAAAACCTCCTACACTCCTGTCCTTAAAAAGTTTGATGTAAAAAACCGAATTAACCAGTTGTTTTCCTTCCTTCTGCCCTCTCTCTGTTGCTCAGTTGTGCTGCTTATCACCTGTGAAACATCCAGACTGGAACAGAAATAACAAAGGGAATTGCAATGCTTTCAGTGCAGGGGACTGGTGGTGTTTCACACTAGGCTTGCCCCCCCACAGCCAGCTTTAGAGAGGAGACCGGTAGCTTTTCAACTCCATAGTGTGATGTTATCAAATATTTTGAACTGTAATCTTGCAATTACTATTAATGTTGCATTAAAAGATTATTTAATGAAGGAGATCATGCAGAGAACGAGCAATATAATGGCTCCAAGCAGCTTGCCTCCCACATACCTGGAAAAACTCCCTACTGCTACAGAGGGAGGAAGAACAGTTAGTGCCAGTTCTAAACAATAGGTTTCACACTGTATCTGTTAAGACCTGTTGCTTTTGGCAACAAAAACTGACTCAAAGGCTTGAATTTAAATTTTAAAAAGTGGTTTTTGGTGATTAAAAGACAAACATGGAACATTCGAGTTTCTGCTGCACATTGTTTAGTATTCAAAGGTAGTTGTGGAGGTGTTGGCTGTCTGGGTGTTCCTTTCCACCACATATTGTTTAACCTGTCTATGCATTTCAGGGCCAGATCATGTTCTAACAAAAGTGTGGGCAATTCACAAGCAGATGCACTTGCTCTGGTGTAAAACTTGTTGGAGTAACAGAGGAACTGAGGCTTCAGTTAAGCTTTAGAATTGAAATGGATTTCATGTTGTAAATTTACGTGACTGTTGCTTTAGTGCTCCACTGGCAGGACCCTGATAGAGCAGATCCCACTCTGGCGTCTGTGATGATGGCTGCCTGGCACTTCCTGAAGCCCTCACTTCATGTGTCTGTTTTTGTCTTTGCAACACACTGAAAGCTGAGTAAAGTGTGATGATGATAATGTGTGGCTAAACCCCAACAAGCCAGTAGCTGCACAGGGAGTCCTACATTACAGGTACTTTCAGAAACTGGTCCACATTAAAGATCACAAGAACCACAGGCACATTATGAGCAAAGTCACACTGCTGCACTTAAAAAAATAATAAAAGAAAACATTAGTAGATCTGGTAGAGCTATGATGGTCTAAAGGCACAGGCATGGCAAGATTTGAAGGAAGGGAACTCTATATTTTCTATATATTTTTTTTAATTCCCCAGTACAGGAAAATTGGACGAGTTTTCCATACACACCTTTCCTTGTCTCATGCTTTGTGGATGTACGTAAGGAAAATCCTTGATGCTCTTCCATTCTTCAGGGAAACTGGAGTTAGAGCACAGCCCCAGGTTTGTGAATTAGCAAAAACCTTACAGGGGACTGTGCCTGAAATAGTCTGTTGTGCTCTAAAAACAGGTGTCAGGGATTTTATTCTTCACACAGAGGGGAGCTGGACCTGCTCTACTGGAGTGCAAATACCCAGAAGCAGTTGTAACCCAATATCTAGTCTGGATTTCACCCTTCCAGATCTCAGTGGAGTTGCTGGTGAGCCCTCCAACTGCACAGAGTTAATAGGAAAAGTCAATAAAAAGTAAGTACCTTCACCTCTCTTTTTCACAGCATTTTTCTTGTTAATCTTATGTTCTGTTCACTGTGAGCAAAGACTCTGTGTGTAAAGCTATTTACACAAATTTATTGCCAAGCAAAAGAAAATCCTACCTCTGACAAAATCTAATTGTTAGACTAGAGATATGAATGATCATATTCATTTCTATACATCTTTAAAATTCAGTGTTTCCATCCAATTCATTAAACAATAAGCCTGCTTTCCTCTCATCTTTATTTGTGATTGCATTTACAAACCATGAATAATTAGAAATAATATTTGAAACAAGGGCCTTTGGGGCTATATTAATCAAGGAGAAGAGTGGTTCCCATGAAATTTTATCACATAAGCACAATTATCAATAGGAGATTATTCCTTCAGCACTAGCCTTTTTTTTTCTTCTTTCTTATGTGACTCCTGGTCACATTAGAAATACAGTATTTTGCAGGAAAAGTACAATATTTTCTCAATGCACAATGTATTTTTAAAAATTAGAATGATATTGTGTTTAATCTCACAATGTCCTTGGGGGAAAGATTGGTTTAATTCAACCCTTTTTACATACAAGAAAGTTTCCTGAGTGATTTTCAGGGCATATGGCCTAGGAATAGAACCACATGTCTTGAACGAATTCCAGCAAATTTCATGTGCTCTTCTTTTACTGCATCTTTGTTCATACAGAGGAAAAATTAATTCAGTCTTTCAAGTAAGTAACCCTGAGTAGATTGAAAGAGTGTCCATCTCTTTCTCTCTAGTCCTGATTTTCCATGGTATCTCTATTCCTCTGGGCATTGAAATCTTAAAAGATAGCCATAAATTCATAAGCACATAAGGGAGTTGTCCTGAGAAGTGGCCAGACCTTTGGACTACTTGCTAGGATGAGAAAAACATGATCATTAATTGCAATATATTGAAAACTATAAGCAAATTTATTTTTTATTATTCTTTTCTATGATACATTTTTCTCAACAAACCACTGCTGGCCATGTGTTGTCTTCATTTCTTCCATCACCTTTATAGATTAATCAAATGGAACAGAAAAAATAAGTGGAAGGGAACAGCATACTGTATAAAAAAATAGAAATACGTAGAGAAAGAGAAGATTAGAGAAGAAACCTGTTGCAGAACAACAGTTTTCACCATCTGTTTATCAGTTCTCAAACTGAAGCAAAACACATGAAGCACATAGAAAAGAGCAGAGAGGTCCATTGTGGGAGGTGCTGCTGAACAACAACAGCCTTTCAGATAAAATCCTCTTTTCTTTGTGAGCTTTGGAAGATCATCATTTGGGTTTACAGATCTGCACTCAGAGTTCTGTGAGTTTTTGTGGTACTGCAGTGAGTCTTTGGCTTATCAACTCAACTAGGAGGAAGAGCTGGGCTTTAAAATGACTACACTGCATTCAGCTTCCTAAAAAATACACTGATGTATTTTTGCCTTATTTTCTAAGCGCCATCTAGTCTCTTAAATGCTTTTACAAATTAAGCTTGAATGCTAGCTTTCACTGCTATACGAAATGCAACTTATTATTTCTAATGATCCGTCCTCCTCTTTGAAATGCCACTCAACTTCTCTTTACTGGAACCATTAAGTACAGCTAAATAAATAAATGAGAGGACTATTTCTAGCATGGAAATCTTGACAAATTTATCTGTTATATTTCAACAATTTTTCAGTTGGCAATGAAATACTCATCTCTGTAGCTCATTATGAAACTTCGTGAAGTTTCTTTTAACACTGTTGGTGGTGACGTTACTGGGAAGTCATGTTAACTAATGATTGTTACATTTATAATTCATTCTAAGCAATCTAAACTGTTGATGGAAAATAGTGAGTGCCTTCTGAAGCTTTATGAATATAGTTGCAGGTATATGAATAATTTGTAACTATATTTTCACTGATTAGACAAAAGTAATGGAAGTCTTGATACTGGTTGTTACTGGAGTGATGCCTGTTAAAAGCCTCACTTTCTCTTTGAACCAGTTGTGATACAGACAGTGTTTTTCCATGAGTGTTCAACAGAAATCCTCCTTCATAGTAAAGTGCCTGTTTTCCAAATCCAAAAGATGCAATATGTAACCTTCCTTCCACTCCTTAAATAAAAATATGCTAATCATATGTTAATTAATTGCATTAAAATTTAAGAGGAAACATGTAATTATAGTACACAGGTGCAAAATTATTAGCCAAATTTTCAGTATAATATGCAACTTGAAAACTGAACCTCTCATCATTATTTATTAGTGGCAACCGTGCAGTACTTGGATGCTCCCAGTTTGTGTAATGTAGTAATGAATAAGGAAAAGCTCTACATTCTGTTGGTGTTTTAATCACCCTTCTATATTTCAGTCTGTGATCTGGTTATGTCTGCTGTTTTACACAGAGTCTTTGTTCTCAGTTTTCATTCCAAAGATTTGTGGAGCTGTGAACTTCCAGCTACTACTGGGAAGTGTATCTTGGAAAGTGAATTTGTCAAAGCTCTGTACCATGTTGTTCTGCCAAAATAAGGTATCTGGTGATGTTTAAGTTCAGGCACACTGAACCAGCAATGTGATCTTTGTACAGGAGTTTACATATACAGATTTTAATGGATGTTGTTCTTGCTTCTTCAGCAAGTCCAAATGCAATGATCACAAATGCTACACTTGGATCACCAGTCTAATGGTTAGTGAGATGGCACAGAATGGCAAAGGTTTATGGACAGTGTAAAACTAAGCATCAGTGAAGTTCAGGTGCATGTTGTCACTCTTGCCCTCTCCCCATGTCTGTAGAAGATTCAAGTAGGTAAGAGGACATGACTGGCTTAGACAACTGTGCAGTCCCATCACCTTTTAGTATTCCCTGAAACCCACAGATACACTTCTTTTGCAAACAATTGAAATTAATTCAGGTGCAGCCATTAAAAATAATGACTGTAAACCAGATTAGCTTGTAAAAACTCATCTACCTGGACTCAGACTGATCTTGCCATAGCATAATTCTGAGGTGATGCTATTTGTTCATGTTCTGAGGGTTTTGTACCCATGCAGCAGAATGAGGAATCACAGGCAAGCTTATTTTTCTTGACTTAACATGTCTTGCACCTTTCTGTAAAAGAGAGAATCATCTGGAGAATCACTGGCTGTGAGTGTGGGCACGTTTGCAAATGTACATATTTCAACTGAAACCTGAAACTAATTTCTGCATAATTCTAAGTGGAGTTTCTTGTAATCTCTGTTTTGGTGCAGTCAGTAAATGTGATTGTTTTTCATTTCACAAATGGGTAGATAGCTGGAAGAGCCACGAATTGTTCCTCAGGTGGTTCTGCTTTCCATTTACATGCTCTGTGTAGCTTTTACTTTCTGTGGACTCTTGTAACCTCCCCTGCTGGTCTCTGAGGTTTACATGAGGAAGCAAAGGGTTGGTGGTGTTCAGCCAGAGTTCCCCTTCAAACAGAATTTCCATATGAAACATTTAATTTTCCTGAGAAAGCGAGTCAAATTTTGTATGAGAATGGTTGTTCCAGTATCAACCTAAAACTGGGGTTTGGCCTCTTCAGACATTCTGAGTGTAAGGTTACACTTTCATAAATATTGACCAACCTCCTTGCTGATGTTTAGCTCATTCCTTTATTCTTCCAGAACCTGAGGCCAGCAATCTGTCTGTGCTTTCTGATCCACCTTGTTCTGTCTGCACAAAAAAGTAAGAGCTGGTTTTTTGCCCCTCTCATAACTCACTTGCAAGATTTTTTTTGTTTCTCCCACTCTTTCTTCATCATTTCAATAGCTTAAGGTGCACTTAATTGCAAACTAAGTAGCTTGCGTTCCCCTTGCATGCATTAAAGAGTAAATTCTGAATGATTGGACATAACTAGTACTTACCATAATAAATAGCTTATTCATGTCTTTGCCAGTCAGACGATTTCATACTGTGCAACTTCTCTGCTTTCTGAAATGTCACCACTTAAACTGTGGCATGGTTTTCCCATGAGGACACATTAAAAAGGCCTTTCCTGAAACACAGCTTGGAAATGTAACCTGTAACGATATATTTAACCCAATTTTATAGCACTCAAAAATTGGATGAACAGGTACAATACCTACACAGTAGAGACAGTGTGCCTTTTTTTTTCCTTTTTTTACCAAGAATTTGATTTTTATTTTGAAGTCACTTGCCTGGTGAAAGCATTATTAGGCTTCACAGCTGCAGAAATAGTTACGCTCAGCTATCTTTCTGAGATGATATACAAGGCAGCAAAAACTCAGGCACTGCACATGTCATGTCCTAACCTTGAACCAAGTGGCACTAAAGCCACATCCTGAAGTTTAGTAGTTTCTTGAACTATCACTTTGCAAGGGAAAGCTGCTCTTTTACTGGTGAAAGATGACAAAATGTTTGTTTTACAGAGAAGTCTGTGAATTTGGAAAAAGGGTGAAATGAATAATCATGTTGAATCTGAAATGTTTTTGATGCATTTGTTTCAGTTTTTAAACGAACCTCACAGCAAAGTGTCTGCAGGTAGACACGTGTAGTACCAGATAGAGCAGAAATGTCCTGAAAAGCCTCCACTCATTCTTATTGCAGTAAGAAGGCTTATTGCCTCCACTCATTCTTATTTATTTCATAAATCCCAGAGAAACTACCGGAAACAGTTTGGAAAAGCTCATCAGGAGGAAAACAAATTATGAATTAATTAAAAAACACAGATTGAGTTAAAAATACAAATTGGTCAATTTCTGTCAGCTTCAAACATAGCCATTAAAAGGATCAGCACCAGACCCCCCAGCATGGCCACTGATGTTCCTCAGAGACATTTTGGGAGAAGCTGGCACAATTTGGACAGCCCCTGCCAGGTAATGCCAGTGGGGAATGACTCTTGAAATGCCCAGAGACTGTCAGATCATGCCAATAAACAACTTCAGTCCACAGCTATCCATCATAGGCAGGGCTTCTTAAGGGATTTGAGTATATTTCTCCTGTGTAATAAAATACAGAAAGCACACACTTTTCAATTATTTTTCTAATTAGTGGAATGAATCCACCATATTATTTTTCTATAGCACTGAAAAGGAAGAATGAACCTGTTTTCTCTGTAGTATTTATGAACTTTCAACTAGATTAATGATTAGCAACCAATTGTTGCACACAAAATATGAGTTAGTTTGGACTGGTATGTCAGCTTGTTGGTTTGGGTTCTGGAGGTCCGTGCCAGACAAAGGAAAATTGACATTTTGTAAAACCATCTGTGCAGTTCCTAATGCTTCTTATTTGAAGATGAGTATCAGGTCAGGTTACAGGTAAGCAGAGGGAAAACCAATTGTGCGTTTATTGCACAAGTTACATAAATTACAAAGGCATGGTTAAATCACCAGTGGCCTTTCATTAGGGCTAAATTCTACCCTAAATTCAGCTCATGAGGCTGAGCATCCTGGAGCAGTGCCAGATTGGGGCACCCTCCCTCATGTGGAGCTGGCTCTTGTTTTCCCTGTTTCCGTGGGTAGGTTGGAGTGCTTCATACTTGACCTCTGCCACTAAGTTTCTCTCTCCTCGATAAAACCCAGGGATAAGTCAGATTAATGACTTTTGTCTGTTTGTCCATTTTTGACAGGAAGCAATTATAGCTGGTGAATAATACGCTGTGTCCTATGTGTGCTTTTACTCTGTGTTTATGGTTACCAAAGGAGATTTCCTCTCCACACACTTCCTTTCACTAAAGGAAGAACGGTCTGACGTGCAGTTAGTCCTTACTGGTTTAGTCATTTAACCACTGCAATATAGCATTTATTTATTTTATCTGGATTTATTTCTTCTCTCCTTTGTGCCCATAGCTGGATACCTCCAGTTGTGTGCTTATGTTTCACTAACTGGAGTTCAAGCCATTAAGTGTCCATGGCTTTAATGGAGAATCCAGTACTGAAAACAAAGGGGTCTGTGGTCTCCTTAGGGGACTGGGGCTGGGAGAGTTCAGAGGTAACAAAGAGCTCCATGCAGGAATTTGTAGGAGCTGTTGTCTGGCCAGAGGGTTGGGACTAGGACTGTATGACCACGAAGTAAAAATTAGATGGGGGGGGATGGTATTCTAGAGTAACTAAATCCTACTCAAAGCAAGAGATATTCATACTTTTAAGGACCTATCTGCCATGAAATCCATGTAGCTATTGGCAGCATGACACTGAACCTGAATTAATCAGCCTTGAGCTGACACTGAACACCCACAGCTAAAAAGCTCCTAAGCACCCATGAGTGTCTTGTCTGCAAGAGACTGTGATGATGCATGGTATGTTGTCATGCACACTTGGGAATCTTACAGTCTCTTGTTAAGTCCATGGAAAGTCCCAAAATTTCCAAAGGTTCCATCTCGTACTCCAGGAAGCACACAGTCAAATGAGCAAAGGTTTGCCCTGTATCAGATTTTATTATCCACACTACTCACCCAATAATCAATAACCATCTTAGAAATGTGGTGCTAAGTTAAATAAAGGACAGTACTGCTTTCTGTACCTTTCAGGAAGCATGTTCTCCAGTCAAACATATGATACCTACTGCAGCTGACCCTGGGCTGTGGAGTCCAAGACCTGCAATTGTACATGGGTGCATAAACACACTCCTGTGCCTGTGTAAATGAGGACCGGTAAATGTGTGTGCATCTGTAAGTCACATATAACATACACATATGGATATGTGTTAAATACACGAGCTGGTCTTGCAGTGCAGAGCCAGAATTTCAGTGATTGCACCCATTGTTGTAATCTAAGCAATGGCCTCCACTCCTTCAGTCTCCACTGGATTTTTGTTTCCCTGCCTATACACAAGTCAGCTAACCTGTGATAAAAGTGGTAATTTGTTAATTCATCCACCTCACCTTCCCTTGCCTGAATGCCATAAACAGTGCTGAAAACAGCAGTGAGAGTTTCAGATGACTATGGTTGCAAATCCATTTCTGCACATTACTGGGAGGCTTTTAAATGGAAGAAATAATGTTACTCCTAACTGCAAATCTGCACTCATGAGACAGAAAAGAAAGAGGGTGGAAACATGCAGGTCTGATTCTGCTTTTGGTGTCACCCTTAGCAAAATTTCTGTGGCAAAATCCAAAAGCAGCTTGTTGCCAAGAGTTTGCATAAAGTGCACCATATTTGAAGCAGTTGAGTTAATGTTTGAGATTCTGACAATCGGAAAAATAGGTTGGCATAATTATATTAAGATATCTGAGAGTGTCATGTACTTTGCAAGACTGAATTTTAAACTGTTGATTTAAATTAATAAAGATTCAAGAGTTTATAATTTGTTTATTTATTGAAATCAAATGCAGTCCATGTTTCTAACTAATTGAAAAGTATACTTGTGATAGAGAAAGTATTTAATTTGGGCAGGCAAGCTACCAGACTTCCAAATAAAGATGATGAATTGCAAATTCTCAATCTTAATCCCTGTAGGCTGACAGTTACCCTCTAAAAGCAGCATTTGAGTGATATACTATAGCTGGTAATAGCACACAGCTGCAGAGTAGGAAATCCCATTGATATTTTGCAAAGCTTTTATTTTGCCTCATTCATTTATTTTTAAAAATGATACATTCCTTGCTTAGAATAAAGAACTCTTTTTGCAATTGTGAGTGGACCTGATGTTTAAAATGTAGTTAGTCTGCCATGTGTAAAAATGTCTCGAGTCAGTTCTGAATTTACTTTACTTGCATGTAGCATTTTCAGGAGCACAAATGCATGTGTGATTTTGCAACCTCTTCCCCCTCCAAGTGTAAAAAACACATCTCTGTTATATATCCCAACATTCAGCATACAAGATCAAATGTGAAAAGGTTTTCTTCTGTCTCTAATATGTAAAGCATGTGTCCAACAACAGCAGCAAAATCAGTGCCAGAAGAAGCAGTCCATAGGGAAGCCGTAATTTGTGTGTCTGCACATTATTCTGTGTCTATGCACATATTAACCCTGGTATACAGTAAATTGTGTTACCATGGCAGCCCTCACATGGAAAGTTATACACTAGTAGGGTATCTCTAACAGCCACCAATGGGGAATATGCATGTTCTGGCAAATGAGGAAGGGTGTAGGTTTTTTATGGGAGGAAACAATACACTATAATTAAGAATGCAAAAACCAGGTTGCAGAAAGGATGAAAAAACTCGGTATTTGCCCCAAATGTAAGAGGTGGGGGGGAGAAAAAAATAAAATAAGAAAGCCCTCAGAACTTCCTTTCTCCCTTTTCCCAGGCATCAGCACCACCATGGCTCCCGAGGGTTGGAATGCTGTAGCCTTTCTTCACACAAAGCTTCCATTAAAATCCTATCTTATGGTTTTCATTCTGTATACTTTTCATTGAGGCTGTTACATGGTACTTTGCTTGCATTAGCTTTTTTGTCCAATTTTGAGATTGAACATCTTTCTTTATGATGGAGCTGGTTTGTTAAGGGTGAGATGTTACCAGTGATGCTTACAGTTCATCAGCACTGCATGATATCATATGCTGTTTTATTTTTAGTTCTATATACAACTTTGCCAAACTTCAGCTTTGTGGCTGACATTTTGAAACAGATGCTATTTGCCTGAGTTATTTTCTTTTTAAAATGCTCAAACAAAAAAGGTTCAACTACTTAGAAAAGTCAGATTAGAGGAAAAATATTTTTTAACCCCATTAGAAATTTTTGGACCCTTCTCCTGGAATGTTTAGCACCTGCTGGTTTGAATTGGAGTCTCAACATTAGTGGTACATAAATGACAGCATTTCTCAAAGAGAAAGTACAACAGAAATGAGAGACCATGTCAGTGTTTTACTCTGCAAAGCCCAACACTGAGACAAGTGAATGTAAGGTCAGCAGTTTGCGTGAGTCATCAGGGATTTAGAAAGAAGCAAAAAAAAAAGACATGACAAGATAGACACTCCCAAGAGCTACAGGCTTGTTGTATTGGCTGAAGTTTAATAGAAAAGCGGTGCTCCTGTCAGCTGGTGTACTACATAATAATGTTAACACCACTACAAACAGGTTGTGGTTTATTACTTCAATTTCTTATGTACTGGCAAGAGAATTAACAAGATTGATGCATTAGGATCTTAGATCTCAGTCAAATTAGGTGACTAAGAGGGTGATGAAAAAAATGCTTGTTCTTTGAAGGAGCACAACTCCATCAGAAACTTGTTACATCCTAGCATCAGGCCATTTGATGAGCTGCTGATTTAACAGCACACTTAGCAGGCAGTAGTTACATTGATAGGGGCAACTACTTAATCAGTGCTTTAAAGATATTATGTTCAGAGTGATTTAAAGGGATATTGTGCTTTAGTAAGTGTGCCGTGAGTATGAATACGTTCTGCATGAAGTGAATGCAAAAATGAGGTTGCAAGTGTCATTGATATTGTCAGCTTCTTTATTTGGACATATGTTAAGAAAAGAAAAAGCCAGGAGATACAAAACAAATACCAGCATTTTGAAACTGCTACCTACTGGAAGGGAAAAGCCATCAGTGGAGGAGAAAAGGGAAAGAAAATAGCAGCTATCACATTCCATGGATTTGCATGGTAGAGAAAGAGAGAAAAAAGAGAAGGAAAGAAAGAAAATAATTAAGAACTGTGAAATATAGGAGAGGAAAAAATCATAGGAGTAAAGTGAGCAAAGTGCTTGATTTACAGCATTGGGCTCCTATGACTTGGAAGATTTCCCTCATCATCAAGGAATGCTGACTGCCTCTCAATACCTGCCTTGTGCAACAAGTGGGTTGAGGAATAAACCTTACTTACCTTCCCAAGCAAGGGCAAACCTGCTTGGGACTGAGGGAGCTGTCAGCGCTTTGAGATCTGATACTGCATTTTGTATCTGATAAATATCTGTGGAGAATCAGCATGGGAATTGCTTTCTGAAGCCTCATAGACAATATTTAAAATAACAAACAGAAAAAAAAAATGAGGCAGCAGTATCAGTGAGTGTGGAATATCTGATGCTGGAGGATGTTCCACCTCTGGCTGAGGTGGAGGGTGTTTCATGCCAAGCAATGGATCCAAGTCTGAAATGACTGCAGCTTTTACATACTTAGTCTTTAGTTTTGGGCTGGTCACTGTACCCCGTAGTCCACCTGCCTCAATTAATAAGGCTCTGCAGATTACATCCCTCTCATGCCCCCAGAGTTACATGCTCTGCTGTAACTCCCTACAACCATCAGCCACCTTCCTGCTGCCCAGTTCATCCCAGTAATCTCCAGTTACTGCTGGGGCACTCTGGTGCAGGCAGCAGAGCCTGGAGCCCAGCACCAGAGTCCCATGGACAGCTGTGGTCCTGTGGCATCCCAGGCAGATGGTGTGGAGCTTTTCCTCAGCACAGAATTCATCAGATTTTGAAAATAGCCAGATCTTTAGGGTTCATAACAGAAAACACAAAAATAAAGGAGGCAAAATAAAAACAGACTTTGCTTAGGGCAAGGGAACTATTAGTTTTGTTGAGGAGAAAATGAGGCAAGGCAGAGTCATTAGCAGGGCTCCTTATGAAAGCAGGAGTTGCTTGGGAAATTACAGTGCCATCGACTAGAATACATGGAGCACAAAAGGGAGATATAATAAGAGGAAAGCAGTTATGCACCTAAACCCCGAAATGTAGCATTACATCCATCCTGAGAGGTAATCATTCTTGTCATTACTAAGCTGTAAGATCACTCAGTCCTAGCATGGTAGAAATCCAGGAGCTCAACACATCAGTCAGGTAGCTTTTCATAACCCTGCTTCTGTGGCTCAGCTGGAGTTCAAAAAAAGCCCCAGATAGTGGCTGCTAGCAAAGCTTGTAAGTAATAACTCATAAACCTCCTTAATTGAAATAAATTAAATTTTATCTTCATTACTGCTTTGCAGAGTGATTTGAAAGTGCATTGTTTCTTATTCAGGAATTGATCCATTGATAATTGGCTCTGGAACAGAAATTTTGGGAACAAATGATATATGATATAGCAGAGATTTCTATACTCTTTTAAGTCACCTCTTGTGTCCCCCTTAATTGCTGCAGTTGTGGTTTGTTTGTATGTATTTATGTATGATCTGTGTTACAGAATCATGTGTGTGCATCTTCTTGTTACAAAAGCAGCAGGTATCACAGTGCCAGTGAGGATAAAGGCAGAGAGAAGTGATGGCTGTCTGAGCAGGGCATGGGGATGGGACACACTGTCCACACCAGGGATGGGCAGTAGAATAGAAATCCTCAGGACGACTGTTGGACCACCCTACTGTCTATGTACAGCCACTAATGACTTTGCCAGCCTTGCTCATTGAAAATATGTCTTGTTCACTGCCTTAGAAACCACTCAAATTATTCCCAGTACCGCCTTACACATCCAGGACATGATATACGGACTTGGAGAAAAGGTCCTGCACTCTATCTGTGAAGCAGCCAGAGAAACAGGAAAGTAAATGTTTGAGTTATTTACCACAAAGTTTGACAAAATGCAGAACCTTCTGACATCCTTAGAGGATAAAAAAACTCTGACAATCCCTGCCAAAAAGACAGTCTTGGAGAATGAGATGGAAAATCATATGTTTTGCTAGGAGATTCAAAGTAAAACTGTGACAGAAAAAACACTGCATAGTGGTGCAAATAATTGAGGATTTCTCCCAAAAGATGCATAGATTCTTAAAAATAGCTTGAACTATTCTGATGACCTTAAGATTACTGGCACCACCAGAGCCATAGACTTGCCCCCATTTATTTTTGTGTCCAGCCTTTGCTCTCATTTTGTCTGAGAGCACATCCCAAAGAACAGATATATTTAAAGAATTCAGATGCAGAGGAATTAATTCCAACTGTGAATATACAGCCACATCTCTCCATTATAGTCACTATTTATTACCAAAAATATGAAAGCTTCTTTCATCTCTACATGAAAACCTAATTTCTGTGTTTTTACTAATGCTTTTTCTTAATAAGGATTATTCTTCCTTACTTAGGGACCATGAGTGAATCACCCTTTGACCTTCTCTGGCACAACCTAAACAGATGGAATTTCTGGAATATCCAACAGCAGGATGGGTTCTGCAGTCTTGAAATCTTTGCAAAAGTGTTTCTGGATCATTTCCAGCTTGTCAACAAGCTCCTAAAATGTGTGGATTGAATACTTAGAACTTAACACTGTGTCAGAGGGCAATTTACTAATTTCTTATTTTGTGTCATATTCTCAGAGGAAGCATTAATGGATGCCCTGGCTGTATCTGTCCTTATCTGCTGGGATGCATGCAGTATAGCTTAGTTTCCCAGTCACCAGAACATATAGATCAGGCAGGCACCTGCTCAAAATACCTGCCCCCAACATATCTGCAGCCTGGATCCAGGAGTGCTTGCCCATCTGGTGATTGACACACAGTGCCTGTTCTTGCTGAGTGAGACTCCTGTCTATCTTGTGCCATGTAATAGGGAGAGAGAGGCCATTTACGTTTTGCTTTCTGATTTGCAGATTGAAAAGTCTAAAAGGACTGCTCACCTGGAGAAGGAAATTGTACTGAACCTTGGCTCTGTTTATTGGTTTTTCCTCAGATTCTTGTCAAAGCTGTACCCAGCTTTAGAGGGTCTGACCATCTGTGGAAGCCTGAATTAAAGGCTTAAAACTGCTTTGTATGGGCAAAGATGGGCACCTCAGAGGAGTTGTTCACTGACAAAAGCTCCTTATGCCAGCCCTCAACCAGGACTGCAAATAGCATGACTTAGCTCCCCAAGGTGATGGGAAGCACTCTGTGCTTCAAGAAAATCCTACATAATTTTTTTCTATTCTTTACAAAGATAATCTAATGTAAAATGACTGAAAAATGTTGGGAATGCAGACTAATAGTCCTCCCCTAGTTTGGGGTATCTGAGTCATGCATGCTGTAGTTTTCTTCCTCTGGAACAGAGAATGGGAAGCATTTTCCTTGCACAAAGTTGCAACTTCATTTTTAAGAGTGGGGAGACCCAGAGCCCAGAAGAGTCACTTGTTCTCTTACAGGATAGAAGAGAGGGTTTTAAACCCCATTTCCTGAAGGGCTGGTTATCCTGGCCCTCCTGCATGCTGTGTAAGAGGCTGAGCAGAGCTGGTGTAGGGCAGGCAGACCCCACCACCTGCCCTCACTGCTGCACTTGGCTGTGCAACTCGTTTGTATCTGCGCACACCAAGCTTGGTTTGGGTGTTGGGCTCTGGCTCCTGCAGTGATTTGGACTGTGGTTTGACAAATTGGAAAGCCCCTGAGCAGGCGAGGCACCAACTTACTGTGCTGTTCTGGGAGGGCAGCTCTTATTGACAGGCAAGTTAAATGCCTATGGACTTTAGAAATGCAAATTTAGATATCTGGGGACTCCAGCCAGGCTTTATGCAGGACGGTTTAGGAATTATGCTCTTCTACATAAGTGCCTAAATTCCGCCCATGTTCCACTTCAGGCTTATTAGTCCCTCTGTGGATTTAGGCCTGGGAAAATAAAAGGCAGGATGCAAGAACCACTAGACTGTACTTAATAATGAATCTCTGAGCAGAGAACACACAGGCTTTGGTTTGAGGTCCAGCCAAAACTGGAGTCAAATAAGAAGAGAAAACACATGTCTTTGGGGATTGCAAATCAGCAAATTGGTGCTGAGTAGAAAGAGAGCAATAGAAGAAACAGCTGAGAGAAGAAACTGGGGACTTAAAGAAAATTGTCCATTCTCTCACAATCATTGCCAACATTTTCTACAAGTGTGGGCTATTAAAACACACATACTCAGAGAGGTTCCTTCTTGTTTGGTTTGGTAGTGATCTTGAAATTTCAATTTTTATGCATGACAAATGCCTAGTTAGAAACTGCTTTATAACATTGAAATACTTCACACCTGGATTTTGTACATATTTCCTTATACAGCTGCTTTCCACTAGAATAGCTAATGAGGTGAAAACTTGGAACCTCCTCTCTGGTTAGTTTTATATTGTGCAAGGAAGGGAGTTTCCCAATTCAATGGAAAGAGCGGGCCACAGTCACAGCAAGGTTATTGGCAATGTTCACCCACTGTTGGGTACCAAGCAGATATCATCCAACTACAAATGCCCAGGTAAAGTTTTACAGCTGGAAATGGTCACCCATAGTGTATTTCTACCCACTCTGTACTGTTCCTGAGCGTTGCTGCCTGCAATTATGGCAGTAGCCTGCTTCTGCTAATTAGGGCTGGAACATCTAGATCAAGGGTGACCTTCCCATCAATCCCCATCTCCCTTAGCATTTTTAATCTTGTGAGGTAGTATTAATAACAATATCAGTAATAATGTGATCACCAAACTAAGAACTGTGTTCATAACTACCTGGAAGTTCAGGCTGAACAACGCTTTAAGCTACAAATGAACTTGAATGAGGGTAATTGCACAGAAAGTGATTACTCAGACTGAGCCCCTGTGGGACAGCCACCATCTCTGCACTGTGTTTGCATAACACTTCAATGCACCAAGGTCCAAAGCTCCTCGGGGGATCACCATCTGTGCTGAGATAAACTCTAACTAATCTCTGAGGCTTAATGCCATCAGCACTGTGGAATCTGTTTCCTCTCCTGATTTCTCCTCCACCATTTATTCAAAGGTCTTAAGCAAAAGCAATGAGAGTAACAAACAGAAGGTTATGCAGAAGAATTCTCTATGGTTTTTGGGAGGGGTTGACACAAAGAGGGAATCTTCTTCAGCACTATGCTTTCCATCCTCGTCATTCTTCTGCCACTGGAAGAAACCCAAGAGAACTTAAGATAGCTGGGCAGCTCTTTCCTTACATGACTCTGAAATTTAAGAGATCAGAAGAAAACATTAGAGAAATGGTTTCACAGCTAAGTTCTAAAAAATAAGCAGAAATGTCAAAGATGCTCCAGGAAATAAAATGTTAGTTGTCTTGGTCACTAGAGAACAATTTAAAATCTATTTTGTTTTATGGTGGCTGACTGTCATGTGGTTTTCAGTGACTAATTGAATGACTTTTTATTGAGAAACACTGCATTTTTCTCCAACAAAAAAGCCACATTTTATTCCTTTTAACCAATAAAGAGGACTATGCATATTGGAGGCATTGGCTCCTTCCAGTGTTTGGAGCACTTCTGCTTTTTGCTTTGTAACTCTTCTAACTCTTATGGTCAAAGATCCATGCCATAATGCCAGGATACTGTGAAATTCAAATTCATAGGAGTTTCTCAGTTGGCCTCATAAATTCAAGCTATGGCAGGATGCACAGGTTCCAGGAAGGACTGGAACTAAATTGCTTGGGGTGCTGAACAAAGGTAGGAAAGGTGATTCCTCATCCCCACTATGAGACTATTTAAAGAGGGAACAGAAATACTTTTCTATGATTAAAATGACCAACAGACCAACAGAGTTTAAATCTCAGATATTGTGTTTTGCAACTGATCCTCATAATAAAAGATTGTAAACAAGTTAATATATACACATATTGTCAAGTTAATTCAATTGAATAATTGGAGAAAATCACAGTCTGTTTACATATGCTCTATGAACAGAAAGTGAAGCTGTATTAAATCATGTAAATTATTCTCTGTGAGCTGTTTACTCTTTTCCAGTAATGATGTTATTTGTCACCCCAAGCCCCTGTATGTGGATGTAAACCAAAGCACATGTTAGAAAAAGGGAATAACTACACACAACGTGAGCTTTTCCTCTCTAGAGAAGTCTAGTGCTGCCCATTTACATTGTGGCCTTAATTAAGCAGTGATTGATGCTTATTTGGAGAGCTAAAGATAATTACTACCTTTTCTGATGTGAACTGGTTATCCATTTGACCTCAGGATTTTCGCCAAAGAACATTGTGGGGAGTACATTTCTTTTTTTAATTCAAAAGAAAAAGTGAGCTTTTCTGTTCTTGCTTGTGGTAGGTTTTGCTCCTCGGAACAAGACCCTTTCCCCCTGCAAGGTGGGTTTCCTGGCTCCTGTGGGACACAACAGGAGGAAAAGGTGATTCAGGGTTTTACCTTCTTAAGATGAAGGAAGATCTATCTAGAGACTGCTCCCCTCTCAAGAGGGGAGAGAAGGAACATCCCAGTTGTTTGGTGCTTCTGCATGTGTTTGGTTGGCTATAAGGCAGACAGAGACTGCACATGCAATTTCCTTACAAGTGGCTTTCAAATATTTGAAAAACTAAAGCAGTATCACCAATCCCTTCAAAGGAACCTTGTTAAGCCTCCTTTCCATTGTTGGATTTATTTTTTTCATTAATACACAGGTGTTTTAATGGCTCAATTTTATGGCAAGAAGGAATGAGGAAAAGATTAGGATTCTGCCATTGATCTCTGCCCATCTGTTTGCCTGCTGTCAGCAAGAAAACAAACTTCTCTCCAATACAATCTTTTCTTTTTTCCTCATTCCTTTCCTTTGTTGTTTTCCATATTGACATGATGTGAGGGCCTACAATGTCTATCTCCAAAACTGTTGAATTCCCTGCCTTATCTTGATTTACATTACATGCAGCTAGGTGGGCTTTATTCTGAAACAGCTGCCTGGAGAGATTTAACCACCTCCAACTGGCTTCATGCTTCAAATAAAATGTGGCAGATACCTGGGCCAATGATCTGATGGCACATTTTATCATTCCAATGGGCATTTCCCATCCTGATAACAAACAACTTCACAAGTGCCATCATGCCACTGAGAGTGATGAAAAAATTAATTTCATCCTGACCAAGACAATGGATTGGGGTTTTGAATGACAAGCTATAAGCAGGTTAATTGACTTCTGGGTATCTTAGTCATGAGAAATCTTTGTGCTAGATATTTTACTCCAGTGTGTGGTTTGCATGCTCCCCTCCACAGCAGCACCTGCTTGCTTTTCTGAAATGCTGTGCTGACAGCCCAAGAAAACACCTCTTTTTAAAAGCATCTTGGGAGATTTCAAATGGTGTGATAAAACAAGTATGGGGTAGAAATTAGAAATCATACCATAAGTACTCAACTAGGAATGTTTGAAAAGCCATGAAACTGTGTGTGTGTATGGTATCATTAGAAACTACTTGGATCTCTTTCTGACTTTTTGTTTGTTTGTTTTTGTAAGTTCCACATTCCTCATTGTATCCCTGAAACAAACAAATGGGAGCAAGAGCAGCAGATCCCATCCACACTTAGGGAAAGGCCAGTCACAGCCACATCTCACATAAGCAGAGGATGGCAATTGCATTTTACAAGCAATTAGAGGAACTTCTGGAGTTTCCACGTGCACTCTGTGATTTGGCAGCATGGCAGAATCGGAGAGATTTTAATGTTAGTGCTGAAAGATTGTAAAATCATGCCTTGCGATGTAGAAAATGGAAGTTCCTTTGAAAGCTGCATTAATGAGCTCATTTTACTAAACTTCATTAAACCAGCCATATAATCTGTGCAAACTTAGTCTGCTTCTCAATTACATGGAAATGGAGTGTGCTCTGATGAGTTAGGAGCCAGTGGCCATTACTGATTGTGTCATGCCAGGGAGGCTAAACTGTTGCAGATGTCTTCTTTCAAGATTTCTTTAGGCTGTAGGTGAAGAATTTGGCTGAGAAATGCGGCACGTGGCTGTAGGTTGATAAAAGGCCTGCAGGACACGGGGCTCTTGTGTGTGGGGCTGTGGATACAGAGGCAGGTACAACAGGACCATGTTTGGAGTGCTGGCTGAGCTGGCCCACAGAGCACTGCCTTTAGGGGCACAGGTGCAAATGGACCACACAAAAGGATATTTCCAGTTCTTGACAGAAATGAGCTTAAACCTGTGAAGGGATGAGGAAGATCCTCAGAGAGGGTGGGGATGATCTGATACATCACTGAGAAAAACAAAATGTGGGCAGAACCTCTATTTAGCTGAACACGTTGTTTATCTCCTTCCTACCCTAAAATCTCTGCTATTGTCTCCTGGTGTTTTGGATAGGGGCAGAGTGGTGTCTGCACTGTGCATCCCTGTGCAGGAAAATCATGGTCCTACAGACACTGTTGTGTGCTTTACAGGGGACAGCATGGTGCAGGTGGTATGCATAAAGCATTTTTTTTCATTTCACATCCTTGAGAAATGAAAATCTATCAGATCCAAAAAGGTTTTGGAAAGAAATTCAGTTTTATAGAATTTCAGAACTCAAAACATTCCTGCCAAAATAAGTCCTGACTACTAACAACCTTCTATTTTGAAATTTGAGGGATTGACTTAAACTTAGAACTAGAACAGAGGAAAGGAAAAGAAAGGACTGACCCCCAACCACAATACTGAATTAATCTGAAGCAGCTTTATTGTTTTCTGATTTCAGTTAGCAAAAAAATCTGTCAACTTAACTTTTTAACACATTTGAGGGATTTATTTGAAACCTGTGACATGGGAAACACTGGAAAGAAAGCACTGCAAAGATCAGGTGCCTTGTGATGTGTTGCAGCCCTGTCCCCATTGGCTGGGCAGACTAAATTTGTGCCTTGCACCTTTGGATGGACTATTGTTAAATTATCTGTTTATTCAAACCTTATTCCAAACCTATTGTATGTATTACTCACTAATCAAAGGGTCCAGTTGTCAGAAGCAGATGTGGCTCACTTGCCAGCTTCCCTTTTTATTGTATCAACCTGTCCTTCGAGTGTCCTGGTGTCTTTCTTTTAATTATGTACCAGTTGTGCCGTATTCTGTCTTGTGGGACACAATGTGCTGTAACGATTAACACCAGAACATCAAAGCTGACTCAGCTTTTACTGGTGAGGGAAAAGTAATGTAAGTGGTAAAACAGCACTTCTGGGATACCACAGACCTCCTCCAACCACAGTCAGTGGAACTAGGGGATATAAAAGAAACCTAGTGACTTGCATCTTTTCTCAATGTCTTTTAATGTGACTTAAGTAAATCTTTTTAGACCTGATACAAGTGCTTTGAAATATATGCACTTTAAAAATCGCTCAATGTGTATAAATTGGTTTTGAGATCCTAAACTGAGACATTCCAAAGGGAGGCAGCTTTCGGAGCATTAAACATCTGTCCATCAAAAACGTTGCCTTCACTACAGTGCTGAAATGACGAGTGCCCTGACTGTGGTTAGAGCCACTGCTTAGAGTGGCAGATGATTGACAGTCCTGGTGGCCACCACTGCACCAAACCATGGCCAGATCTACCAGAGCAATACTAGCCAAAATGAATTACATATTCAGGATGGCTATGATACCTGGGTAACGCAGCAATGCAGCCTCCCTATGGCAGCTTATAGTTCCTATGCTGTATATGGCCCCTCATTGTATCCTAAAACATGCTGTAAATGTAGTTTGGTCTGATGCAAACGTTTGGAAGTGAGCTTGTGATGAGGTTATGCAAATGAACTGGCTATGCCTGTTTTGCCTGCATGTAGGACGAGTGGTTCAAGGCAGCCTTATTTCCAGGGGAAAGGTCATGTCTTACACAGACGCTGCAAATTAGGATGTATTTAAGGACCCTGTGAAAAGCCCTGTGTATTGTTCTGCAAGCCCAGGAGATGTATAATATTGCAGTCCAATGTTGTGGCATTATTCATAATATTAATCCTAGGACAGTGACAACAAAACTGACTTTGGAAACACCACAAGGCCACCAGGACAAGAGGAACCACATAATGTTTGAACAGGACCATCCTCAAATCCTGAGACCCAGGTTCCTGTGCCTGGCTCTGTGCACAGAGGAGATTTAGGAAAACCCTTTGGAGAAAAGGGTTGGAACAGAAAGATTGAGAGCTGGCTCTCAGGATAGGATGGCAGAAATGAGGCAACTGCAACTCTTCCTTAAATCATTCCAAGGTTTGCTCTAGTACTGGCACAGACTGGTGTATGAAATGGGGAAACTATAACTTGTTGGAGCTATTCCCCCAGGCTTCCAGGCTGAGCAGATCTTGTTCAGAAAAGGTTTTTATTGAAGGCAGTAATTATCTGGTAATTAAATGATGCTGTTGCATATGGTAGATTTCCAAAGTGGGATTGTCCATGTTTAATATAAGCCTGTATATGAAAAAGGTGAGCAAAATCTTGCGATAAAGCTTCCATGCATTTTTTTTCTATGTCTTCTGTAATACAAAGCCAGTTTTAAATGAAACTGTAAAGTGAAACTATCAGCTATTTGGCAGTGGTTCAGGGAAGGAATACTTTTCAAAACCAAATTATATTATAAGCATGAAACATCTTTTCTGAGAGTCTGTGTTCAAGGAAAAACAATAGCTGTAGAGCTAATAACAATTGCATAAGAAGGAAAACAGCACGTACAGCTAAGGGTTCAGTGTGAGTAAATTTCAGAAGCTGATGTGTTAGATGTAGTGGCTGAGGAGCGTCAATAAGATATTAAGAAACATTAGAAAACTCCTTCTCCATCTGTAATTTTTCCAGAGTTTTTTGCAGTAACATCAGCAATAGCAGAAGCACTTACACAGGTTAGTCTACAGACCAAGACTTGTTAAGATTCAGGCTAGCAATTATTTTTGAACACAGAAGGTAAATTTTCTCAAGGCAATGAGATGTTCAAAGACTGGCCTCAACCTGCCATTAGAGCATTTTTGGGTGTTTTTTAATTTTCACTTATTGCAGAAAGCAAGTAAAATTTACATTAAGGATTCATATTATGTTTCCTTTTGTGTCCTTCCTGGTAAAAGTGCACCCAACTGAATCTTCCAATCCTCCAATTTAATTTTTTTTATTTTATTTTTTTAATACTTGTATCTATGCTTCTTTTTTCACCCTGAAATATTGTCAGGATTTCCAACACCATTGAATCTTTTTTTTTTCGCTGACAAAATCTATGCATACAGTGTAGGGCCAGGATTGTGAGCAGGAGATACAAAGTAGTGCTCTGGTGGGGTCTGAGTCAGTGTGCAGAGAATTCTGTTCCAATCCAAGGATTTAGATGAAATGTTTTCCCCCAGGCCAGAAGCCTTTCAGTGATGGGTCACTTCTAAAGATGAGTCACTGGGGTTGAGAAAGGGCTGGCCAAAGTACAGCCAAATCATGCTGCTGATGCAAAAGTGTGTAGGGAGTGATGACAATTTGGGTTAAGAAATGAAGAACGAACTTTCCTCCAATCCAATTTTATTCCCAAAGAGCAACACTAAATATAAACCAAGAGCTTTCTCAAGGGTTTTATGCTGCTGTTCCTATCCAAAACAAAGTAAATATGTTGCTACTGAATAAAATCTCTCTTCTTCCTACATTCTCCAGTGCAGTTTTATTTTCCCAATCAATACAGCCCTCATTCAGGCAAAGTATAATTTCTTCAGGTGTTGGCCATAGTTGCTTTGTTTCTTATCATCTGTGAAGCACAATTCCACTTTAAAGAGGTAAAAGAGTCCTCTGCGAGCCATGAGGTGCATTCCTGCAGTTCATGTCTGTCCTAATACAGAACCTACGAAGGCCTGGGTTTTTGTACACTGATGTGATGGGATAGGGAATATTCAAGAATTCAAGGTGCCTGTTGGTAACACATGTTGACTGCAACAAATGGGGAAGCAGGGTGAAGGCAGAAAGCGTGAGCTCTGCTCCCTACTGACCAGAAAACTCTACCAAAACTCTAAAATCAAATTAAACTCACTTCCCTCTTATACTCACATTGTCATTCACTTGGATTGCAATGGCAATGGATCGGTTCTCACTGAAAGCCTTCTTTTCAATCAATCATCTTGTTAAAAGTCAAAATGCTTGTCTTATGGATCAGAAAGCTTGAAGTTGGATATTCCTCAAAGCATACTTGCACAGCTCTGGTAGGAGCAGAAGTCAGAGGACTCCAGAAATGCTTCCCTGACCACCCAGAGGGGTGGGTAGAGGAGGGTGGGATGTGGACTGTAAAGAGGAGGGGTGTTTGAATCATGATCAGCCCTCTGTCAGAGAAACAATGTTTTCTCTGGAGATTTAGGAAGATGAATTAAACTCCCTCTATTCCTTACTTCATTTTAAGACTACTTCCTGATAGTCTATTTTGGCTTGAAGAGTGAATCTGTACAATTAATTCTGCTGCAATATTTTTGTTGCTCTATTTTCACTAGTGTAGCTTAAAAAAATCTAGCCCTGCAATAAATAACAGCTCAGTAAGCCCTGAGCTCCGTGTCAGTGAATCTCTTTTAGTGCCATCTGATTCATTTCTAAGGCTCCAGTTTCTCATTGTGGCTTATTATTACATTTTACTGTTCTGAAAGATGATGTGGGTAATTGTACTAGTCCCTTAGCTAACGATAGATTCTTTTTAATTTCTTAATAATAATGAAAATGCCATAGATGCCTTATAATATTTTTCTTCAGAAATAAACATTTAAGTAGAGGTTCACACAAAGTAATCCTGGGCTGCCCTGTGGCAACAATTATAATTAAAATATAACTGTTTGATTATATAATTGAAATTGCTTCCATTTGATTAGCTTGGATCCTTTCCTTGGCCATAACCCTGTTTTTGAATAACTCAGCCTTTGTGCAATGTGCCACAGGAACATTAATGTAGATGCAGTCGTGGGCTGAAAAATACATGCCAGCTTCAATCCACAGGTAAAGAAAACACTTGAATGTAACACTAATTGAATAAAATCTGGTTTGTGTGAAATTAGGCTACACAGTCCTGATAAAAATACAGGGCCAGTGCTTAAAAAAAGCAACACAGACAGTGAAGAACAGAGCTCAGGTCTCTCCACTCCACCAATGTCCAATTCAGCAACATGCTCATAGAGTCAGCTCACCCTTGCTCACAGGTGCTTTTTACTCCTGAGAATATTTATCATCAAAATAGGCCTAGGGATGACTCTCAGAGCTCATCTTGTCCATTACTCTGCACAACTGGCAGAAGATATGGACTGCCTGGGTTTCTTTCAGGTCTGCCCTGAGAACACTGGTGTGATACAGTATGGCCTGGCATGGCCTGGCCAGGGAGAGGCATCTGCTTTGTGCACTCCAGGGAGGTTTGGGGAATAGAGAAATACAAATACATTCACTTCTGGGAAGACTGAGGCATTGCTGGCAGTGGAGCCTGAGTGGACATCACATTCCTCCTCAACAGCGGTGTGGTGAAAACATGCAAGGTTTATATGTATATATAACCCACCCCAAATCATCCCTGAGACAGCACCAAAGGGCAATTGTTATTCTTTTACCACAGTATGAGTGAGCTCAGGAGCTGTGAAAGGACACAGCATGTAGAGAGTAACTGATTAGTTAATTTACACAGTTGGCAATCAAATAGGGTTTATCTGGTAGTAGAAACATAGAGCAGCTCTAAATATTGCTAGAAATGCACAGAAGGAATAAAATAAATTTGACAGTATAATTACAGCTTCCTTTTATGATTCCATCAACATTATTTAAGTGCACATGAACCTGTGCTTTTACAAAAAAGCTTTATGAAAATCCCAAACTGTATTGAAATTCAGGAGAATGAGGGAAGAAAAGTTCAGTTCCATGTTTTGATTGTTTTATAGTGAATACACAGAGTCTTATTGTAGTGCACTCCATACAAAGCATGACATTCAATTAAAGCATTGGTTAATGATTTCGTCATTTAGTGACTATCATGTAAACAGAAAAGTTGGAACTTAACAAATTAAGTAAAGAACTGTGGAATAAATTTCAATTCAGGTTGAAAGCTAATGAATTGAAATGTCAAGTCAATCATCTAAAAAAATTAGAATTCAATAGTTTAAAATCATTTAATCACTTTTATAACTTTTTGTGACATGGAAGGAGCAAAAGGTCAAAATACAAAACTGCAAGCATATTTTGGTTAATGTGAATATTGGAATGAATGGTTTAGTTGCCTTTCACCTGGAGTACATTAGTAACTATCGCAATGATTATTTTTCTTGCTTTCAAGGAAATTAAATAATCAACCAGCCAAGACAGTTCTAAAATAAGCAATTGACCTGTCATGGGATAGAAGGATTGATTATTCTATAGTCTTCATTTCACTTTACTAAATACACATCGGAGCAGACTTTCAGAGGTATCTAAAGGTTAGCTCAGCCATTTCCAGCCTCAGCCTCAAGGCTGAAAGTACATTCAGTTCCCTCTGAACTTTACGAAAGTGAACCATGGTTGATGAAGCATCAACCCCTAATCACATTCAGATGGTGGATGCTCTGTGACACAGCTCTCCATGGTGAGGTGGGACAGGAAGAATGTGTCAGGAGCCCCTAAGTCCTTTGCTTTGGAAACACAAGTATTAACAGCCATGCTATGAAGTACAGACATGCCGAACTGCTGCAAGAGTCACCAGGTTGCTTACTTTGTGGTTACTGTCTTCTAAATATGACAGGTGATTAATGGAGGAATGAAAGGGTTGGCTAATCGTCAGCACAGAGGATGGAAGGAACACCATGTCAGCAGGCTGGGCAACTATTAGGTGCTGATGGCTTCCTGGTGTCAGAGCTGAAGCTCTATTTTTAGAGAGGACATTGATACCACTGCAAAACTTCTGGAAGATTATTTGTGTGTTGTCAAAAGCATGGGGGCAATACATTCTTGGTAAGTGCCTGTATAAGTAGAGAGAGTCAGCCACAGTGGGATTTGCTCAGTCTGTGTGAAGTATGCAGGACAGCCAGGGAATCCAGAGGGAGCTCTTCGAGGGGCTGGTTCTCCAGCTGAGCTTTTTCCCTGTAAGGTGTCTCTGTGTTCTGCAGTATTTAGGGAATAAACACTAGAGAACATCAAAACTATGCTTTGCTTTTGTTCTGTTTGGGTTTTTTAGGAAAAAGAAAATGAGATTGTTTTCTAAGTAATATGATTTCTGACTGCAGTATTTAGTGCTGGTGGTGATAGGGGGTTTTGTTAATACTGGACAGAAGAGAAAATAGCATGCTTGTTTCCTAGATGCTGTGTGATATAATTAAGGATACAACCACACAAAATAATTGTCCTTGCAGATGATCGGGTAAAGCCAGACTGGTAGTATCAGTACACAAGCACAGGAAAGCAGAAATGACCACCTGAGACAGAAAATAAAATGAACAATATGAGAAAGTCTATCAGACACTATTCCACATGATATCCCCCAGCCCAAGACAGTCTCCAATGTCACAGAAGAAAATTAAATTCTATTGTACAAACCCACACTGACCAATAGTCCCAGAACAGCTTGTATTTGTCTTGCTGTGGTCAGCTTTTGGTAATTCACATATCCTCCACAAATGCTTGGGCTGTGTGACAGCTTACAGACTGCACCCAGGAATGACAGGAATTACAGATGGAAAGGAACTGTTAACCTTGGCCCCACAGGACTGCTCTCCACTTCATATTTTAATGCAATGTGCAGTTGGCCCATTTCAGATGATCTGATATAGATGTTACTGTCACTTTCCCTCTTAGTCAGAAGAGCTCATCAGTGACAATGGAACAGATTATGTTGCTGCCAATAGTAGAAATGCCTGCTGAAAATCTGCACCACGACCAGGTTCTTTCGAAGGAAAATGACTTAATTATAAGGATAGAAAATTACCATGGAATAATTAATATGCTCGGTATTTACACTTAGGAAAGTGATTGTAATGCATAAAGTACAGTATTAAATTGGAATTAGCTACACTCATTTCAGTTACTAATACAGCACCCTCCACACCATGTCGTTTGCAACCTCTCCAACATCTGTTTGAAAAAATGAAACCAAATCAGCCCACGGTTTCTGCATGATCTAATTGTAAATCTCCAGTAACTTCTTGGGTTCTATCCAAAACAACATGAGTTTCAATTTTTTCCAGTTTTTCCTTATGCTGGGAAGTCAACCACCCATGTTATTACTGGGAAACATGACCCTGTGTTATGTTCCCTCACTGAGGTCCTTGAGTCAATAATCCCAGCAGTGCCTCAGCTTTTTTAGAAGTCCTGTTCTCTTCTTTCAACGTGCTTTACTCTCGACACAGTGCCAAATGTTACAACAAGTTTTTAGAGGTGCCAGAGTTATTATAATTAATGCTAAGAGAGTTGTAGAAGGTTGTAAAAGCTCATACCTCAGAGTTTCAAACACCTTCTTGCTCTAAGAGATTAAGATGGGAGGGGGGGGGAGCTAGATTATTCCCTTTTTGCCAAAACTGAGATTTCTTATGCCTTTGTCCAAGGCATCTGGTTCTGTCTGCTATCAGAGACAGCAAACAGAACTAGGTGGACTTCAGCTCTAATCTCATCTGACAATTCAGATTCTGGAAAAAAAAAAGGGGACAGCCTTGTTCTGTCCCTAGCTTGTGTTGTTTTCATGCACACCAGCTCAGACATGGCCACAACAGCTGCTTCCATGGAAAGGAAATGGGGCAGAGCAAGGCTGTACCAGGTCATCGAGATCTCCAAAAAGAAACTTTCAGTTTCTCCTCAAAGTGTGCAGACCAGTAGTCTTGAATTCCCATTTTAGCCATATATTTTGCATGTTTAAAAGGTTTCACTCAGAAGACAGTAACCAGAAGTAATTCCGTGAGAAAACAAACCCTGACTGCATCGTGCACAAGTCAGGATCCTGTACCCCTTTTCCTCAGTTGTAACTGTGATGCTCTTTCCCTGACCCCCCTGGAGCCTACCAGCACAGGAATTTGCTGCCTTCAGAAACAGGATTAATATATATTTCATGTCGTATTTCCCTTTTGTGCCTGTCTTGCCCAGCATGGAACCCCAGAGCAGGTTCTGGGGAGGATGCTGCCCCTTCCAGGTGCTTTCTTGATGGCCTTGGGCAGAGTGAAGTGTGGAGGGACCCTCCATCACAGGCCAAGGGGGGTTAATCTCTTTGGAAGACTTTCATTTTATTAAAGGGTGAGTTCCAACAGTTTTTCAGCATTGAGAAAGAGGTTGTGACCCTCTGACAAAATTTTGGCTGCAAAATGAAATTTCCTCTCCATACAGGAAACCACTGGAGAGAATATTTCTATAATACTTCCATTCAAACAAATCCAGGTATTCCAGTAATTGTATGGTCTCCAGTAAAAATATCAAATAAACCTGTCATAGACTTTTCTCCCAGATGCTCAGATACAGTCTCCTTTCACTGCTTACCCATGTAACACAGCCTGAAACACCAGCGGACATCCAAGGCTACGCTCCTGCGGTTCAGGCTCCACGGCTTGTCCTGGAAGGAGACAATGGTTTCACTATGCTCCGGGGTCTGCACCTCGGCACTGCTCCTGCCTGCCCAGCAAATGAGGTCAGAGCAGCGCTCTCTGCTAATATCTTGGGTAACACGGCCTCTGGGAGAGAGTAGTTTGAACATGATGCAATCAAAGCTCGTCACTATGTAATTTATTAACTTGCTTTGTAAGGCAAAACCAGCATGGCATAGGAAAGGTGTAGTCTGTAAGAAGCACCCAGCAGCCACAACGGTGTAGCTGTCTAATAAAATGTTTGTGCTGTTGGAAAGGTTTGCTGCAGAGGAAGATAAAAGACAAAGATCAATAAAATGTAAAAACCTTCACTTGGAAGCCTTCTGTCTTAAGAGGAGACAGGTCTGCTTAGCCAAGGTGCGGAGGGCGCGTATTCTCATGGCCTCCTTTGTACTGAGCCTCAGATCTGACTGCCTTTGCTCCCTTCAGGTCCTCAAAAGCTTGGCTTCAGCCATGCCAAGGTCTTCCAGTGTCACACCTTGACAGAGCTCTCTTTGATACAGAAATATTTAAATGACTGTTGCTCATTTAGTTCAATTTGCCTCCACAGCAGACCTCTCTGCTCACCCGCCCAGATGCAGAAGGGCACTTTCAGCCTTTTACATGCAGCTCACAGCCTCAGCACAGCACCAGAGACTCAAGCCCCCCAAACATTTTAAACAAACCACAGATGAAACACTAACACAAGTAGTAAATCTCAAAGACAGCTCAGTGATAGCATGTGCCGCTTTAGC
This sequence comes from Campylorhamphus procurvoides, assembly GCA_013396655.1. Taxonomy (NCBI): domain Eukaryota; kingdom Metazoa; phylum Chordata; class Aves; order Passeriformes; family Dendrocolaptidae; genus Campylorhamphus; species Campylorhamphus procurvoides. The sequence continues at coordinate 1,115,801 of WBMV01007081.1, forward strand.
TATGACATACAGTAGCTTAAAAAATTAGAATTAGTTACGAATAGTAGATTTCTCACACTGCCAGACTGTATCATTTATCTTACATAATTTACTATATCATTTTCTCTTATAAACAGCTCAGAAGCCAAGACTCGGTTAAAAATGAAACAAAACAAAAACCAGAAATGGATTTAAAATTTAACTGTTCTCAGGGGACCAAACTTATTCCTGATAGAAGTGAATGAGTTTGACTCACTCTGGGCAGTTCCCATCAGCTTTAAGAAACTTTCCTCAGGGCTTGGCTCCACCCAATCTGTTTTTCAGCTCCTCTCTGGATGACACTCGGTTAAAGTTAGAGTATCTTGACCTCCACTAGCAAAAGACAAAAGCCCAGTGTATTTTTGTTACTAATTGGCTCAGCCATAATAACTTTAATTTCAGTGCAAGATAACTTTAATTTCAATGCAAGCACTTTGGAAATGGGAATTGATGGGTAGCAAAGTTCATTGATTAGCACTTGTGTACGGGCACCTTTTCTCCTGGTGCAGGTTTTGCACATAATCACTCAGTGGTAGCCAGCATTTCCTTCTCAAAGAGAAATCCAGAAACATATGGCTGAACATCTACATGCAGGAAACATTTATCCAACCACATACTTGAGCATTAATTTTACACACAGGAAGAGGGATTTCCCTTTTGATGGTGATAGTTCCTGTAACAAAGAGATGGAATGGTCTGAACAGTTTATACTATTTATTATTATGAAATGGGCAGGAGAAATTGAGTGACCTTCTGGGTTAATAAGAATTTTGAGCAATGGTTTCATTGAGATATAATTCAGTGTTCAGGAGGCAAAAGTCTTACATCTTAATTAATAATATATAGATATTTTAAAATAACATTTTAGGAGTATTAAATCTATTATCACAATAAGGCACTTCAGTGTGTGAACTAGTGTGAATTAATTCACACCTAGTTGTATGGATGGCTCTTAGCCCTTTGGCCCCATACTTGACAATATGTTAGGCTTGAATTAATGCACTGTAATTCACAGCTTGTCATGTCTTATTGCTGAAACATATTCCTGAAGTGGCTTCACCAATACATAGGCTGGCTTCACACTTTCTCACAGAAGAATGGCTTAAGCTCTTCCCAGTCACAGCTACTCTCCAAAGCTGTGACCTCTGAGAAAGGCATCACACTTCCCAGTGCCATCAGCTGGCGCTCCCCATTCATGGAACCATCACTGCTGCCTGTGTAGCCTCGGTGCCTGATGCACAACACACAACTCAGAAACAGCTATTCCTGCAGAAAAAAACAAACAAAACAAAACAAAACCAGAGTACATTCAGCTTCCTCGCTTCCAACATGGATGTGCTGTTTGGAAAACTACAGACTCATTGAGAGACACTGGACTGTACCTTGAGCAGCACTGTGGAATGAAACGCTGTATTGCATCTGCAGGGTACTGGCAAATACGAGGGTTCACAGACAGTGGAGAATAAGATTTCTCCTCCATTCTTGCTGAACAGAAATAATTCTGAATAAACCATCCAAGACAGACAGTGACTCATCCACTGCACGAATTGCTCAAGAGAACTTAATTTCATTGTGTGGGGGGAAAAAAGCTACCCCTGTAATACTGCTATAGACTGGAGCATCTTGATTGATCCTCATTCTAGAAGTGCAAGTGTTATTTGTTGCATCCACCTGGATGGTGGCCTCATATAACCTGCCTAATTTTTTGTTTATTCATTTGTTTGGTCAGCTAGCTGGTTAGGTTTCAGATGCATTTGATCCCAGTTGACATTCCTAATTTGGAGTCTCACGTGGAAATAGCAGAGATACTCCTGCACTCCAAAAGAGTAGAAAAGGCCCCAGTTTTGTAGTGAGCCCTCAGAAAAACAGCTGAGGCAGTGAATTTTGGGAAGGAAAAAAAAAAGAAAACATGTAAAAGCAAAGAGCTTGATAGGTGTGGTGATAAATCTGAATAAATAAGTGAGAGTTGCTGCAAGACACGGAGGTAGCAGTTTTGCTGAGCTATGTTGGAAGAAAGCCCTGATTGTGTGCCAAAGCAAGAGAGCAGCTGTGAAATGCTGGGTGTGGGTACTCAGCAGTAATCTGGTTTAACCCTGTACATAATGATATAATGCAGTGTCCAGCCCAGGCACAGTAAGTGGTAAAGCACACTAAGTAGGTGTCACACAGGCATAAAATATGCATAACCTGTTTCTTCCCTTCTGCAATAATCCATATGACATGAAGACACAGATTCATTCTTCTGTCCATCTCAAGAACCAAGAGAAGATAAGGCTGGTCTTGGTCTATCAAAACCTCTCTCCAGACCAGTGACAGGGCTCTATTCTTTTCAGGTGTCATCTTAGTGCTCTCCTCAACATTTGTCACAATGACCACCAAAGTTACCCTTCAGCAACAAAGTGAAGACAAAGTTGTAAGATACAACAACAGTTTATTGAGCTGCAAATTGTGCAGAAATATGCACTTTCTCAGGAGAAAAAAAAATTCAAATATAAGGGCAATTATTCAAATATAAGGACATTCGCAAGGTTGTCAGCTCTGGGGTTTTTTTTTCCTAGTTAAGCTCTCTTTTCAAATATGGGCACCTGAAATAATTTATCAGCACCTTAATATAGATGCCTTTTCTTTTTCCTTACCTGCCATAGGTGTCACCTGCTCAGAAAATAAAGACCTGTTTTGTTAACAAAATTAAGCACATATTTAGAAAGATTGTATCAGGTATTTTGCTTTGAAAATGTTGTCAACATTGGTTTTGTTTCAAGGCACAGCTCTGCTAATACAGCATGCATATACAAAAGCTGATAAGTGACTATATACATCATGTCTGAATACATACAGAAGTTCAATATTTCTATTTACAGGGTAAAGTAATGGAGTCAGTCTGATCTGAGAGAGGTTCTGCATGCAATTTCAGGGAATCTATGTTTAATTTAATAGGTCATGTATCTGTCTCAAGTGGGGATTACAGTATCTGGTTTAAAGTGATCTACAGTATCAGGCTTATTATGTAGCTTTTATTTTTAGCAAGGAATGGATTTAACAGTTGACACTCCTACTTAAGTATGAAATACATCAAATTTACAACCCAGGCTAGGCTGGCTGTATTACACACACCAGCTTACAAACAACCTTGGGACTTCCACTCGTCGGGTAGTTAGGGGCAGTGGGAAGTGCCAGGCTGGAGTTATAAAACCATCATGATCCTGCAGCAGCCTGGGCTGATCTATGGAGCAGTATTGTTGCTGAGGTTGTAAAGCTGATTGGAGGACGGGTTGATCACTGCACTGGGGAAAGTTATGGAGCAAAACAGGGTAGAGGGAATCCGGAGTGAAAAATAGTTCATGCTTGAAGGCCTTGATAAAGTAGCATGCTCTGCTTTATACCTGATACAGCCAGAATGTGGAACCAGCAGAGCTGGTCTGCAGTGGAGGAGAGAAAAGCAAACAAGCAATAAAGAAATAACGTGGGCATAAGATTTCTGAGGGCTGAAGGGGAACATATAAATGGTTGCAATGCACACCAGGGCACAATGAGGGTTTGCATGTGATACTGTTGTTGTCAGTTGCAATGTTTAAATTATTTGGATACAGAAAGAGATCAAAAGATTATCATATTTCCTGTGATGATTGGGCGCTCCCTGGATCTCTCCTTGTCTGTACCTGCCTATTCTTCACTACATCCATCAACATAGTTGGTTTCCAGCTAGAAACCAGTAGCAGGAAGTTGAGTGCTGGTACAGTTTTAGCATAATGTGATGACTTTCATTTTGCTTGTGTAATAAGAGTGGCAAAACAGAGGTAAGTCATAAAGAGCTCATCTGTATTCTAATTAACTCAACTTTTGCTTCTGGCCTGGTCTGTAGGTTTTGTTGGCACAGGAATGAATCCTCTCAGGTGCAGAGCGAGAGGAGTGTAATATCCAGTCATCATAATTGCACCAGTGAAAGCTGCTATATAAACAGAATTATTCTGCTAAAATTGCACTTCTCCTAGGAAGCCTATTGTACTTCTGCAAGTGGCTTTACTGGAGTGATATGAAACTTTCCTTGTGTGACCTGGCCACAAAAAAGGCTCCTGTGCCAGGACTGAGCAATTCCAGCTTCCCTATATGAGCATAAAGCTTCTATAGCAGACATCACTTTGGTCACTACGATAAAGTGTAGGATTTTTTTCCCCTTTATTTTAACTCATTTATATCTAGCTGTAAAATCAATATCTCATGACGAGAAATTGAGCTATAAAATTTCTAATAAATCCATTTTCAAGTGCAAGTTTTGCTCCTGAAAATTATTCTGTAACAGTCATCACACAGTTCCATGTTCATCACTGAACAAATCTTCTGCTTTTGTAATTAAAATTCAGCTTTTCTAATTGCCTCCTTTAGTAGCTCTCTACCCAGCCCAGACAGGGTCAACCTTCCTCACACATCCCTACCAGCCACAATGACTTTCCAAGCTGCATTCTGCCCTGCCATAAAATGGATTCTCACATGGATGCACTGAAACAGTGAGAATGGATGGGGCATAATTTCAGTTTTTCACATCAGTTTGGTACAAAAGGAAGGAAACCTGGTTCAGGTGACAGAGTAGACGCTGAGTTCACTTCTATGGCTTTTAAGATTTATTCACTTACATATGTACTCAGCCCCAATGTCTCCCTGGCATTGCTCCTTTGGAATCCTACAGATAAGGAGGCCAGGTTATTTCCATGGGGTGGTTGTTTTGACAGGGTCAGTAATAGAAACAACTGAAATCTGTCTTTAGTCTTCTTCTGCTGCTGCTCTCTGAAAGGATACAGCCCTGAACTAAACTCTGCTTTCCCAGTCACTGCACAGCAAGTTGTTTTTTTCTGTAGGCAAGGTGGCATATTGGTGGCAGGAGGACACTGCCAAGCAGATGATGTCCAGGAAAGTTTAATTGGCTCCCCACAGGTCCTATACTTCCAATATCGCTTTTGTAATAAATCCAAAACGTCACTTGTTAAATAACCTGAGACCTTTCTTGTAATCACACAGGATTACATTAGAACATTAAATCAGACATAATTGGACTGTCCCATTTAGACATAATTTTAAGGTAAAAATAAAAAAAAAATAATCAGACAGTAGTGTATTATCCGTAATGAGAAATTTATTGCAGTTCCAAAAATATCTTCACTGAAAGCATAAAAGAATTTATGGGCTAATTTTTTCCCTGAATATATAAAGGACTAACTAGAGTGTTTTAATCTGCAGTCACTGAAGTAAGCACTCTTTCTGACACAAAGGGTTTGCTTTTACTAACAGCAATTAGATCTTTAGTCACCTGTAGAAGAAAATATTCAAATGTTCTGTTCTTCACTGGTCTTCTCTTTAAATTACACTTTCTACTTGTTCTTGAAATAGAGTAAATATTACTTCATTAGCTTGTATACTTTGACATATAATTAACCTCACAACTGATTTTTCAAATAAAGGGCTTAGAGTTAAACTGGAGTTTGTTGAACTGATATGTATAAAACTATTCATTTCCATTGTGTAAATTTATTATTATTTATAGTCATATTCATTCACAATTAAAATTATTCTCTGCAAAAGAAGTTGAGAAAAGGCAGAACTGTTCACAGCATTGCTCCCTCACAAGGCTATTTCCATGTAGCACAGCCCAGCACAGGAGCAGGGTGGGCAATGAGGTCCTGAGATGGGTTTACCCTCCTTTACAGTGTGTTTCTGGATCCTTGTTGGAATTATGCCTTTTCACAACTGTAAAACTAACATATGTGCAGAAGGTTTTGCATGAGCTTGGCATTTTTGTATACTGGCCAGTTTCTGCCTTCAAATAATTTTGTGCTAATATTGCTCTCAGAGAAAATTTGTGCTTCAGGAAGAGTGCTGAGACTTCTGTCTTTATTTCTCACGCTTTCTCTTTCCGGTGTGCTTTGCATGAGTTTTAAATGAGGTGGTTTGGAACTTATGGATGGTGTGCTTCCATCTGTGTTTTACAGTCTTAAGACTTCTAAATGCATATACTTTGTATTTATATCATAAAGAATCTAATTCCTTGTGTTATTATAATTTATTTCAACTTGACATAAATCAGGAGCCAAACGAAAGGGAGGACAGATTTTTTGGTGTTTAACTAGGTTGTTTCACATTGCTTGACATTCTCCATGACTTTATTTAAAAGCTTCCCTCCAGCTTCATTAAACTGCCTTTGACAGGCAGCAGTTTAATATACACATGCACACACATATGTATGTACGTATTCATTTGAATTTTGGCTCCTTCCCTCCAGTCTCTGATAATTATGATTTGTGTCTGGAGGGATGAACTGTCTAAAAAATAATAAATAAGAGGCCATGAGAATTGAAAGCCAGTGTTCAGGTTCATCTAGAAAGAAATTAAGCAAATCAAGTTCAGGTTTATAAAAGGAAGCAAATTACCCTGGGGTCTCCACACACCGGACTGACTTGACATATTTAATTATTTTGCAGGTTCCTGCCCTTCTAAAGAAAATCGCAGCACTTTTACTACACCCACCTGGGGAGGTGACAACGAGGTTATCAGGCACTCTAGAACTGCTGCAACAGCTCCTTAAATACACCCAGCCGGAGAGGGCTCCTCGTGCTAATGACACCTCATTATACCCACAAATTAAAGCCCAGCTGGCCACGAACGATCCCATCACTGCCTGAAAGCCCCAACCTCTTGCAGGTGTGGGCAGGAGGGAGGGAAGTGCCTCCTGAGGAGATAAAGGCAGAAGAGGTGGCGGGGAGCCAACCAGCAGTAGGGTAAGCTGTTGCTCGCTCCAAACGTGCCTTCAAAGTGGCGGTGGGCTGGCGTGGGGGCCACCCGTGCCTGCCCCGGCGGGGCTGCAGCCTCGGAATGTTGGGAATGCTGTGCACCGCAGAGGTATGCAAAGGAGATGACTCAACACCCCTCCGATCATGATCCTACAAGCAGCTCGGGGATTTGGTCTTGATGGTGAGCTGATTATTATTTTATCTCTTACCGAACTGCATAATTCACAGCAGCCCAATGTTTGCGTGTTTTCTTTGTAAGCCACTCTTGCTATTTCATTAGTGGCTGTGTTAAAAGAGAAAAATGCCTTTGCCCCCGCAAAGCTATTTACACTCGTTCATGCAGACAGCTCCCAGGCTTTCTACTTCTACACAGAACCCCGAGCCCACTTGAAGGGTTGTATTTTTGCAATCACTAAACAATCCATTTCAGCTGGATGCAGAAAACCATCTTTGATTTCAGTTTCCCCTGAAGTGATTTAACTAGGCTCCTGGTTGAGAAGAGACTTCGAGAGGGGTCTGGAGTGGTTTTCTGAGTTCAGCCACCCAGATGAGAAAGCCAAATTTAAAGATGTTTATCAGTGTGAACGATGTACCCTCTTGTGCCCGCAGTCACCAGCTGCAGGGAGGGGTTGATTGCCAACCTGTGTGTGTGTCATTGCTGGGGGCACTGAAGCTCTGCAGCACTTCCCCCGCTGACCACTAAGATTTTGACCTTGCTTTGCCAAGAACTTGACTGAAGTAAATACACAAGTAAACAAATTATTGATGCAGTAGGTCTTTGCACAATTACCTGGAGCTAAATGAAGATTCTAGTTATTTAAGGATTTGATTGTGATATAGATTTTTGTGTGTGTTTTCAAATTATGACCTGAAAGAATGTAAACACGGCCACTCGGGTAGTAGCTTGCTTGTCTTGCTTCAAAGAAACAAAGGGATTAGGCAAGGGATGGACCAGGCCATCCAAGGTGCACTGTTGTGTTTTCACACTTTCAGTTAGGGATGCTGATAAGCTCATGGCACCTTCTGTGAGCGTCCACATGGATAGATAGCAATTGGTATGTATTTTGGCAATAATTGCCAGCATCCAAGGCCAGGTAATACTCAGCAGTGAGGTCCCTGTCCTGTCACGTGCTTTGCTATAAGACAGAGTGGGGCTTTTGCTGCAGCTGTTGCCTCTGTTGTCAGTTCTGCAGCACAAGCAATAGCCATTCATAACTTTACACCCAAAAATGCTGGCTTAAAATCTGCTGGCTGAAGCACGGGTGACCAGGTCTGTACAAAAGGAGGAATGGTGAAGAAGCATGGCCATCATCTTTTGCTGGTGGACCCAGGCTGTGAGCACAGCTTTTGATCATGGTTGCTTTGATGGGGCTTTCAGGCAAATTGCATTGTAGCCATTGTGACGCTGCGTATTTGTGGGCAGAACTTGTACTTTCCCTAGCCAGCCTGCATTTTGGATGTTAAGGTCACTTTTTAAAAGTGTGCCAGAACTCTTAGCCAACCTATCCAAAGGTTATTTAATCTGCTTATATGACAATACATGTGGAAACACTTTTTCTGAAGGAGAGTGGTAGTGTCCAGGCAGAACCAGCAGTTTCAAAGAACCTTAAATATCTCAGAAAAAAACCTCACAAATTTTGTCTCTTATCATGGACTGGAAGCTGTTTTCAGGCCAGGGCTCGGGTCTTGGCAATCTGTGGGGTTTGCAATTGAGCCCAGTAGAAGGCTGGAGCTGGGGAGACTGACCCACGTGGGGCTGTTTGGTTACAAAATGCTCAGGGAGCTGTGAGCAGGGTTGCCAGGTTAGCAAGTGCATGTAAGAGGATCAAGGAGTAGATTCAACAGGGATGCTCATTTTGGGCCATGAACACCAGGTGCAGCAAAATAAGGACTCTTGGCCTGCAGAACATGTCTTGCTGTTGCCAGTAATGATAAGTCATTATAGTGTCCTGAGGACAGGACAAATCCTGCTCACCCTCATCCTGTGATTAGAAACAATAATTGACAGCAGAGGAAAAGACATTGGATTAGCATGGTATGTGCTGCTTTCTTAATGGGAACATCGTTTGGCTGAATGACACTCAGCTGCTCCTGAAGGATTTGGAAAGCAATGCTGTGAATGTGCTGAATGCCAGTGAGATTACAAATAAGAAGCTCCTTCTGAAACCTGGGTTCCTCTTTGCCACCATCTTCAAATAGCTGACTCATATTTCACTTGGTTTTGGAGGAGTAGTTCTACATTTTTTCCTTTAAAAATGAAACCACAAAAGTATTAAAATACTTGTATCTCATCACTAAAAACCATGTTCTGCTCCATGTGCTCTTTCTGCTAGTCACTTAAACTTTCTATTTACTGTTCCTTGAAATGTGTTTAAACTGTTCCTTTGATTTTTGGAGAGGTTTTTGTTCTGAACATTGAATATTTTTACAGCCACAGCTTGTGCCAGTTACTAGGCGTTCCTACTTTACTCACAAATGAGACTTTCACTTTCAAATTCTTTACCAAATTGTGCAACACACATTCTTTGAGAGACACTGAGTTTCCATTTAAAAAAAAAATTGGCAGTGGAAAGTTTCTTATAGTTGTGTGTCAAAATTCAGATTGGAAGGAAATAGCTCACAAAAACATGAATTAAACATATAATTAAAAGTGTTAAGTCTCATTTTAATTTTTTTTAAACACCAAAGACAGAAAAGCAGCTGTATGCCTGAAAAATGTGGTATGATAGCGTCCAGTTGAGTATGAACACAGAACTGATACAGACACCTCAAGTATTTATGGAAAATGTGGATTTCTGTGATCCTCAGAAACATGATGTATCACAGAGTAGACATTTGTAAAGACTGCTCATGAAATGGGATCTGAAATAGGAGTGGCAGCATGATGTGTTTTCCTAACTTGTGGTGAATAAATATTTATTTAATTAGCCTCATTTTTTTTTCAGTTAGCAGAAGACACTCATGTGTAGTCTTGTGCCATGCCTCTAGTTTTGGGTGGGTTCACAGGGGTCTGACATAATTGTTATGATATTATTGTCTACTTTGAAGATGTGTAGTTGTTCCCTCTCAGGGTTGCAGTGGCTTGAAAATGTTAAGAAATAATTTGGTGCCTTGACCAGTTAGAATTACAATTTGAAGCCAGAAAAGAGATTATATGAAAACTGCCTGTAATTTTAGAATACTATTTTTATCTTTGATGTTCTATATTGTCTCAAAAAGAACATACAGTGTGACCTAGGGTTGTTATCTATTGTTCAATAATGTAACTGGACAGTCCAATATTTGCTCTATGAATATAAAAACTGGAACACTAAATTGCTTGGGCCATTTCATGTGATTATGGGGGGGGCAAATCTCCTTGCTTAATTACAATTGTAATTTAAAATGTGTTTTAATAAAATATTAAAAAGTTATCTGCACTTGCAGAACTCAGTCTAACCAGAAGAAATGTGTTGTACTTGTGTCCCTCCCTGAGGGCTATATTCTGTCAGATAGTGTGCAGAGAAGTCAGGTGCAGAGAGATGAGCAGTGGGACTGTATGAAGTGCAACTCCCTCCTTGTTTCAGCTCCAAACTGCAAAAAGCCTACCAGTCCATTCTGGGGCTTCTGCAAGTTGAAAGACTAGACTTGGATCTGCCCTCTAAAGTGATTTTACACTGGAGCAACTGGAATGGAGTTCCTGATCGACACCAGTTGTTAAGAATTAAGAAATGGGCTGAAATCAAAGAATCTTTCTTTTCTGGCCTGCCTTGATGTTAGGATGGTCCCTGTGCAGAGTTTCCTGCTGAAGTAACCAGTGCTTTGAAGGCAGCAGTGCCAGCTTTGGTGAGAGCCAAAGCTTACATGGGTGCTGCTGGAGTTGTGTGTGGTCTTTCTGTGCAGTAGGAAGTTTCCTTTTTGATTTGAAAATGCTCCTATTTTGCTGTTTCTGCATTGGAAAGACTGAAGAAATTTTGTCACTAAAATGCTGGGCAGGTTGTTGGGCACGTCTGGGGGAGAGAGTTTGATCTCAGCTTTGAGGAATGCATAAGCTTGTTTTGCTTTTATGTGATGAGAACTTAGAAGGCTTTATTTTTTTTTTTTAATCTTCATAAAATAGCTGAGGTCTGATTAAATGCACATCAATTGATATACAATTACCACAGTAGCTCAGGTGAATTTTATTTTGGATTTGGAGGCACAGAAACCCACCAGGCCAGGTTGTTGGTTTATGCCTTGCGTGTCTGAAAAGCTGTGACCAACAGTGAAACCACACAGTGGAACAGTTCTGCCCCAGTTCCTGCCTCTCCCCCAGACAGTGATGCAGCTGCCTATGGCTGAGTGTTACTGCGTGAGGCTTGGGGAATCAAGCACAGCAATACATGAATTTCAATAAGTCTGCCCCCCCTTCATGCACAGTCCCTCATTCCTTTCTCAATTTTGTGTCTGGTTACAACAATTAATGTGCATGGGATGTGTGAAGCCATGGGCAGCTGGAGTATGGGTGTAATACAGCACAGCTCTTGTAGACTGGCATGTCAGGCCAAGGGTCAAATTCAGTTCTTCTGTTGTGAAGTTCCTGGGCACCAGTCTATATAGGGAGAATATGTGCACTAAAATGCATTTAATATTCTGTGCATCTTTTTTTATAAATACTCTGATCAGGCCTAGACCTATAATGAGTGCCTTATGGTATAGCCAGGAATCATCACACACACCTTGGATTGCGACAGGAGGGAGAATGGTGTTCTAAGAAAAATCAATGAAATATTTAAGTAGGAAAAAGTAATTTTGTCTTTTTGATTTCATCTGGTAGCAACTGAAAATACACTTTAGGAGCTTTTAAAGTTCATTTAATTTCTCATCTACTGTCAAAAAAGAAGAAATTTCTCTGGTAATTCATAAATACAAGAGCAGTATGAAGTGGTTACTCATTTATTCAATATGTTATTGCACAACAGTGTTCTAAAGTAAGAGGTTTAAAGGAGCTGGAAATACAGAGCATTGAAGCATAGCAATTGTAATATTAATTTGTGGAGGGCAGCTGTATATGACTGTAACAACTGAAAACTAAACAGGGGAAATGGGTTGGATAACAAGATCAGGAACTCATAAACTGAACTTTGATCCCACTCTCCCTGGCCCCATTAAAAAAACAAACAAACAAACCCCACCAACAGAAAACCTTCAATGAAATGGAGAATCTTCTGAAATCAAACAAAATATCAAACTATAACCAAGAGGGGGGGTGGGAGAGGAGAATTGGCTAAGACATGGCTGGAGAAAGGGAAAAGAACAATGAGACAATGGCTGGAAAGTGAACACCACAGGGGAAAGAGCTTTTTAATTAAAAAAAAGTTCACTTGCTGAAAGACTCCAACTCCCAGCCTAAACTCCAGAAATATTTCTCTGCATAGAAGAGGATACTTGTATGCACATGCTGTTCTCTGCCCACACACAAGACACATGGAGCTTTACAGCTCTTGGAGCAGGGGCTGAGCAAATGGCTGGGGCTGAGGACCTGGTGTCTGGATTTGGGGCATTTGTGCCTCAGAGCATCTCTTGTCCAGTCAGGCTCTGTGTCCTGGCTTGCACTCCACCCAGGCTGGAGGAAGCACATGGGGTTCCTTTCAATGGGGACTAAACTGTGACATGGCCCAGTTTGATCCAGAGTCACTTTAAAAATCCATCTTGACCTGAGCTCCCAATGCAGACACCCTCAGCCTGGGGGCATGGGGTGCACTGCCAAAGCTCCTGGGGCCAGGTGCAGGTGTTTGAGGTTTTGGTACTTGTAACCTTGTCCAAAGTTGATTAACAAGACCATTGTGTGCAGCTGATGAGTCTTCTGCGTGCCTTGTGTTGTGGGTAACACTTATTTCTGGCAGAATCATCATGTGATGCTTCTGCCCTCATCACTGGCAAACACAAGTAAATGGCTGATAAAAATGAGATCGCTGCAGTGCATAAAATAAGGGTTGCTGGGGACAGATTGTATTTGATGGAGTCTACCTAGATATTTTTGTGTTCATGAAGTAAGATGACCCTGATAATCTTGCCTTTTCTACCCATTTATACAGAGACCAATGATTGGTCCCAGATATTAAAACCACACAGAGTCAAAAAAAAAAAGTTATCAAATTTAGGCCAATCTACTTTAACTTATTGTGCATCTGTACCTCTGCATTTTGTCTTGGCCATTACCCAGAGGACACTATGCTTAAACTGCATGGCATTTGTGAGCAGGGTATTAGTTTTGTAAAGACTTGTGTACTCCATCAGAATTTAATTTAAGTCCCATTTGTAATTAAGAAAAATGGAAGTGAGCTGCAATGTACTGGAAACAGTATCAGTGCAGGCACTGTTCTGTAGGAAACAACCAGATATTTAAAGTGCTCTCCAGGCATTTTATATCTTTTCCAAAAAAAGGTGGTACAGAAGACTAGGTATCATTTGGCCCTCTGTTTATGTAAATGAACACAGATGAGTATTGTGGCAATTCATATGTTTTTAACTGAGTATACATTGATTAGGCAAGAAGAGGGATGTTTACTGAAATGCTGCTGGCAGTCTTATCTCCAAAGAGAATTGACCAGGAAAAAAGAAAAATTGGTGAGATAATGGTTTCATAACTTAGGTATGTTTTGAAGTAGAATATAAAACTCAGTGCAGGGTAATAAAATCAAAAGTTTCTATGGCATTGTCTTGCTCAGGCTCTCCCAAAGAGAACAGTGTAGGTCCTGGCCTGGCATGGAGAGCAAAGCTGCTCACAAGAATTTGTCAGCACAGTGTCTTTTGTCACATTTCTTTAGTTTGTTCCCCAGAAGCAGCACTCTGTGCTTGTCCCCTGCCTTCAAGAATACAGAAAGACAAATACCCTTAACGTGGTATATGGGGAGCAGCAGTCACTTTCCTTAACCCTGGTCCAAAGGTGTGTGGAGTCACTGGGCCAAAACCTGCTCCCAGTTCCAGCAGTGAAAATACCAGCACTGTGGGGCTGTGCTGGCAAAGTGCTTTGTCACAGCCAGTAAACCTTAATGAGCACTGATGAGACACCTCACACACATGGCTGGTCCCCCTGGATGTGGCTCCCCTGTGCCAGTCTGGGATCCTCTGCTTGATGTGTATTGCATGGTGCACGTACACCTGAGGTCAGGCTTTACCCCTCTGAAAAAATGTGTCAAGGATGTTTCTCTACTCATTCTACTTAAGGAATTATTTCAGTCTGCTTAACGGGATTTAAATACCTTACATACTGAATTTTTGTATCAATAAGTATGAAAATAAAATCTTGATAACCACTCATTATCTGTGTTCTAGGTCTTATCCAGCATCAAGACTTTACTGTTATTACTTCTCAAAGTGTGTTTTATTGTAACTGTAGATGATTCTGAGTAACTTTGGGTTTTAAACCATGAGAATATTAAAAGATTATATTTTCCAGCCTAGAAAAAGGCAGGTGGGTTTTCTCAGATAGCACAAAATAAAGTTACAGATAGACCACCAAAAACATCAGCTCTTTACTTGATTCATGTGTTGCTGTAGAAAAAGCAAAATTCCTGATGAGGTGGGGAGAAGTGGAGGTTCAATATTTGGGTGCAGGGGATTTCCCCTGTGTCAGGTGGGTAGGGAGGACATTGCTAGGTGGAAGGTGTTTTTGTACCACAAAATCTGAAATCATAAGCAAGTAAGTGCTCTCAAGTGAAACAAAAATTCACCGTAAGTACTTTAAAAATTAGACTGCGGGTGTGGAAATAAAGGATAAGTGCTCAGAGCAGACTCTTGAGCTTCAAGGATGCAATTGTGACAGGAACACTACAAGAGTGGGGGAAAATGACAAAAAAGCTGCACAAAACTAGGGAGCTTTTCCTTATAAAATTCTCACAACACCACTGGGGACATCATACCTTGGTTTAGTTTCCTAAATGGATGGACTTGTTTTCCAGATAAGATAACAGTAAAATGCACGTTTCAAACTAGAACTGGTCCTATGATTCTCAGGAGGTAAAACTACCTGTAATGCAAATGACATCCTGGACTAAATCTCAGCACATGTGAATTAATGCCCTCCCTCAGCATTGGGGTGGTTGCTTCCAAAATGCTGCAAGTTTTGGGAGCAGTTTGGTCCAGGAAATTAGTGCTAACCCTGTAGAGGAGACAAATGTGGTAAATCAGCCCATATCATTCTTCTAAAGGAAGCTTTTATCCAGAGGATAACTTCCACCTTCTATTCCTGGAGAGAGCTGCTGATGCTGGGGAAATACTGATCCAGCTACAAAGGGAGACAGGAAAGAGTACTTGGTACAATGTTCAACACTGAACACATGATAAAACTGAAAATCAATGCTTTGCTCTGAATTGTATGGCCCAAAATCAGAATAGTGTGAAATAGTGGTACTTAAGGGATACTGAAGTGGGACTTGAAGGAAGTAAAAAACTCTAGCAATGAAATAAAACATAATCAAGTAGAAGAGTTCTGTGTCAATGTAAAGAATAAATTCTAAATTGCCACAATATTTTGTTAAGTGAGAACAGGCCCAATAACAAAAACATCCCAGTTTGTCAATTACTTCCAAACTGCGGGTTGGTTTGTTTGTTTGTTTTTTGAATGAGGAAAAAAAAAGGGATGGAACTTGCAGAGAGGATGAGAATAAGGAAAGTGCTTATATCACTGAGGGACTGGTCTGCATCTACAGCTGAAAAGTAGTCTCAATGTTATACCCTTTGCCATTTGTTGCCTGGGTGGTAGTGGTTCAAAATATAGTCATATCTGTCATATCTTTGGCCTTTTATGAAGTTTTGTCATTTCAACAGGCACTTCTGGTTTTTACAAAAAGACTTGTTACTTTTTATTAGTTCAAACCCTTCTCCTCCTGGAACTGATTTGTCCCCTCTGATTTTATACTGTCAAGATATGAATTTCCTGTATATCATTTGTGACCTTTAGTTATCTCTGGGTTAATATACCTCATACAGGGAGGCCATCTACCTTCCCCAAATCAGTCTGTAAATGGGACAGACAGTCCAGTTGTGTGACCCGTGCCTTGGGGTGCTGCTGGCAGGAGGTGCAGTAGCAGTGCTGGGGAGGGGCTCTCCTGCAGGGACATGGGGATTCGGGGCAGCAGAGGCACCACTATCCAACTCACCCCACTCTGACTGACCTAGGCAGATGCCTAGGACACTGTCACTCACTGCTGGCATTGTACTACTCCGTACCTGGTCTAAAATGGCAGAAAGCAGGGTAAAGGAGCTGTTAATGTTATCCTTTGTTATGTGACTATGCAGCTAAATATTTTCTTCTTCACAGATACCATGAGCTAAAGGTCCTTTCGGGGCTCATTCTTTCCCATGAGCTGAATTTTAACACTGTGCTCAGTTTAAGTCTGTGCAATACCTGATGGATTGGTTTTGGGTAAGCCTGTATGGGGAGAAGCCACTTGCAATTAAAAAGCTTCAAGATGTGGCTGTGATGAAACTTTGCTGCCTTGTGAAGGATTGGTTTTCTTCCCTATAATTTTAATCTGGAAAATGTTACCTGTGTTAGGTTTTCACATATTTATCCATTAATTATTTTTCAATGTAATAAATTCCTGAAGCAATGAAATGGTAATATTTCTACAATTAACAGGAACATATGAAATTACATAGTAAGTGCTTGTCTGAATGATTAAATGCTATTTGGCATGTCTGATGCTACGGTGTACTGTATGGCAGGTAAAGGTTGGCATGAAGTTGTGAAAATAGTTGATTTGTCCTTTGTTGCAAAAGCTTTTTATTTAGTAGTCTATCTACAAATGCAGAGGAGTTATGAAAACTACACATTTCATACAGTGAAAATGGTGACTGTGGCTTTACATTGCCACCAGCTGTGTCAGTAGCTTCATCTCCTTAGAGCAAAGAATTAAACAAGATACTTGAAAAGTCAATCAAAATAAATTAACAAATTAAAAATCAATCAATAATACCCCAAAAAGTCTTGTTATGACCTCAGTTACTTGTTTAAGCATAAACAAGATAATCGGCTACATTTCCTGTCTAGAAATAAGATCATTGCCAATTAACTTAGGACTTAATTAACTCTCTAAGGTACTGAACTTTAGATGCATTGTAGGCTGTGTCTTAATGTTATTATTAGTTATTGCAGTGACTCTAGTACATTCTTGATTTATTATTATTATTGTTCTATAACTATTACATTTACACTTACACTATTATAAAAACAAAGCTTTCAATATTACATTAAAGTTAATGCCACATAAAGGACAAAGGCATTAAATAAAAGCAGAATTAAGCAGGTGCTGTAACTTTACATTGAAAACCCACCAGTCCAGCTTCTGTTCTTTGCTGTGAGGCATCAGCATGAGTTTACACATTTATAGGTATCAATTTTCCATTGCCCAGCTGTAATTGCTCTTTTTTTCTTGTCATGAGCTATTGGATTTACCATCCCTTTGGCAGCTGAGAGAAGTCATGGTATAGCACTGTAATGCAATCCCTATGTTCTTTGATGAGGCTTCCTGCTTGTCTTTTCTATAACAAAACTTGGGACGATCTTGATTTAGATTTTGGGGCTTTTTATTTTTTTTCTAATTTCATGACATCCCAGCAACTTCTTTTTCCTGACACCTCAGTGACTTGTTTTCCTTCTTTTTCTACTCTTTCTGTCTTAATTACTACAATCTGCTCATTTTCTAAGGCTGAGAAGTATTTTTTCCATGTTTGTCAGGAATAAACAGTCCAGTAGGACAAGTGTTCTGTCTGCTGAACAGAGGAAGGAGAAAGTTGGATCAGCACAGATATTTAAATCTGTTCCTTTGCTCAAAGTAGATGTTAACTTTAGTTTGGCGGTGTATGATAAATGTCTCCAGAACTCCAAGTGTCTGGAAATAAACCTACATTGCAAGTGATATGCAGGTGTTGCCATCGCCTTGCGAGCTGGCAATCACACCACCAGCACATGTCTTTTGTAAATGGGTATTTTGTCTTTTTTATGACCCTAAAAAAACTCACTATGAAAATATACCAATCTTTTATTTCAGAAATACTGTCACCTTGTCTATAAGTCAAATCGGTTTTGGGTGCCTTTATTCGCTCCTTGCACTGGGTACAATCTAGTCTTCACCTTTGGCTTTACCACAGTTTTAGCTGGCATCCAGGCTTTGGCTTCTTTACTGTTTTATGACTGTGCTGGACCAATGGGGCTAGGAAAGCCAATGTACTTTTTGGCACTGATTATATTTACAGTAGGAGTGGGCTAACAGCAGTATTTTGTTTCCTGAAAGAATCATTTCAGCTTTAAGAAAAGCTCACAGCTCCCATGTGAGTTTGAGGGGGCTTTTTGTTTGTTTGTGATGTCCAAACTTAGTCAGTAAAACAATCTGGTATCTGCTTCAAATCTGGCAACCAAGACACAGGTGGATTTAGGATTTGAAGGGCTTGTTTTGAGAGAGAAACAAGCTCACAGAGAACCCTTTGATAGGATTGACCCCCCTCCTTTACAGTGTCTGAGGATCAGGAGCTTCCTTGTCCAAAGCACTCCTGGGTACCTGTTTTATGCCTGAATTGCCAATGATACAGGTGTGTCCATGGTGATGGTGTCACAAGTGAACTGAACCTTCTGTGTTGCTCCTTCCACTAGTCCTAGGCTGGGGCTGCAGTTAAGATCTAAACTCCATAGCATCTCTGCTGGGTGCTTTATATATATTCTGTACTTCATGCATTTTCCTGTAATTCATGTCTAGATTGGTCACATTTTACCTGGATGTAGGAATAAGTTCCTTACAATAAATGGGGTGTCTACCCAGGGAAGCGCATTTGGCGGAGTCTGCCAAATATAACAGGTGAGTTATTGTTTTTAAAAAGGCTAAAGGAATCCAAAATGAGACACTTCTGTCCTACAATAGAAATATCCACCCTGGGAGTATCCTTTCTGGAAGTGAGCCAGGAATAACTCCCTGGAATAATGCTCTGTGAGGGCTCACCCCTTTCTGTTATCTTGTGAGTTTTTCCTTCAAAATGTGAAGCAGTCAGCATAAACCTAGTGCTACATACAGAGGTGTGCTTGATTATCTTAGCATATTATTTTTTTATTACTTTCTCTTGGGTTCTCTATTAAACACTGTTTCACAAAACTCCTGGTGTTACCCAAATTCATTTATTGAGTGTGTTTTCTGCAGAGGCCATGCTGTTACTTCTTTGTAGGAAAAGAGCAAGCAAGGAAGAATGTATTTTTCTTTTCAGATGTAGTTCTAGCTGCCAAGGTTAAATGGCTACTTAGAGTAGCATTATTGTAGGACAAATGGATCACTTCTTGAGTCGTGTCTGACTCAGTTTGCATGCGTGGACTTGTTAGCAGAAACTGGGAAGAGATTGAGGAGAGCTGGTGGTGCTCGTGCAGAATTCATCTTCAGTACTGCGACTCTTTCTTCTAGGTCCTTTGCCCCTTCCTCACTGTTCTCCATTTCCCAGGGCAAAATAAAATCTAACCCCAAGGTAATTGCCTGCTAATGTCCAGGATCCCATGAGCCTCCGTTCTCAGGCTCTGTGGTTCAGCTGCTGCTTTGCCTGTCCTTGGCCCCAGTGCTGGGCTGAGAGGGAAGCAGCTTCTGCTGTTGCTTCTCTGGGTTGGTTTGTCCGTGGCTTCTGATGTGCAGCGAGAAAATGATGATGTTACTGCTATTGCTGGGTAGTGCAAAAGTACTAATATCTTTACAGGCATGAAAGAATTGAGTTATGCCCAGGCATTTGTTAGTCATGTACTTGTTCACAGTCACGCAAAGAGCCTGTTCAGAGATGGAATAGGGCACATCTACTCTGTCTCCCTTTCCTGCAATTTAAAGGACACTGCTAATCATGACTTTATTATGCCTACCACACACTGCTTCTATGTCTGAAAGGAGCTTGGCTGAGAGTGCTGACATTTCTTAATGATATTTTGATCATTTTTCTGTAAATTATACTGTTAGGAAATGTACCATGAGAAATAGAGAAAGGAATGGTGAATTTTACTTTCAGACAGGCTTAGATGAGGAAACCTTGCCACGGTCCTGGGTGCTCAAGGTCTTTCCAAGATATACTTAAGATATTAGGGGCCACACCTGAAACTTCTACTGAATTTAAATAAGCTTTGGGTTAGGCCCTTGAATACTGAACTTTTTTTTTCTTTTTCAATACAGACTATCACCATACTACTTTTGTTAGTCTGTAGCTCACCAGGTTCTCACAGCTTCACAAACAAAATATGTCACCATTGGTGTTGCTCAGGAGTGATTATTGTACTGGGTGCAGCAGCACCCGGATAGGAGATCAACCTCCCTGTGCCAAGTGAGGAGGGAAGCAGCCTGTGATGGGAGGTCAGGCTGGTGGCAATTAATGGCATTTTCATCATATACAAGTACTTTGGTCTATTCTGGTAACTGGTGTATTAGGCAGCAAAGATTAAATTTGCGGGAGATAAAGCGTAAGGGAGGGAGAAGGCAAGGGGAGGAAAAATAGGAAATGTGACACATTGCAATGATGCAGTTATCTTGGCAGTTCATGAATGACACAGCAAATCCCAGACACCATAGTGTTGATTCTGTGGGCTGTGATGCAGACTCCTCATGTTCAGCCTACCCAGATCAGAGAATCTATCATCAGAAATTGTCACAGACAGAAGACAAAGCTGTTAAAAAAATCTAGTATTGGTGGCAGGTAAGAATGGAGCTTGCAACAGTTTTGGAAGTTTTGCTTTATTTGTATTTTGTTCCATGATGTGTGAAACTGCATGGACCAGAATCTGGGGGTCCATTCACAAATTTACCACCTCACCTGCCCAGTGGTTTTAATCCTGGTGCAAAGGGAATAGTTTCTGGAAAGGAGAGAACTCTCCACTGGCAGAAATACCTTTGCAAGTTGGAGGGCAACAACTAAGGGTCCTTTATCAATAACACATATTGGATGTTAGCAAAACCATGAGCCTACCTGAAATAAGTCAAGATAATCTTTCAAAACTTTGTACAGCATCACCTTGAGACTTTTTGTTAACTTAATAAAATGGTCTTTTGTATTCATGACATGATTTACAGGGGCGGCTGCCTGACCTCACTGGGCTTTTGGCTGCAGCCTGCGTGGCCAAGTCTTCATTGCTTCCAGCCCTGGGTAAACAGGCAAAACCTGATCAAACGTGTTGACCCACACAGCAGCTCTGCTTCTGATTACACTGTGGGTCAGCACTTAGAATATGAAATAGTTTGGTTTACCTGGTGAGTTCCTAAAAGAAGCCGGAAAAATGTGATCCTTGACATTAAAGTTCTACTTCCAAATGCTTCTACAGAACTATCCAGCCCAGGCAATCCTATCAAAGTTATGTTCACTTCATGGCATTTAGTTCAACCACCTTTTTTTCCCTTCCATTAGGAAATACTAAAGTTCTCCTTTTTTTTTTTTTTT
>WBMV01007081.1:1137018-1569235 GCA_013396655.1 Campylorhamphus procurvoides
TTTTTGCCATGAGGGTATTTTTGCAGAGCTCAATTCTGAACTATAAACCACAAAAAGCTACAGCCAACTGCTGATCTAAGGAACAGCTGGAAAATAAAAACTAACTTCTGAGCTTCCTGAGGGATAACATAAGCATATCACACCTGCAACTGCTCTATCCCAAGCTGATGTACCTATGGCCATATGCAAGTAGTAGTTTAGCTCTTCTGCTTCAAAATTCTTTAGTCAAGCAGGCCACATACCCATAAATGGAGGTTACAGGAAAGAAATATTGCCCCTCCATTCCCCCCTCCCCCCTAAAATCTTTAAATATTTTAGGCATATTTAAAACAGAGCTCAGCAGAATTCACACCATTATTGGTGACTAGAGCCAAGCAATCAATCTTAGAATCATCTCTGGAGTGCACTAGCATTTCCTTGCACATGGGTGCATTCAGAAAGCAAGTAAATTACCTGTTTAGTGAGATTAAAGCGAGTTGGTGTACTAACCTACAAACTATAATTTAATGAGTCAAAAGCCTTTCTCTCCCCACCCTCTTCCCCAGAAATTAACAACTCCAGTAGCATAATGTTTTTTTGTACTGCTGCTCTCTCTCCAGTAAAATATATTTTATTACTATTTGGAGGCTTTATCCCTTTATGACAACCAGTATCAAGAGTAATATTACACCAATAACTTGGTTTGCTAAGTATTAATACAAGGGAAATTATGCTAAGAGCACTGTGTGAGTTTAATTGCAATTCACACTTTAATATTTTGATGCAGCTGTAAAAGTGTAGAATGAGAAACATTACAATTCTATTAGATACTAATAAATTGTGTTGTGGAGGAGGATATGAGCTGTATTTGCCATAATGAAGCACATTCTACTTCCCATCTCTGTTTTGATCTTGCATGTGTATGATTTTATAGAAAGGTTCAGCAAAGGTTCTGTAGAACAAGTCAGAAATGAGTGCAGGGTTGTATATTTTTATTTCCAATAATCACAAACAAAGTGAAAATAATGTAAATCATCTTGCTAATGAAGTGTTTGTCAAACACTTCATTTTCTTTATGTAAAATGTGATTGTTTATAATTAATCCTATTAGGTTTAATTTTTTTCTTTTCTAGGCTTAAGCTTTCCAGGTTTGAATCTATTTAATAAAATGACATTCTGAGAAATATTCAGAGATTCATCCTCTTTCATTTTTTTCTAATAGAAATGATATTTTTAAACTGCTGTGCTTTTCTCTGCTATTTCTATTCATAAATGTGGGATGCACTTTCATGGAGCCGAATCATAGATTTGTTCAGGTTGGAAAAGACCTTTAGGATTGAGTCCAGCTATTGACCCAGCACTGCCAAGTCACCCGTGAACCATGTCCCTACATCTGCTTGTCTTCTAAATGCCTCCAGGGATGGTGACTCCACCACTTCCCTGGGCAGTCTGTTTCAGTGCTTGACAGCCCTTTTGGTAAAGAGATCTTCAATAGCCACTCTAGACCTCCCCTGGCGCAACTTGAGGCCATTATTTTGCGTGTGTGTGTCCTGTTGCTCCTTACCTGGGAGAAGAGACTGATCCCCACCTGGCTACAACCTCCTCTCAAGTAGTTAGCAATAAGGTCTCACCTGAGCCTCCTTTTCTCCAGGCTGAACACCCACCCCCAGCTCCCTCAGCTGCTCATCAGACTTGTGCTCCAGACCCTTCTCTAGCTCTGTTGCCCTTCTCCAGACTTGGTCCAGCTCAATGACTTTCTTGTTGTGAGAGGCCCAGAATTGAACACAAGTTTCAAGGTGTGGCCTCCCCAGTGCCCAGTACAGGGTATGGTCACTGCCCTGGTCCTGCTGGCCACACTACTGCAGGTACAGGCTGGGTGCCCTTGGCCTTCCTGGCCACCTGGGCACACACACTGGCTTGTGTTCAGATGCTGTTGACAGGTTCTTTTCCACTGGGCAGCTTTCCAGCTACCCTTCTCCCAGCCTGTAGCACTGCCTGGGGTTGCTGTGACCTGAGCGTGGGACCTGGCACCTGGCCTTGTAAAACGTCACACAGATCTTGCTGGCCTGCTCAATTAGTCCCATTGCAGTTCTCTGGGTAACCATTGCTGAAGATAAAATGTGTATTTAGCTCTGGACTAGTAATTTGAGTACATAATACCTGAGGCTGTCCCAGAAGAGCCTTCTGAAGGAGAATGTTATCTCTGGTGCATACTGTACAAAATGGCATGAGAGATGTTTGAGTTGAGTCCCTTATGGTGTTGCCAGGTATCTCTTTTTTTTGGTCCTTTTTGTTATCTGTGTACATGACAGTAACTGGTTATGCTTCAGTAACTCACTTGTCTTCAATTAACTGACCGTGCCCTGGATCAGTAGCTACAAAAGACACCAGTTCTCATGTTCATTAATTGCAGCTCTCCAAGAATCCAGCCAGGACCAAAGATGCTTTGCTGGGCAATGTAGATAGCTACAAAAATACATGGTCCCAAGTTAAAGATCTTTCAATTAAGTAAATTACTGAAGAAGGCAGCCTGCATCCAAAGATCCCAACTGTCCTGTCTTGTGTGTTCTGAAGTAACTTGAGAGCGTTCAAAGCATAAATCCTGTGGGGTTTTCTGACATCAGCAGCACCTTAAAGAGGACTAAGCAAATAGTTTAGACTGGTGATCTGACATTCAGACTAAAATACATATAACTCTGTGGTTTCAGGAAAATCACTCAAGCTCTTCTTAGTTTTTGTTTCAGTAGCTGGGGAGCAGAAATAAAAATCTCTCACCATCCCCAGGATATTTTTCTGATTAAATAAGAACATTCCTTCTGTCTGTTTTCCTCCTTGGTTACTCTACTTTTTTAGAGAACTGCATGTACAGTTGCGAATGACCCCACTTCTGCTTATACAGAGGGAACATAGTCTACAGGAGCAACATCTTCCTTAATTTATCAGTAACAAGGGCAAGATGATCCACAAGTTATTTTGGTGTTGACACTTTGGTGCCACACTGCTGACAGCAGTACCAGAATTCATGAAAGAGCTGCTCAAGACCCAGTTCACATCCCCAAGGTGGACAGCAGAGCATCACTTGAGTAGATGTGCTGAGCAGCTACATGCAGCTGATATGAAATAGTGGCTTACTCTGATTTTTTATTTTTCCCCCCCTCATTGTGTTGTGCACAGGTAGGGGATGATGCAAGAGTGTGAGTTAATTTCTTCCCCTTTATAAAGTAGATTTTAAGACTGAAACCAAGGCTCGTACTAGCCACATTTACCTTTTCTTATCAGGTTTGGCTGTCAAAAGTCAGTGCAGTTTTCCACTGGCCTCATTGGATATTTTTTGGGGGGGGCGGGAGGGGGGGCAGTGTATGATTTAAGCAAACACATATTTGTACACCACATTGCTAGCCTGAGTATTCTTACCACCACGTTTGAGCCTTTCATGTCTCCTGGCTTGTAACACTTTGCCTTTTCCTCTCCAATTCCTTCTGCCCACCCCGAGCTGAGTACTTGGTTATACCTGGTTCTCTCTGTTCTGCCTGTGCTCCAGGGCTGAGCACAGCTCACTGCACATTTCTCTCATTCCTAAACCAAAACCCATCCATGTGTCTTGAATGAGCAACTGACACAGAGATCTTCTCAATTAAAATGTTCACAGAGTCATTAAACTAAGTAATGGTAGAAACTTCAGTAGAAATAATGCTGTAATGAGACAAGCTTTCATCATCTTGCTGAGGAAAACATATTTCACTTGATTCAGATAAATTATATGCCCCTACATATTATGATCAATATTTTAGCAAGGCTTGGCATTTAACTATGTCATCTTTGAGTAATGAATAATCATGTTGAGTATATGAAAAATGAGTAATGACAGATATCACTGGACTGGTACGTTTTCTGCTTCTCAAACTGATGTTTAAAATTTTACAAAATGTTGTATAAAGGGCTCAATAACTCCAGCTTGTTCCTTCTAATGGGTATCTATCATTTAATACTGTGACTGCTCTCAAAGTACAGGTTAACATAACAAATTCTAAAACGTACAAATAATTCTGTATTTTGACAGAGGAAAAAGAAACCCAGTTGTCAGGAAATGTACATGATAAAACTGGATTTCAGAAACTGAAGGCCTGAGCAGACCACTAAAATGACTCTCTTATTGCATAAGGGCAGTAGTACTTAGTAGTTCATGGCTTTGTTATTACAGGAAACATGAAAGGTATAAAGTGCTTTTATCAAGAAAAATATCTAAATTATTTTTTTCTTTAAAATAACATACATAAACCTACAGCAGCTTTTCTGACCCAGGCATACTTGAATTTGTTTAGTTACTTGCATCTGCTTACTGTATCACATTTCTTTTGTGTGCAGCTTTCCCAATGGTTCCTGCCCTGATTTTTAAAACGTTTATTCTTGAAACTACATTCTTAAAAGCACAAACCAGAACCAAAGGAACTGTTTTGATTTTCCTCTAAAAATGTCAATGTGATTTCAAGCACCTACTTAAGAAAATCTTTGCCTCTTCTGAGGCCTGTTGAATGAACCATCAGCAAATGTGTGCAGGTCTTAGAAAGATCAGGAAGCATTTGTCATTGTAATCCACAATGAAATCTCTCTATGCATAGGATACTAATTTTTCCCTCAGTCAAGTAATCAGTCTCTTGATTACATTGATCTGTGGTTGACTTTTTTTCTAACAACTGATCTGTCATGCAGTTTTAAGGTTGCAAGTGGGGTGATAGATATTGTTCTATGTTTTTAATATCCTTAGGCTGTAGGTGGCTGTTCTGTTCTTGACTTTTTTTAATATCATCTAGTAGGTACCTAAAACTAATTTGCAAGTATGACCACTGGCATGGTGACTTGCTCTTGTAACTGGGTTTAGTGGTGCAATATTTTACTGCTAGTTTTTAAAAAACACATAAATACGGTATTTGAGTGTACCATGTTTCAGTTGCATTAAAGAGACATAGCACTGACCTCAATTATTATTTTGGGGCCTTTATAACTCATAGTGAACAAGAAAGATAAGAGTCCATAATTGCTTAGGTCAATTGTTCCATCAGCTGCTCCTTATGGTGGTTTGCACTGGTACCAATTTGGTTTTAGTTACCTACAATGTACAAAGAGATTTCTATTCTTAACAGAGTGGACAAAAGGCTATCCAGGTGTCCCCTCAGTGTAGCTGACTGTAAGGTTTCCTTTTAATATTTAGCTATTTTAATATAGTCCAGATAAATTTCTAATGTTTCCGTCATAAGAATAATGTCAAGGAGATCAGCCATAATCTTCTCATTATATTTACATAAATACTATTCTGTTTTTAAACCCCTTGCCAAGTGTGTCTTTTTCAGTCAAAGTTAAATTCTCCCTTTGTCAATATCAGTGTTTTCCTTAGGGATGAAACAGCTAATCATCTATACTATATAATAGGAAAATTCACATTAATACATCAGAAGTATGATGATTACTGACTCTTATAGCACTAGTTTTCCACATTGACAGAATGACATTCTAAAATGCATTTTCATAAATTAGGTCATTTAAATCAGTTCAATATGTAAGTCACGGTAGTAAATTTTTCACTTGGCAGCTCTTCATTATGTAGCTTGGATTAATTCTGATTTAAAATTTCTGTTTGGTTATTCATTTTTTTCCTCAAAACTTAATTTTCAGTAAATGTGATGACATCACAAAATGGCAAAACATCATTTGGTGTCACTTGCCTCTTCTAGCTGTTGAGATGACCTCCTGAGGCACAGTCATTGTAAACAGTAAAATCACAAGTGAACCAGGTAAATTTTTTTATCAGGTATGAGGGGAAAAAAAAGGCAAGTGGGAGCAGAATTTCACCCTCGGCCCACTGATGGGAGTAAAGGAAGTTATACTACTCACTTTTGGAAACAGCTTTTAAGAGCATAAGTCATTTAACCACTTTTAAAGACTACTCTGGGGTGCCTCAGTGCGAACACATGGTAAAAGACAGTCCATGCCCCAGTGAGCTTAATAGCCTTCTCGGTTTCCCTCCGGCAATGCCATTACGCTCCAACCCTCTTCTCTTGTGCAGGATGAAGGCCTTTGCCTCCTCCTCCTGATTATTTTAGCAGACCTCTGGTTAGTGCATGGAATGAACCCTCTAGACTTTGCCGTCAGCACTACAATCCTTTCAAAGCTCACCTGGCAGGTTTCCCAGAAAAGCAAGACACGGTCGTTTAAGCTGGTTGCCAGGAAAAAGGCTGAATAATGCTCATTCTAGCTATTTGTTTGGGATACTGGTTCTCACTTTATGAAATAAATATGCCTGACATTCATCTCTTGAATGAAAAGAAATTGCTGCAATGGTCTTGCACTGTTCTCAGCAGATCCTTTCCAAGACCTGTCAAAGGCCTTTGATGGACCATCTTGGATGCTCTAATCCCAATGCTATTTCTGTATGGAGTATCAGTTTCACCAGGTCTTTCAGGGCTCAAAAGTTCAGACAAGGAGTTTTCTGCTGTTGTCTTCTAAGTGGCCCTGAATATCTTCTCTTTAAGTCAGAACTGGCTTTTGTTTCTTGTAAAAACCTGGGAAGGTGTGAACACCCAAACACACTAATGTTCATGCAGAACTCTCTACTTGTCAAATGGATATGTGGGCTGACACTATAAATTATATTTTATACCATAAGATCTGTCACATCAGAGCAAACTAGGATGTAATATGTCTATAGGGTCTGTTCATTGCCCAAGTGTCTGGATGACTGGCTGTGTCTACCCATGGAAAGCAGACACTTTTGCTTTTTTTGCAACAGAGCCAGGAAGAAGTCTACTGACTCAAGTCTACTGCCCCCCCTCCCCCTGCACCTATGGAATTGATCAAATTTGTGAACAAAAATGACAGATACATTCAGGGGATATGTATTTGTGAAAACACAGGGATTCTGCAGTTAAGTTGACATAATTTATTAATGATTTTTTACCAGAAAGGAATAATTTCGTAAGTATTTATCAACCTCTTCTTGGGGGAAAGTTTCTCCTTAAATGAATTTCAATTTTGTCTGACCTCTTCATTGCACACATGGAATATTTCACATATGTGGATATCATTTACACTTTATAATGCTTTGGATTTATGATCAAATTCTTTTGTTTGGTATTGAACCTCTAGACCAATACTCAACCTGTAGCTTGAATTATGTTGGTTCCTCATAGTTAATCTTGAACAGCTATAGGATCTGCTCTGAACATATTTGTGAGAGATACCATGTTCTAATACTTGTAGAAGACATTAGAATATTATTTTCCTAACACAGGGTGACCAGCCAATTGAAGTTGAAGGGGACAAACAGAATAACAGAAGAAAGGTGGCAGGGAGAGAAAGGAAAGGAGATCAGCTCTTCTGCTCTGATAATCCATCTCTGCTAATGCTATGTGCCATATATTATAGTTTTTGTTTCTTTCAAAAAGAGGAAGCTTTGCCTAGTCTTATGTTTCTGCGAAGTGCATTAGCGAATATCATCATAAAAATCACTGAAGACAAGACAGTACTTCAGCAGCTTATATATAGACATCATTGCTCTAAAGTGCTTCTGTCTTTTGAAAGCAACATGGCAGAAAGAACGAAACATGATGTGAAAAGCCTTTTTCTCATGCTTTTGTGCTTCAGTTTTCTGGATGTGTTTGTGTTTCTAAGTTGGTAAAGTAGTTTTGGTTTGTGCTGTGCATTGTCTTTGGTTCCCCTCATAAGGAACCATATGGTCATACAATTGGTTAAACAGCTACTACAGGGATTGCTTCTGTGTGCCAGGTTAGGAGATGGTGAGAGAGAGCCATGCTAAGGCTGTAAGAAATTGGTTTGGTTAAAGGAAGGGATTGCAACAGATGGCCTGCTCCTCAGCTGGTCACTTTGACCCATACTTTACAATCAGTTAGCAAGTGTGAAATAAAATTTTGTTCCTTAAATCTTAGAAGACAGACAGCTGCTTTAAATTCTGCAAAACAAAATATTGGTCATAAACTCAAACACAAGAAAAAAAGAAGGGGGCTGGATGTCAGAGAAAGGTCATACTGTGATCATTCTAATTAGTTAATGAAATGTCTACTTGAAAGTCAAATTGCTTTTGATTTTTTCATAGAGGCTTTGTAATTTTGACCACTGGTGCCCTCCAAATCCATAGTTCTGTGATCCTCCCTCTTGCTTTTCACAATTTATTTGCATCTGTTTTCCAGTAGGTCTTTTTGGTTGTTTCTGAAAATACTTTCTCAGAGCTTTTGACTACAGTCTCTGTCTTGCCTAGTTTTGAAAGTTTAGACTATGGCCAGTGTGCAGAGTGACAGTAATAAATAGGAATGTAATTTTTGTTGCCTTTTTTTCCTCTGGATTTTTCTAACAGTGGCCAAACATCGGTTGAAGCTGTGCCTCAGTCAGGTAGGGTCACGCAGTGTCGCAGTCTAAGCACCACGACACTTCTGCTGTGACTGCTGGGTTATCAATGTGCATCTCTTGAAAGCTTTACTTTGCAATGTGTGTTAGAGAGCACTTTTTCACCACCTGAATGGCATTCCTGGGGCTTTTACTGAGATGTGGCCAACATACGGAGAGGTACCAAAAGAGGGAGCTGAAAACCCCTATGATTAATTCACACCCGACCTTCAGAAACTTACTGAAGGAAGGATTATTCAGCAGGATGTGAAAACATTTCCCCTTCTCTCAGTAAGGATGCTTTATCAATATATTCTCAGAAGTGATTATTGTATTAAATTATTCTTGTTTCATAAAATAGGAGTAATAATGCTAATAAGAATAGTTCTGCACAGTTAAATAAATCACTCAGGCAGCACAGAGTTGATAATTACAATTGAGATGGCAGGAAAATAAAGATTGCCTATATATACCCGCTTGAAAATGAGTACCATCATACTTTCAGAAACAAATACGTCTGTACTTCCAAAGAGGAAATGTAGTCATGGAGGCAGCACCTGATGGGTTCCTACTTTATTTATGCACATCTCAGTGGTGACTTTTTTGTTATATAGCAGCTTTAGGATACATAAGATTTATGCGCTCCTGCCAACCGCATGTTCTCACAGAAGTTGGCTAAATGTTCTTGTGCATACCTTCAAACAGATGCTAATATTAACTTAATTTTCAATGTATTAATGTAATCTGTGTGCTTTATCTAAGGTGTAAGTTTGTTCTCTATACATGTTTAGTGCAGTATGAATGAGGCATAGAAAGAAAAATCAATCATTGCTTCACAGAGAAATATGAACTCTGTTAGCTTCATTTTTCACACTGTGAAAATGACTTGACCTTCCTTTCCTCAGAAATCCAAATATCTCCAATCTGTATTCATAGCTAGGCACAAATCTTCCATTAACATTTTCTGGATAGAAAACTGTGATTTCATTATTCTTGTTTTATGGGCAAATAGGGTTTTCTTTGGATCAAATGGAGTATTCTCAGCAGAAATGGTTTCCGTGTTGTCTCACAAGGTTTGCAGTTCAGTTACCTTTTGCCTCTGTGGCTGTGGACTGCTGGCCTCTGTCTCACCCAATCCACCACAGGCACTGCCTTAACTCTCCTCCTTCAGGAACAGGGGCACTGGAGCTACTGAGCCCTGTCTTTGGAGTAGAGCACTCAACGGGCCCTCATTACAGCTCCACATCTTCTTCATTGCCTTTGTATGTTTCTTTGCATACCCAGTGCTTATGTGCAAAACTTTTGGGTGTAGGTAGGTTTGAAAGAGAAAGGATGAGGTTGGGATGCCCCTTCCCTGCTTCAAACTCTGTTCTCCACTGTTTGCTGCTGAACCTGATGGAGCAGATGGAAAGTTTGACCATTTTGGTGTAACCTCAGTAGCTCCCGTGGTTGAACAGTGTTTTCAGCTTGTGAGTCCACCCATGGCTGCCCAGTCTCGGCCACAGCAGCCACCAGAGGGGTCCAGGCATTTGTGCTTTCATCAGAGGGACACTCTGGCAGGACTCCTCCTCCTTGAACCCTAAATGGAGACAGCTGCCAAAGCCACCCACCAGGAACATCTTGCTGGAAAGCCGGCTCTGGGCTTGTAGAGCAGGATGGGCAGGGAAGGGCTGGCTGGTGCAGGGCAGGGGCAGGTGAAATGGCAGCAGGGCTCACAGCCTGCAGCCTCGTCGGCAAAACTGGAGCCTGACCCGTGCTGAGCCAGCATTCCCCTTTGTAGCAGGCTGCGGGGCTGGGCGGCAGTGAACAGGGCCAGGAGGCCTTGCTGATCTTATTATCCCCGCTCTGAGCTGTTGCAGGTGCTGGGAACCGCAGTTGTATTTTCCACTGTAACTGTAAAAGAGGTCACACCGAGGGCAGTTGAATTTTCTATTCCTGGCAGTTCGGGTAAATGAACCCTTCGCTATGTGGAGCTGGGACAGCCTCATGCTTGTGCTTGCCCCTGAGCTGGTGGTTTGCAGAGGGTGCTGGATCCCTGCTGGCAGCAGGTACACCCTGACACTCTTCCCACAGCCCTGCGCTCCTGCAGTCCTGCCTCGGTGAGCAGGCAGCGAGCAGGGCCAGCTCGTGCTCTGCTGGTGCGTTGAGGTCGTGTGTGGCCAAGTGTGGGTGTGCTGTGTCCCTGGGGAGAGAGGACTGGGGAAGGCACCGTCCCACCAGCCCCCGTGGCAGCAGATGTGTGTCCAGTGTGGAGCCTGGGCTGGGTGTTTGGAACCTGACTGCAAAAAGCTAGTTTGTGCACAAACTTTCTCATGCAGCTACGGTGCAGGGTGTTCAGGGAGCTCCTGATGCCAAACACAGCTTCTGAGGAGTGGGATTACCTCTGCTCTTGCCCTTCATGGGGACAGCAGGTTTGCTTGCTCATGCAGGATCTCCAACCCCTTTGCTGGAATGGGTTCTAAAGGCCTTTTCAGGTTCTCTTTTGTGCATCTTTTGCTAGTTTCTGAAGAATTCTAAAGGGTTTGCTTTAAGAAAGTGAAGGCACTTATACCTGGGGAATGGTTTTCCTTTCTGGTAGGTAGAGCAAGGGCTGTTGCAGACTGCTTTGGTGCCGGGGCTGCTGGCAGCCACCAGACCCCTCTGTGAAAACAGGGAGCAGAACTGCCCCCTTCTGCAAGTCCCAGTGCTTTTAGCAATTTGTTGAGTTTAATGGTTCAAACTCAAGATACTGCAAACAGGCAAATTATGGAATGTAAGTGATTAGGTGATGGATTAGGCTTTTAATTATATTAATAGTGATTTGGTTTCTTTTAAAAGATCCCTCTCTACTTGTTTCTGAAGAAACAGTCTGAAAATGGGATTCCACCTCCCATGTAGGTCCGAAGGATTGGCCACAAATTATGATTTTGCATGGGGCCTTTAAAACCAATGATGATGCTAAAATAAGAAATGGAGAAGAGAGGGGCCCGATTCATGATATTTTAAAGCTCAAGGCCCAGAAGTAAAGTGTGTTGAAGTCTCTTTGTGAAGAAAATGCTAGAAAGGAAATGCTGAGTACACCTGCCTGCCCGTGGCAGGGAGAGGAGCACTGCTTTGGGGGTTGCTGGGTGTAAGCATGGACTGTCAACAACACAGCCTTGCCTGAGCTCCCTCTCTTTTGGGGGCCCACAAGACACATAATGCAAATGAGACTCTTGCAGTGAAGGCCAAGTTGTGATGAAGTCTGTAATTTTTCACTTCCACTGGTAACAGTGCCCCAGCTTTTCCTCAGCAATATTTTTAACCCAATAGCACTTATAAAACAATTGTGTACTCCTTAGGAAGGCAAAAATTGTGGATTACATTAGCTGCTCTGCCACTGATGTAATTTATAATCTTAGATTTGTCTCTTAATTCTCAGGAAGCCCATAAAGATTCTTCTGTTAGAGGGCTCACTGGAGCCTTGTCTGTGGCGGCAGAGCTGGCTGCTGTGACCAGCTGCATGAGCCTCCTGGGACCAGGGCATGGCTGTGGAGGTGGGAGCCCATCAAAGCATGGGTCATTTCAAACTTCTCCAACACCAAGTTGCTGAGACTTGCTGGCGTGCAGGGAAGGTCAGGGTGTGACTGGTTCTGTGGAACACTGGAGTAAAAATGAATATAGCTTTGCTCTTGTCTGTGCAACACCAATGTATGTATTTCTTTGCTCAGTGTGTATATTTATATACAAATATAAAATGATTATGGAAAATCATGACATTGGTGACTGTTTGGAAGGCAGTTGCACACAAAAACATGCAGGCAGGGTGTGTGAACCTGGGTGGAAAACAATTTGATGGCAGGGTATGGAGGGAGCAGTTGGTCCCTCTCTCCTGTGTATGGGGCAGCCTGGGACTCATGCTTGGCGTCTCCTTAGGGACTGCGGGGAGTGGGGTGGTCTCTGGGATGCCCCTGTCCTGCCTGGTGCCCGCAGGTGAGCTGTGCCACTGCCCATGGCTCCCAAAGCCCAGGGCAGCAGGCAGGGTGCTCATCCCCGCCGGGGAGTGGGCTGTTCCCCTGGATGCAGACCCCGGGAGTTCGGGAGTGTCCCTTCCCATCCAGCCCTTCCCTGCCATCCCGCATCTCCCACCCAGGCAGCCCCCGAGTGCCGGCCCGTCTGCGCGGGCAGGTTTGTCCGCCCGCAGGAGTTGGCTCTGGCAGTTAAATCATAGGTGCCTGTTTGGGTTTCGTATTTTATTTATTTATTTAAAATTCTCTCTCCTTACCCCTATCCCACCCCCGACCCCCGCCAGGTCTCCCCGTGCCAGCCGGAGGGGCGAAGCCGCGCTGCTGCCCCGCATCCCTCCGGTCCTGCCCTGCCCTCCCGCTGCCGGNGGTGGGTTTTTCTTTTTTTGGGGGGGTTTTGGTTTTTCTCCCCCCGCACCCCGTCTCTCCGCGCCGCTCCCCGCCGCTCCTGCCTCGCTCGCTGCCCCCGGTGCCGGAGCCTTTGTCGGGGGGCAGCGGGGCCGGTGCCGGGTCCGGGAGCCCCGCGGGGCTGGGGTCGGGGCTGTGGGGCGGGCAGGGGGCACGGGACGCCGGGCAGCACCGCGGGAGCCCCTTAGGGCGATGCTCCCCGGGATCGCGGCTCCGCCGGTGCCGGGTTTGCCGCTGTCACTGACAGTGCTCCTGTCGCGGGCAGAACCGCGACCGTAGTTTTTGCTGTGTGGTACAGTTCGGCTGCGAGCCCTTCCTCGCTGTGGGGGCTTCTCCCGCTGGTTTTGCTGGTTTCCTATGCTGGATGGAGCATAGGATGTTATTGAAGTTAGTTTTGGAAGTGGGAAGATCAGTACCCGTGATATTATAACAGGTCTTTTTTTTTTTTTTTTTAAATCTTCCCCCTCCCTGCCTCTTTTTTCTCTTCTATTTTTTTTCCTCTGTGAGTGGAATTTTAGGTTTATGTTGCTGTGCAAATAGATGCACACTTGAAAAGGTCTGTGCATCTGTTTAACTGTATTGTAAACTTGTTATCAAAGTGAATGTTAAGGAATTTTTGATGGGTGACAAGTAGCTGGGAAAGTTAGAATTTGGGTCGGTATTTAGTCACTTCCCCAGCTGGTTAATGAGATTATGCTTATTCTTTGTCTGGTTTTATTGGTTCTTTCTTTGCTTTTCAATTTAGCGAATATATTTATAATTCTTTAACTGTGCATGGTGAATTTCAGGGGCTGGGTACTGCTTTGTTAAATGCTCTAAGGCTGGAGTGCAGTTTGCCAAGAAAGAAAGACACTAAAATACTGTATTTTGTGATCCTAATCTCTAAACGTCACTTAGATTATATGTGTGTATGCATGTGCATTTGGACCTCGTGTTTTGCAGAGGGTTTACTTTACTTTGTTGATAATACAAAGGTATGTCTAGGAAAAAGATATGTCTAGTTAATAACTATCATTTTGCCAAACATGGTCTAACAACAGTACTTGCAAATCCATGGTAATCAGAACCAAATACCTGTCACGTTTCATTTTACAGCAATTTGGAGTAAATCCTTGCAACTGTAAATTACACTGTATCAATATTAATCTGTTAGCAGGCGTTTTGGATCATGTGCGTGTTTTATCAGCTCTGCATAAACCATTGTATCACATCTTTTAATAATCGTGCTGTTGTTATTTAAAAGTAATAATCACAATAAAATTAGTGCTCAATTAAATATTATGCTTCTACCACAGTATCTTTACTCTGCTACACTAATTTATTTTGCAGACAACTGATAACCACCGTATTACCACTCAAATAATATTTGCATACCATTTGCCTAATTTATAATGTGGGTAACATCATTAATTTAATAGAAGCTGTTACAACCCAATATGTGGGTGTAGTTCAAATACTAAGCACATCATAGGTATTGAGTATTAGTGTTTGCTTAATAACTTACTTTCATTTGGCTATGGTTTTATGTGGATTTAGAGATGTGCATCAGAAAGAAGGGAACTCTCATGCCTCTCTTTTTCCATAAGATACGAGCATCTTCCCACTTGTTCTAGAAATTCCATTTCCTTTCTTTAATACTGTGAAAATGTATTGTTTTTAAGGTCCATGAGGAAAGAACATTTTTACTTTGACTGTTTCAAATTGTTTGGTATCTGCACAAACTCTATGCATGAACAGGCGTTCCCATGCGATTACTTATTGCAGAGATCAGTACAGATTTAGCTTTTAATAATCCAATTAGTGTATGCAAGTGCACATGTATATAATATATGGGTACCTAATCTACATGTATACACAAACGTGACATGTATTTTATAACACATGTAAATATTTTTGTCTCTGATGAGTAGTTGCGTAGCTTGCAGAGTTGAATTTAGCTCATCTGTCCATAAATATGTGTGTGTATATATATATAATTTGTTTTACATACATCATTCTTCCACACCCAGAAATATGCATGCTCACCAATCAAGTTTTATTAATTCTGTCTATATCTCAATTTGGTGTGGTTACTTGATAATATTTACCAATAAGTATATCTAACAAGATGTCTGAATTGCTGATTGTTTTTTTGAAGCTGTTCTCCTTCCGCCTGTTAGCTGGCCTTTGTAAAACATGTTTCACAAGCATTTATAAGGCAATTAGGGACCCTCTTCTGCATTCCTTGCAAACCCAAAACTTCTGCTAATCTGTGCTGCAGTCGCCAAGAAGACAAGCTCAGGCCTACTGAGTGTGTGGGTGTTTGTATTATCTGTATGCAAACTACAACAGAAACATCATTAGCCTGAGAAATATATTAAAAAAATATTTATAGCTTGAGCAGAAATTTTTTCTTAATCTGATGAAAAGGTATAAAGGTAAACTTATTCTGCTTTGCCTTTATAGCAGGAAATGACTTCCCAAAAGTTTTGAGCTTAATTTCCCCTCGCCTCCAATGGAGGCATGTTTTTGTGTCACTTCTTGAAATGTATTTTGTCAAGGGCTGGGATTGTTGCAGTGTGTGGTGCCACTCCATGTGTGCTGAAATTCTCACCTGGCATTTTGGATGATTAGTGGGAGCTTTGTCCTGATACCAACTGCACGATCACCATTTAGTTTCCCATGTTAGGAGAGATCATAGTCGTAAAATATGTCATGTTTCACTGAATCTTCATCAAGAAAGTGGTCGGGAGGGTAGCCAAGAGTTGGTGTGGGGGATTTTGCCAACACTTGGGTAAAATGTGTCAAATAAGGCCACAAATATCCCCATGGATGTTTTACCAGACATGGTAAAATGGTAAAAACTGAAAAATACCCCAAACAATTTAAATGAATATAAACTCAGAATGAGATGGAAGGGCCAAAGCTGAAGTCTGCTATGATTCCTGAATGAATAAGAAATGTTCACCTGGGCTTGCATTTAATACGAGCTATTCTATGAGGGAGAAAGGAAGGGAGATGGATATAATGAAAAGCTTGAATGCCTGTGTGCACCAAGGGGACCACTTGCTGTTAAAAATCAAATTTCATCTTTTAAATCACTTTCCACGCTTGTCTGTGGTAACCAAGTAAATGAAATCTTGCTGTGTCCTGGGACCATGTGGCTGGATTTGAACCTGCTTACAGAGTAAGGTGGTGTCATTAATCAGCAGCTGGGAAACAACAAAACCCAACAAAGACCCGACCACCCCACACTATATATACCTCCTCACTAGCACAAACAAAGGCAGAGAGATTCGTGGTTTATGTTATATTTATTGTTGTTGGTATTAATATTTAAGTCCTCCAATCTTTAAAAAAAGTGAAAGTTGAGAAAATACTTAGCGGAAGAATGCACATTGAGGTACGTAAATTAAAACCTGGCAAAGGGAAATAAGGTGAGCAGGTAAGAGTGTCATCTTAGCTGTGTGGTTGTGATGAGGAAGACTTCTCACTGCAGAGAAACAAGGTTCTTGTGTTGTTTTTTTTCTTTTTTATATTATGTATCACAAGTAGCCTAATTACAGCAAAACCAGCAAACTGCCAGTTATACAGGAAGAGGCTTAAACTCACTAAACTGTTATATAAATAGAAAGTTCAAAGGTCTGTTTGTGGCTGACAAAGCTGAGAACAGGCCATCTGTGGGCCAGGTTCCTCTCCTGTGTGAGTGCAGAAACACACTGCATGCCACAGCAGTGTGCTCTTTCAACATAGTGCTCAACCTGGAGGGGGTGATCCTGCTCTCCAGACAAAGGTGAACTGTTTCAGTTCCAGCCTTGGCTATTTCCCCACCTTCCCCCTTCCCCCTTTGCCTTGTGCCCCTGCAGAAGACCTTCTCAGTTACTGTTCTTTCACCGGGGTCTGTAATAACTCACTCAATGAAAAGTCTTCTGAATGTGGAAACAGTGTTGTGTTTCCGATGGGAATGTGTGAAACAGAGTAGATAGGCTCTTTGGGAGTTAGGTTTATTTTTTATTTTTTACTTTTTTTTTTTTTTTGGGGAGGGAGGGTGATTGTGAGAGCATTAGTATAGGAGAAAGTCACATTTTTGATTGGAATTCCGTAAGGTTTTTCTCCTCCTCCCTTCTCCCTAAGAAATCTCACAGTTGAATTGCAGTTACTTTTTGGATTTGTATTACAGATATCCACGAGTAATTATTTGAAAATGTTTCATTTTCAATTTGCTTTGAAAGTGTAAATGGATGGATTGTGTGGCTGCTGGTGGGTGTGTGAGGGGGATTAGATGCTGTCAAAACAAGCAGCTGAGGAAGACCAAAAATAGTCTTGGGCCAAAACCTGTGCTTGAAGTACATCCTGATTTAGTAATTCTTCCCTGGCTGATATTGAACTCCATGGAGAGTAAATCTTAAAAGAATTTGGCTGTTTGCAAACATTAAGCTCACATCTATCCTATGAGGCAAAATTACTATCAGTTTAACAGCATTTGAATTGTTTTCCTAATGATTCATTCAAGAATTTAATGACTTTTAAAATATACAAATTGGGACAGAGAGTAGATACTTCAGATATTGTTCAGCTCTTCTGAAGCCAGGCAGAATTTCAGAGCATTTAAACATTCTGTACATGAATGCCAATTATATTGTTTGGGCTTTTCTCTTTGAGTAAAAGATGATACTGTGATGCAGGTCCTTCCGTCAGGCAAAATGATTCCTTTTGTCTATCTGACAAGACTATTTCTGCAACCCAGAATTTAGCTAAATAATTTAAGGGGAAAATGTGACATTCTGTGAAGTATTAAGTTAAATAAATACACTAAATGGTCTTTGAAAAAAAGGGTGGATGCTGCTGGTCTTTTTGTGCTCCTTAGGAATGAGACTGTGCTCCAGTGTTGCGGTGCTTTTGTGTATGAGGCACAAATTCTGTTTATATTTGAGTCAAGCAAAATTTCCAACATGTGATATGGGAAGAAATTGGCTCTAAAACTTAGAAAAGGCATGTGGGCCTTCTTATAGCATGGTCCATAGGCAGGTGTGTAGTTTTAAGCACACAAGTGGTTCTGTTAAAACAACTCAAAAGTTTTACTGAACTAGGTTCTTTTTTGCTCCCAAAATGCTTCACATGCTTTACTAATGAGTAAACCCCAGTTTCTGATGTACGTAGTAATAAAAGCTGATGTTATTTTTGACTATATAGTACATACACATCCATTTCCCTGAAATCAGCAGTTTTACATGATTTCACAAATAACTGGACATCCAGAAAGTAAATATTAAATCTCCTTAAAAAAATTAGAGGAATTGTAGGAAATGTTTTATACCCTAAAACCCATGAAATGTATGGAATAAGCATCCAGACAGATAGACCCTATCCTGTATTTTCCCTGTGCCTTTAGTTTGAGGTAATGAAATTTTTTTCCTGTGGCAAGGACTTGAAGGATTTGGCTCCTGGATGCTTGTTAGATGGAAATAATAAATACCCTAAAGTACCTGTGTCTTCCTCCATCTTGGGCCCAAGTCAGTAACAGGTGATGCCAATGGAGGTGCTCCCAGTTGACTTCAGAGAGTACTAGATTTGACCCTGTTTTGGCCAAAAGGGGAATTTCATTAAATGTGGAACAACTCTTTAATGACCAGCATCAGCAAAGCACTTTTCACATGCCTAATACTTTGCATGTGGAAAAACTCCTCAGAGCCCAGTTCTGAGCCTGTCTAATTCAAATTTACTGCCTTTCTTTTACAGAAAGGAAAGAAAAATGAAGAGGGCAGCTTGAATCTTTTCTTTTGATTGCAGTTAACAGAATGGATTTTCTAAAGCCATCAAACATCTATATTAACACTGAGAACTGAAAATGTGCTACAGTTCTGGGTTTTGCAATGTTACAAAATCTTTCTTAAGAATTAAAAAAGAAAATAGTAAATCAAGTAAGGTGTCAAGTTAATATAACCTTCTAGACTACTCATAATATAATATGGTCAGGAAGTCACAACTGTAACTTGAAAAGACAGTTCTTTAATCTTTACTTGTCACTGACTATTCTATATTGATGCTTTGTTACCAAAATATTTGTTTAAATTGTTCTAATGGCTTTGGTCACAGGTCAAAAGGTACATTATTCCTGACTAATGGACAGCTCTAGAGATTAAAACATGAGAGGAAGGATGACAGTGTGTGTATCAGTAGCTTTTAAGCTCCATTTTGAATAACTTCTAATTAGCCAGTTTGACCAAGGACTCTCACGAAGGGCATGTGATGTTAAATGTACATTTGTGAGGAAAGATTTTAAGGAATGAGCTGGAGAGGTTGTTTTCAACTACTCCATGCTGGAGTGCTGTCTTGCAGAAACATTGTAAGAATTGTATATTGCTCCTGAATTTCAACAGGACTGCTCTTGAGTGTGTTCAGTGCATTGGGTGTGCAAGGTTGGGCTCATAGTGCTGAAGAAGTAATACGGAATTCAAAAGCTGAGGTAAGAGAATAAACCAGAACTTCCTGCAGCCAACTTCCCAGCTGTTACAAACTGTTTTATCCTGTAGAGACTGTTTTTCAGCTCATACCTAGCAGATCGACACCATAAATTATTATGACTTTTAAAGAGAGGTCTAGTAAGTAGTTACTTCAGGAAAACTTTATATCATGTTTTAATAACATCTTATGAATGAGTTCAAATGAAGCCAGTGAGAGAAGAAAACTCTACCTTGGGAATTTTTTCTTTGTGACCTCATCTGTTAATTTGTGTCTTTTTATTGGAGGTGATTGTTGATCGTTACTCTATGTGATTTGGGATGATGAGTTTTAAGGAGAGTTGGAGATGGTACCACAACTTGAAAGCTGATTTTCATTGTAGGTGGAGCAGAGAATGGGGAATGCCGTTTACTATGTGTGATGTGTAAATCTTGTTTAGTGAGGAGCTGTAGTCAGCAGTTCAGATTCCTGACTCAGATCCTGCATGGTGCTACCAGTTATAGTAAGACATGAATAGCCCACTCATAATTATATATATTTATAGGGGTGGGGTATTAACAACCAGCAAAGAAGAAAACAAGATAGAGCACCAACTTAAAAATCACTCAG
This sequence comes from Campylorhamphus procurvoides, assembly GCA_013396655.1. Lineage (NCBI taxonomy): Eukaryota > Metazoa > Chordata > Aves > Passeriformes > Dendrocolaptidae > Campylorhamphus > Campylorhamphus procurvoides. The sequence continues at coordinate 1,156,833 of WBMV01007081.1, forward strand.
TTTTTCCTTTGACAAGTATTATAATAGCTATTTTTGTATAGCTGTGGGTGTACATGGTGTTGTGGAATGAGTAAATTCTCTAGCTCTACGTTGCTTTCAGTGCCTGGGGCTCAAACCTGCAGATGGCTTACTACTGAGACAAGTGGTTTTCCCTTTTGGCACTTTGCATGGACTGTTGTCAGGATTCAACTGTAGTTTGAGTTTTCTTGGACATTCAAGCGTAGGCCCTTATGATGAATGATGGTATCTGTATCCTTCAAAGGGATAGACACCTCAAAGTAAGATTGAGTGAAAACAGAGCAGTATTTGGTGGTTTATGATTTTTTGCTGAGAAAGTGCTTCTCAATGGAATGTTTTTCATTTAAAATATTTTTGTGTCTGAGGGTAACAGTACATTATGTAGGTCTACTTGTTTTTGGGTTTTTCTTTTTTTTTTTTTTCATCTTTACTGCATTACTGGTTTAGGTCAAGATTTCACTTGTGAGCTGAAAAAAGCAAATAACTGTCAATAGAGAAAGCAAATGCAAAGCTTTAAATATAAAATCAGGAAATATGAAATATCATTATGGTTGCCAGGTCCCATTTACTTCAGTTTCTTGTCATGATGGAAACTAAGATGGTGCAGTAATATGGTGTTTAAGTGAGTCTGTTTCTATGCTGCAGTCAGTAGCCATGCTTATATTTGAGAATGTTGTATTCAAGACTTGGAAGAATATATGTCTGCTGGTTATGGACCTCTTTGCATAGATGTCAATGTATGAGGTGATTTCAGAAGGTTCCAAGTCACTGTCCTGAACTGTCAGGTGAGACACCCATAGCTTGGGGGAACCAACTCATGTATCAAAACTCTGGGCTGCTCTTTTGAATGTGAGGGTGATTTTTCTTCCATTTTCTTTCCTGTAGAACAATGGAATGACATTCTTCCTGGTGTTCCCTATGAAGAGTAATGATGAGGAATTATCTCCTCTGTCTACAAGTGTTTAAAAACTCATTAGTTAGGGTCCTTTAAAGAGTTCCAATACAAGTCAGTGGGTGTGGTGAAGCCAATTGTAATGGGAAGTGGACTGGGCCCTGGGGCTGGTGGTCAGCAGGGAGGCAGAGCTGTGAAGAATACTGTGCATATGCTATAGTAAGCATTTTCATAGATCTCCTCCGTGGGAGAGGACAATGGCTTTGGAGCTCACATTTACTCAAAAAGCAGCCCTTTGATTTTCATGGCTTTATGCTTCGTTGCACATTGGAAAGCCCATTTGTCTTCACCAAGCCTTTGAAGAGGGATAGGTGAAGGGATTTGAAGCATTGGCCAGTGGCTGAGGGTAGTGGTTGCTTGGAGAAGGAACTAAGTTGCTTTGCTTTTTTATTGGTAATACTTGAAAGAGTTGTTATTGTCATTTTTAAGTTTGTGAAGTCAAGCTGAATATATATTTAGGAATAGAACACAGATTCTGTTACTGGTGAGGTCCTCTCACTGCCACTAGCTGCTTCACTGCCTTTGGAAAGTCACTTGGTGTCTGTCAAAGTGGACCAATGATATTTATATCTGTGGTGGTTTGCCTTTTTTTTTTGTGCTCAGGTGCAAAGCATGAGAGAGAATAGCCAGTTGTGTAGTTACCTTTATCTGGTCTTTCTGCTCACTTTTTCATCTTTCTGGGGGTTAGCTGGGGACTGGTTTTGAGGTTTTTCTCTGTTCTGAACTTCACTCTAGCTGCGTAGTCCTTCAGCAACTTGCTTGTCCAATGTTACCTACAAGAAAGGTAAAAACAATGTTGATTGTCTGTGGCATAATTCATGCACAGAGATCCTTGTGTTGAATGCAACATTTGTGCTGATGATATCAAATGTGTTTAAAAAAATGGGGTGATGTTTCTAGCCACACACTCTTTAAGCAACGTTGATTTATGTCTCTGCTTTACCTCCTTTAGTAAAATGAGAAGCATAACATCTCAGAGTTTTACTGCTAGTCTGAGGCATTTTTTTCAGAGAAGTCATTGTCATTACCCCTTTTTATACAATGGGAAATGGGAAGAGAGGAGCTAAGTGACTTGCAGAGGGACTCTGGGTTGGTCAGGACTGCTGGCAGCTGAGTTCCACTTCACTGCTTGCGAACTCTGATGGGTATATTTTCCTATTCCATGGGGGTGTGATGAGGTTAAGTCCCTTAATGTTTATGAATGTGTATGGTGATAGAGGAAGACAGAAACCTAGGCAGATATATTATTAGGGGAAAGGCAAGCCTGTAAAGAGAAATGGTGAGATTTGGGCACAGGATATCTGCAAGAGAAGGTAATCAAGGCAGAGAAACTCTTCAGAAGGGCAGAATGGTGTGTACACTTGATGTAATTTGCCCAGCCCTCAGCTGGACAGCGAAGGCCATGGACCTTCTGGAGACAGAACCATCTTGTCACTGCAGAAGACTTGCCATTTACTGAGTCTTATAGCAAAGCTTTGTATAATGCAGCTGTAGCTTAAATAAACGTCATGTCTTGGATGCTTCGCTGAATAGTACATCCACAGTTTTTCAGAAGCATTGTTGCTCTTTGAGCCAGCTGCCTTTGTTTCTAGCAGGCCACTGCTTTGTTGGTTAACCCTGGACATGAATTTTCTTCACATATGTTATTAGACTGAACATACTTTCTATTTATACAACTTGGGGATACAAATTACTGTGTTGCGTTCAGCAAGCATTCGGAAGAGTTCATCCCTTTGATTGGAAAAAAAAATGAATACAGAGCAAAATTTTATTCTAAGGTCCTTTCTTTCAAGGGAAAACAGGCAGCAGAAAGAATTGATGGTCTTTATTTTCATGTCTGTGAAAAGCAGGAGGTATTTCCACATATGGGTTTTAATAGATTGTCAAAGGAATTTGGTTCTGACATTAACAATGTGCCTTTGAAGAAGGGAATGAATTTTGATGATATCTTGTATATCATTTTAAGGCAATTAGGGAGATTATTAGTGTCATACATACTTAGAAGTATTGTCTTTGTGGCTTTGATAGTTGTCTGCGGGCCAGTAAATGTGCACTAGAGGGCTGAGCTGGAGGCCACTGCAGCTGGGTGAAGTTTTTCATTGATTTGGTAAACTCTAAACCATACTTCACTGCAGCTTCCCTTGCTTTCACACACCACTTCAGGAGCAGACGACCTTTACCTACTCCATGGTAGAGCTCCAGAAACATTATGCAATTTATTGCAATATTTTTGTTACTGCTCAGTCTTCCCTTCTCTCTTTAAAAAGCCCTTGCCCAAACTGGCTGTTCTTTAGTGAACCTGTGGAGGGATAACAGATAAGGGAATATAATTAAAGAGACTTTTGATATTTGTAGAGGAAAACACCTGTGTGCTCAATTGGATTTATAAGCTCCATCAGCAGGACATGAAGCATGTTTGGATTGTAGACCATGACTAGGTGTTATCCTCATTGGGATAATAAATAATACACTTCCCTGTCACTTCACTCTGCTGTTTCTTTCCCCATTACCCAAGACAAGCTGTTGTGTGAGAATTTTGCCTGGTTGTAGACTGCTCATGAATCTTGCAGTACATGACATGCAGACATCTAACAAACATGACTAGAAACTGCATAAAATACACAGACGTTACACAGAAGTCATATGTTTGAAAACACATTAGAGCTCCACAAATAACCTGATATCTGGGAAGCTTTTTTCCTCCAGTATATCCATAACCAAGAATATTCTGCTAGATGCATTTCAACCAGATCAGGGTTATTTTAGATTTTGTAATGATTCTTGCTTGTTTAAACTCACACAATCTGCCTGCAAATTCAACTTCAGTGATAAAAGGTCTCATCAAGAAATTGAGGCAGGCTAGAATGTTTGGTTAAGATTTAATATCTTTCTAACTAATTATAAAGCAGTGTCAATATATGCTCTGATATCTGTGGAAAGAAAAGGAACATAAAAGATACAGTTCCATTGTACCCGGTCTTTTGTAAACAATTAATGGTTAGGTGGATGTCTAAAGCAAGGGCAAGAGAATTGATAAGCCTATTCCAAAGGGCTTGAAAAGTTGAAGTGAATTCTAAATGCAGATTAGGAGCAAATGATGACAGCCAAGCCAGCATTACCTCAGTTGATTAATTTATAAGGATACTGGTCAATGATTTTAACCAACAGCTATGCATAGTAGAATCCTAATGGGATCTGTCTGTTAAGATTACATAAAGTAGAGCATTTGATTTATTTCATAGCCTTCCAACGCTCCACTTTAACTTCATACAAATAATGCATTAGTCACACTGGATAAGATGGCGTATTGAATAAAGTTGTGATTTTGTCTGCTTCTTATAATCTGATTTTTATAAAGGATTAAATCTGTTTTAGTAGTTTATTCATATCATAAAAGAGATTGTCAGTTGAATGAAATCTTTACATCTGCCAGTTTCGATCTCATTAGAAAAGACAGTAACATAAAGTTCCTCGTTTCCTCCCAGTCTGTTTTATCCCCTGGTGTGTCTGAGTGTGTATATCTTCTGTACATGTTTATATATTACAATGTCAGTGTGTTTTCAGAGTTGTGGTTAAGAATGCGTCACAGCTTTGGAGGGGATAATACCAGGGGTTATAAACATTCTGGCCAAGAACATACCCAGCCAAGAACAAATGGGGATCTGGCAAGGGGGAACTGGCAAAAATGTGAAAATGATGGCTTTTAGCAGCGTGGCCAGACAGAGCAGGTATTGGAGGGCACGCAGTCCTTCAGCAAGAGTCCCTGCATCAGTGGACACGAGTGCATGCTTAATGATAAGCACGTGTTGACTTATGGGGGAGTTAAGAGGACGTGAAGGCTGGGCATTCCTCTGGACCTAAATGTGAATTGTCAGTTGTGATCAAGTGTCATTCATCTGTCATGCTTCCAGTGGTTCTAAAAAAATGTCTTCTGGTTCAAGAACACAGTCCTGGTTTTATTAAGCTAAATATTTAATGGAAAATTACAAATCTAGGCATTTTTTATCTGTTGTTGCCAGACTGTTGGCTTACTGTTTGTGTGTTTTATTCCTTTTGTTTAAATGTGTGTCATTGACAGGATGCTGCTGTTACAACTAGTAGTTGTCTCCATATAGACTTTTAAAGTCAAAGCAGCAGATGATCTTTTCATAGATGTTTTCTTGTTTGTGTTTAGGGTTCTTCTCATTTTTATTTAATCCCATTAAGTATTTAGGGCCAGACTTGATCTTCTGAACGTTAGGTTCTCTTGGGTTTTGATGTTGAACAGAGAGTACTGTCTAGTTCTTCTAGTTGCCTTTTTAGTCAAAGCAGATTCTGAGGATCTCTGTTCTTCCTTCCGAGGACTTGCTGAGGGTGGAACTTCTTCATTCACATTTCCATTTGTTGATATGTGTTGCAGTTTTACTGGCTCTGGCATTTCAGTCTTGGCTTTTTCCCCCCACATACTTGGAATCAGCAGGAGTATTTTGATGTAGAATGTGCAGTCAGGCTCTTCTCTAGATCAGGTTGCCTCCCTCCTGCAAGCTCTGGTTGCAGATGCAGTGGGAGTGCTGGGGTGGGCAGAGGGGTTCATGTTGGGCTCTACCCTTGCAGGGACCCTTGGGCTGCCAAGGAGTTAATACAGAACTGTACCCACCTGACTCCCAGTGCAGGACTGGGCCTGTCTTTGGAGCTTCTTCAGCAGGACTTTAGGAATCACGTATTGTTCATCACCCTGCTTTGTTTCAGGAGACATGACAAGGGGACTTAGCTGTGCTCTGCACTGGCCGTCATCTCTACAGCAGCACTGCCTGAGCCCTACAGTCACAGCTGAGTCATTTTGTGCTTAAATCATGCTCATTATTAAAATTGAGGGAACAAACCCTTTACTTCTCATGAAAATGTTTTTGGTCGTGATACATTCCCATGAAATAGAATGGTCCTCCAAAGGGCAGTAATGTTTGCTGAGGGTGGAGAGTTTCTGGGGCCAAATTTGGGGAGTTATGCACAGGTTGGTTTGCTGAGGGCAGGTAGTTTCCATTTGGCCTTACTGAACGAATAGTGTCCTTCCTCATTCTCAGCTCAATTGAAGTGTCCCCTGCTGCAGCTTTACCTCCACACGTGAAGTAGCTCTAGTATCCCTAGTATTTGCTTTAAAAGCAAGTGTCATAAGAAGGAGACACAGCTCCAGTGTGTGCTGGTTTACAAACTCCAGTGGCACTGGGGGAAGTGGGCATTGCAGGGAGCGTTCCCCAGCCACCCTCCTTCCTAGCAAATGTGGCCCATTGGAAGAGCCATCCTGGAGCTGCACGTGGTTGGAGTACACACCCATCACTGCTGTTGGAGAATGCCCAACCCTGGCACCTTGTCTGTGCACAGCTATGGAAGGATTTGTCAGCTTCCTCATATAGGTACTAGTGTAATTTTAGGGATGGGAAGTACATGCTGGTTACATATGGGTCTGGTTGCTATTCAGGAATGGGAGGTGCTGCTGGACCCACAGTTGTGTAATACACTGAGGACTAATGCCACCTTCCAGCCCTCAGTTAACAATTTCACAGGATAATTTGTTACCACAATAAGGCACAGCATAAGTATTTAAATTATGAAAGAGCAGTGCCACACTGTTTATTTTCAATGAGGAGTTCTGACTGTATCTCTGTATAAAGAGACAACAGCCTTTTATGAGAGATTTTTGTTGTATTTTATTTGGCAGCTGTTTGTCTTAATAGGAATTCTTCAATAGTATTTATTGTATTTTGTGCTGGTAGGGGGGAGAGCCAAAGCAGAATCTGAGCAGTTTTACTTGCTTTACTCATGAACAATAAGAAAATATTGCTGTATTAATTACTTTTGTGCTTTATTGGCAAAAATAAAGAGATCCTATAATATGAAATTGCTAATATAAGAAAGGCTTTGATTTTCTCATTAGCACAGGATATTTTGCATCTGTTCTGGTTCACAAGAGCATTGTCGGCACTTAAATAATAATAATGACTCAGTAATGAATAAGAATAACAACAAATAAGCATGTGAGTATGCAGGCAGTCAGGCACCCTCCGGTGTTTATCAGTAGGTTGGTTTTGGAGGTCTTGCAAAATGAGCTGTTCCCATATGCCCATTCAGATTTTCTTAGATCATTGCACAGCCCGGAGATTCATTTCACTGCTGACATGGCTGGGTTATACACAAGCACTTTTTTTATTCTGTGTCAGTAGTAAAGTGCTAAAGTTGAAATGGGAAATGTTTCTTCCACTTAGAGACATTTAAGTCTCCATTTTTCCTCTATTCGTTTTTTCTTTTTCCTTTTTTTTTTTTGTCTGAATAGAGTCTTAAGTATCTCATTGTTTTGAATTTGTGAAAATACCAGAGCACTGGATTGTTCTGCCAGTCTTTCAAGTATGTTCTTAAAAATGTAGCCTGGAAACACCTTCATTACAGTTCAACTCAGCTTGTATTAAATTGTCCTTGCTTCTGTAGCTACTCTTACAAAAGCAGAGTGTTAAACTAACGTTAGAGGTCTTTCTTGAACATCGAACAGCCTAGGAATCTAAAATTAAGGTTCAAGTTCTGATTTGACTCTTGGTTTATAGCACTGTCTCACCTTTTACAGAGTTGCCTCCCTGCCTGTAGAATATGCCAAACAGTGCAATTTATGGATTCCATTTTTTCCAGGTCTTATCCGATGTCAAATAGTTAAGAACGATGATAAGGGAAGGATAGCACAATACTCCCTTTATTGTTAAATTGGTGGCTAATTTTGTCAAAGTATATTAACCTTTAGCCTTATTCGCAAAATAATTTGGATTAATGGTATGGTTTCATGGTTCTGAGTTTAAGAGAAAAGGAAAATGCTTAGTTCGAGTTGGGGGGGAAAAAACTCAGCAATTATGTTCTGAGTTACTGTTTTCTTAAAGCACTACTATGCATTGTAAATTACACCCTTATGACCCTGTAGCTCAAGAGAAAGTCACAAAAAAAAGTGTGTATGGCTATAAACAATGATTTGGAATTTGACAGTTCTGGTCAAAATTCTTAAAGTTCTGGGCGTTTTCTGTGTGAAGGGTCTAAACTGTACCTGCCATTTAAGGCCATTAAAGGACTACCCTGAAACAGATTACCAAAGAGTGGCCCTATTGATTGCTGCAAGTGATACTTGCTTTAAGAAGTCTGCATGTGTTATAGTATACTTCAACAATATCTTTGAAGAAAAGGAAAGCAAAAGTGGATATTTTTTCCTTTATTGATTGAAATTATTTTTTTGGTCCAACAGCCTTTAACTATAATGGCACAAATCTTACAACAAATAAAACAGCAAGGGGGAAGGGGGGAAGAAACAAAACAAAAACCAACCTTCCCCTCCAACTAAAACAGGATAAGCCAAAAGAAATTGGTAAAGCAAGTAGTTTAATAGCACATGACCTGTAAAGTGCTTAAAGTGATCTGTGAATGGAAGCTTCCCTAAGTCTGCTTCTTGTCACTGTAATTTGTCTGGCTTAAGAGCAAAGTAAGTGGGTCTCCTTGGCAGTACAAGAGCAAGTAGATCACTAGGTGAGATCAGATAGAGATAGGAGTCTCTGGTGGTAACAACCTAACTACAACAAAGCTCTTCTTTGACACCATTTCTGCCGCTGTTACTGCTGTTAATAAGTGTGCTAATTATCATGAACCTGATAAGGCTTATATTAATTGACTGAATTAAATGTAAATTCTGGTTAAATAGAGAGTAGTTTAGTAGACTTGACAGGTGCTGATTTCCTTAGCTGCTGTGTTCAGTGACAGCATGCTTCAAAACAAACTAAATACTTATATTTTTAACCCTTGAGTTTTGGAGAAGCTTAAAATGTTGAAACTTTACTCCTAAAATAGAAAAGCTTAAGGTTTTCAGAATATCTTCTGACTTTTTCCTTTGTCCTGTGGTGCTTTATGCAAGGGCAGTTAGTTCTTACAGTTTTCCTACTGCAGCAAAATCCCCGTGTAGCCATTTGTCAGGTATTTGCATGGCACAGAGTAGTGTGGCCTAACTGCTTGGTCTCCAGGCACTATTACAGTAGTAAATGTTGGATAATAAATAGCAACAACAACCAGTTTGATGGCTGTAGGGTAAATGCGGAGTTCCAGTTAGAGGGTATCCCGCCTTGGGCTTTTGGGCAGATCATCTCTCTACCTCACTCTGAATGTTTGCAAATGGATACCATGAAATGTGCTTGTCTTTAGAGCTGGTTTAGGGCTTTGTAGTTGTGAAGATACTTAAAGGTCTTTCAAATGTCTTTTGTGTGTCCAAGCAAAACAGTATTGGTTTTAAAGCATTCTTCTTTTACATGGGAGGAGGGCAATTCCTGTTTAAATACTAAGGATTGTCCATGGAAATGGACCTGGAAGAAGCAAACCTGATACCTCTTAGTGATAAATGTCGCAGACATTCTTTAGAAATGCTGGAATATTTATATAGTATATTTTATGTATTCCTAATTAGAGATTGCCATTAGTGAACATGACCTCTTCATTTTAATTATCAGAACTGTCACACAATAACACACTGCAAGCGCAATTGGCTTTTGTCATTTCTCAGCTATGTTTTATTTTTAAGATGTTTTAATTATTTTTCCCCCTTCTCCCTCCACTAAGCATGATGCTCTGGAAAGTGGTGTCCTTTGCCTATCAAGAGGCCTGGACAGCACAAGATTCTTCCTCTGTGTTCAGATCTGGCTGCTTCCAGAAGGCAGTTGAGGTATTTCAGTCTCCCTTATTCCTGTACAAGATGGCCACTGTCATATTAATCATGCCTCTAGGGATTGACTTCTGTATTCATTCTTGCTATATAATATTCTCCTCCCAAAACCACTTCCAAAGCAGCCTTCTGCCAACCCAGTGAAAGGCTGGCATATCATGAGGCTTGTGCAGTGCTGTAAGACTGTAGTCTCGTGGTGAATGGGGCTGGAGTGGTACCTCAGAGTTAGTTTTGATGCACATGGAATTAAAAATAGCTGCGTGCTTTCTGCCCCATGCATGCCACCTGTTCCAGTGAAAAGAGGAAGCCTTAACCGCTTATAATGGTCATGAAACTAGCTGCATTTTACTGAGACATGCGCGTGCAAATAACCTCCTATTTTAAAATATATAAGGTAATAAATTGACTGTTGAGAAATTAGAATGCACCTGGACTTCTTTGCAGGATGAGGGTGTTTTTCTTCTCTGGATGCCCCCTTTTTATCAATGCAGGGTAATTTGAATTTCAAGATCATCACATGCTTTTACTACATGCAGTGCTTTATTGAAGCTATCCTGCATTATGTCTACAAAGGTTAAAAAAAAAGGGAGGTGGAATTAGAATTACTTTAGAATTACTTCCTGCCTGAGAAACATGCTGCAGAGCTTTTTTTTTGAAGTTTTTAGTTTTGTGTTCACTAATTTACTGTTTGTTCTAGAGCAGCAGTGAGTGGGAGTTAAACTTTAAGTGCACATTTGGCTCTTTAAAAAGACATTTAGTGTACAATTACTGCTGTTTACCATCTTATAATTGTTGTGTGTTTAGGCTTAGTCAGGCTTAGGAAGATGGGTATCTGTAATCTTTGAGGGCTACAACTCCCTGTCCTAGTTTTTACAAAAGAGAAAGTAATTATAGATATTGAGATAGATACAGAGATAACACAAGACTTTGTGCTGTGATGTTTTAGTGATTAGTGTAAAATAAACACACAGACAAAGAGAGAGGTTGTGGTGAAAGAGGCCGTATGTGGCTGCAGTTTCAGTCAGTGATATTCAGTGTGATGCTCAAATGGGATCTGGGAGTCAGGATTGCTTGTCGTGGAGTCCCCAGATTTGCTGCTCTGTTCTTTACACAGGTGCAAAGTTTGCAAAACACTGGGTTTAAGTATAGGGCTGTATTTGTAGTAACAACTATACGTTACACCACATCAAAGTAAAGCTAACAACTGCAGTCATGCCTCGATTGACAGCCCGATGAACAGGGGTGTCAGCACGTCCCGTGACAGGGGAGAAATATCTCCATCAGCCTTTTTTTGTCACCATCTTTGCTAGATAGGAAGTAGTAGAGCAGTGCATGAGTATGTATCAGGGAAGACCCAGATCTGCATCACGTTCTCAGCAGGGTTTAAAGTGTAGTTTATGGGAGCAGCCAAGGATTGGAAGCTGCAGATTTCCCAGTCTGAGGTCCATCACAGGAAAAGAACAATTGCGTGTTCCAACCTGCCATGTAGTCTGTTGCTCAGTAGAAGCATTTTCAGTAATGCATGCACAAAGTACTGGAGAAATGTGGATGAATCCAGGTGTAAAATATGTAAATACATAGACACTGTTACTTCTGTTTTACAGGTACTGAGATGTGGTCTTTGTGGCTTGGCAAAGGATACTCTGCTAACACATATTGTCTGGATTTTCTTCATGAGGAAATGTGTCTGTGAGGAACGGGCTGAGATGGGTATTCAATGCCTGCAGTGAAAGTGTGAATTAAGTTATACGGATTGATTTTTGCTTTGAACTTGGGTGGAAAAAATAGTTGCAAGAAAAAATGTCGCAAATGTGTAACTGAAAATGCCATAGTACTTGAAAGGCATGAGAGAGAAGTAGTTAAAGAGCATCATTAGCTAGAAAAGTATCATCTTCCTTTAATTCAGTTTTATGACCCACTGTAATTGGAAGACATAGCTCCACTGTTTTTCTTTAAACAGGAGAATATTACTGGATTTCAGGGCAGTCATCTGAAATATTTCACATACAAATATAATGAATGCTTTCAGCTTTATTTGTAGGAAATGTTTTTGGATTACAGATGCTCTAGAGAAACAAATCTGTTTGAGGGCTGTTTTGTAGCTGAAGGCCTTTGAGAAAATGTTCCTATCATTCAGAAAAGATCTGAAGCTCTTAGTAGGTATTGTGACTGTCATATTAACTTTCAAACTAAGAATATAAAGGACAGCTAATCCTTCCCTCCTTGGTAGAAGTCATATGCTGCTTTTTAACTTTCTTCACCGTGTTTTATTTTTAATGTAATTTTAATGAAAAGGTGGATCTGGCATTATAAAGTGGTTGTTTATTGCTTCTCTTCTGATGTCAGTGTGATAGGAGTTTCAGCAGTGTTACTTTTTTTTTGGAATAACATTATATATTTTGCACTTAAACTTTGATCTTGTGTTTAGTCCTACGAGTTGAAATCCATGACATTTTCTTTGGGCTTTATCTGCAGCCTTTTAAAATCAACTGGTATTTTTTTAGCAGGCTGTAATAGTCTCTGGATTGAGACCACAGAGCTTGAGTACTTGGGTGTTACAAAGGTGGAATACAGGGAGGGAGGTGGTGAAGATCAAATCCACCCTCCCATTTAAAGGGTGGAGATAAAGCCTGATATAGTACCCCACCTCTCCTTGATAAGGCTGCTCTGGCTGTGTTAATGCTGTTCCTCCTTACCGTGTCAAACTTCCCCCACTGACATTAAATCCTCTCTCATAAGTGATTGGTGTACAACCCTACTCTGTGATTTCCAGGCATGTCAAGGGATTTAGCTGTACAAGCTTTTTCTTGTATTTGAAATTCAACTTTTTGATGGTAATAGAAAACATAGATCAAAATGTGTAATTCATCCTTTTTTGTACCCAGAAATTCCTGTAACAATGGCCAAGCTAATTAATATAGTTAATTAATTTGTTCATACTACTAACTAGTAGAGGGGAAAAAAACCAACCACCCATAAACCAGAAATCCTAAAGCTTCTCCGCTTTAAAAAAAGGGCGCCTTGTTTATGTGAATCCAATGTTTTTTTAAGACTGAACTTTTATATAGGAAAATACATTTTTCTGTAAAGTACAAAATTTCAACAATTTTATGTCAGTACTGGTGGAAAATTTTTTAATTTAGAAAAGGACCATTTTTGCCAGTGGAGGAGGAAAATTGCTTTGCTTTAAGAAATAAATCTCAGCATCTCTTAATAAACACTAGCATTACTGTGGTTTTTATCTGTATGTGCTTTCATAAAAGGTTCTTTTTAGTGCAATGCACATTTGGTTAAATCCTGCAATACCTTAATGCCTTTCATGCTAGTGCATCCCAAGGCACTTTACAATCTGTAAAGTTAACATTAGAAATGCAGCACATAAAACTCCCTAAGACAATCCTTTTTAAAATGCTGAATAAAACATCTTAACTGTTAAGTTTGGATTAAATGGCCCAGCAGTTGGTGCATTTTTTCCTTTCTGTGCAAAATGTGTTTGAAACAAATGACTGAAATGAATAAAGACTCTGTAAATAATATGACTTCAAATGATATTCATGAAGGCCAAAATCTGCCATTCTGCAGGAGGAAGTCTAGACATGTACAAAGTTCAGCTCTGTTAATTAAGAGGGAGCAATACGCTGCAGTGAGTCACAGCAATTTTATAATCCAAATGCTGCTAAAAGGGACTCTTGTCAACCTCAAAATCTTACTTGTTTTGTAATCACTGGGTAGGGAGACTTGCTGGCTGAAGAGATACATGTCTCTCTTAGGTTTGAATGCAGTCCAGCCTGGTAGTGACCAAAAGCTGTTGCCATCTGATAATTGTTTGTCAGGCTATGCAAAATAATTGTAGTCTCCAAACAGTTCCCAGTGTCAATGTCAAAAACAAAAAAAAAAAAACCCCAAAAAACAAAACAAAACAAAAAAAAACACCAAAAAACCCCTGCTCCCATGCTTGTCACTAATTATTGCCCTCGCTGGCAGCCCAGGCGAGCAGGCCAAGGGTTGGCTGTTGTTTCCCCTCTCAGTGCTTGCAGTGGTCCTGCTGAGAGTGTGTGTGCCTGGTTTGTGGTTAAACGGTGTATGCTCTGTTTTCTGCAGGGCTGCCAGCTCGATATCTCCTATAAGTACTGATTTTTATCATTATGAAAACAAGATCCTTCATCGTTTTCTCACTCCACCTTTAGGTCTGCTGCAAGCTGATTTTTTTACATTGATGCAAGTCTTTTTTTAAAACAACAACAACAAAAAAGAAAACCAACCCAGCAGAACAAAACAAAGGCTGTGGCAGGTATGAATTTGTTGTGCAGGGATGAGATGAGGCCAGAAAGAATCAGTGCTTTTAAAATTTTATTTTCCAAATTAAAATAAGTAAAATGTACGCTGAAAAATAAAAAAACCCAAGAATAACAGCCAGCTGATAGCAGTGGAATACATAAGAGAAAAAAAAAAACAGGATTATGCAGCCTCAGAAAGAGCCAACAGATGTTCAGGGCGGGTTAGAAAAACAACATGATCAACGGTATGAAAGCTGCGACAGATCTAAACAAAACCCCAAAATAGATGCAATTCTAGAATAAGCCTGAAAAAGAGAAATCATTATAGGCTTTCCTCAGCACAGCCGCTGGTCTCTGATAAAACAAGATTGAAAGTTCTCAAAAAGGAAATGTATACTGACGTGGGCTTGCAACTTCATTGCAAGAGACTTGTCGCGCACCTCTGCCAGCGGGTAAATTGGGAACAGGCTGAAAATGAGCAGTCTGTTCCTCGGGCAGGAGAGGTGCCTCAAGTAAGAGCTAATTGCTGGCCCTCTAAGAGCACTTTTGTAGGAATTGGGAACATGAGTGCTGTATCACTTAAAAAGGTTTGGGTCTTTTTTTTTTTCATTTTTCTGGACAGCTTGAGGTGGAAGCAAGTTCACACAGACCCTGTAGTCGTGTGCAGTTGCCTCTTGCCTGTGATGCAGAAGATTGGGTTCCCATGAAGGGAAGGAGATCTGGAGCATGGGTGTAGCCAAGCCTGCATGTGGCAGCATCAGGGGTGCTGGTGTCCCACGCTGTAGGTCACAGCCATGCTCTGGGGTTCAGATTCGTGTTACTCCCTGACTTATCCATCTTCCTCCCTCAGCACTCAACTGGTTTGTTGGGCCAGACCTGAGGGCAGCCCATGTTGAGGGGTTCAGGCTGGAGGTCCATAGCAGCTTTCTCTGCTATGGGAGACTGGAGTGAGACCGTGTGCTGTATTTAGTGGTCTGAGTCCCTTTTCACTTTCAAATGGTTTGTCACTGTAAGTGCCACTTAGTGGGCCAAGATGCTGCTGCGCCCGGAGGAATATGGTTGGGGCACCTGGCTGTGCCTCCCAGAAGGAGGGAGCCTTGCTGGGGCCGTGTTGCCTAAAATGGAAGGAAAGAACTTTCCCAACAATATTAGTATAGATAAAATAGAGAGTTGGGTCCATCAATGGAAGCATTTTCGAGTACAGCAGAACACATCAGTGCACACTCCAGTATGAGGTTTTTACAAATTTCTAACACTGCTTAATTGTCATATCTAATGCATACATCAAACCCAAAAATTGTCTGCCCCTAGGGTATTCTTGGATCTGCCTGTTGGAGTTTCTCTAAGGGTTTTGGGTCTTCTATCTTGCTTTGACTACAATCTGTCTTGCAGGTGCATGTGTCCCAAACAAGATGTCCTTGCTAAAGTCTTTTCCCTTTAAAAGAACATTAAAACAGAATTTCAAGAATGTGGCACAAACCGTGCGAAAGAGGCTTAGTAACTGCTAACTACTCTTCTAAGGTGTTAGAAACTATACAGCTATATTAAAATCTACAAATATATAAAAAAATCTTAAGGTATCAGCAGGAGTCCACTGGGGAGCCAAATGGGTGGAGACTGAGTGGCTTTTTTCAGGAAACCTTCTTTTCTGGAGGGTTGTCTACTGCCTACCCCAAGGTGAGCCCACAGCCGCTGGAGTCAGCACAGGCTTTAAGCCTGTGTCTATAAAGCACCATTTTGAAAAGTCAAGAGTGTGTGTAGCTGCTTAAGTTAGTCTAAATTTTAATAAGGTAGAATATTTCTCTATTTTTACCGTAACACTGGAGAGGCACCAGAGCAAAATACCTTGACATGGTGTTGTGGGAAGGACATGATGCCCAGGTGGGTGCCCGAGTGTGGCCGCTCCCCATGGCACGGGCTCTGTGTCAGGTGAGGTTTGTACCTCCCGCTGCCTGGACTCACACAGGCCTTTCCTGGGCTCCAGAAAACCCTCTCGAAATGCTAATTGTCAAATCTACATTAATTTGTATAAATTATGCAAATGAAGTAGCAGTTGTGCACCGCTGTGGTTTTGGTGGATCTCATGCTGTACTTACAACTTCATGTTGGACTGACATGTGTTTTATTCCCTGCCATGAGTGGTTCTGGTGTAGACTCTTTGGAAAGCAGTGGGTGGTGATACTTGGGTGTAGGTGATACTGGTGGGCTCTGTTAAAGTTTAGTAATATATTCTTCAGTGGAGAAATCCAGAAGGTCAGTGAGCTTAACTCTCTGACATACATGGTCTGAACTGAGAGTGCCTGGGCCATTTTGCTCTAGTAGGGGGTGTTTGTGGAAATGTTAAAATGATCACACGCTTTATTAAAAATCAGTAATTTACTGTCTTTCCTTAAGCTTAGGAACCTGAAATTGAACTGTGCAAAAGTGGGGCAGGTAGTTGGCTTTCTCCTCTGGTTTTCAGCGTGGCCCCAGTTTGCAGACGAGTGCCGTGGGCTGCTCTCCTCTCCTGTCACCTGGTGACATCCAGCCTCTTCCTACGGTGGCACGTGCAGCACAGCTGAGCTCGGGGCATATGTTTCCCAAAGAAATCCAGCTCTAGCTTTTCAGATGTAAAGGTTAAAGACTTTGACACGAGATAATTACAAAAGGAAAATGAATCTTTTCTTGGATCAAAAATTATTGTGTAAAAGAGTGTGTAAATTATGGCGTGCAAGTTAAGTAATGGCTTTTATACTGAAATCTGGAATTACTGTGATGAAGGAGATGGTGTCAAGCTGTGGTAATTTATTTCATTTTAGTTTCTCAGATCTGCAATGAATTTAGGAAATTCAAATTTATAACAAATGGGTCTTTGTAAGAATTTCTCTGCAAGAATGAGGGTACTTTATGGAACTTCGGTTGGGGTCCTGTTACTCTGACTAGGATTCCAGTTTGAAAGTTTCTATGTGTGATTTGTTCTACTGGCTTCTGGAAGTGAATTTTTCAAACTTCAAATGTTACTACCATTTTGTCATTTGACTTGCATCTTCTCTTCAGTGTTTGAACAGGAGTATGGTGATGAGCATAATGCAGGTGTTGGGATTTTTTTTTTTGGTGAAAGGTTTGGGCTTTAGTTGCTTTCTTTCAAAACAATGCAAAACTCTAGGTTTTTTTTATTACACTACTAAGAGCTCAATTCAAAGTTCCTCTGGAAGAAAAATTGAAGTTCTTAAACTTGTATTTTTGTGATATTAAGTCAGATTAACTACAAGGGCTCGATTTTATCCCCAGTAGAGGATGGTTATGAATTGGTCATAAGCATAATTCACCTGTGAGTTGCACTACTTCATATAGAGAAGTATTATTGATGCTGCAGAGCACACAGTCTGCCGTGTGGTAAATCAAAACCTGGGGTGTATAGTCCTTCCCATGTGTGTTTAAAGAAAGAAACGAGCAGGCTATATATCTGCTGTATCTAAACCGTGCACTTTTGTAAACAGAGTGGCTATTTTTGAACCTGGAGCAGGATGTTTCTGGCGAAGGGATGGCGCAGATGGATCCTTGTGTGCATTCCTGTGTTACCGCTTGGGGAAGGGGCTGTGCCTGTCGTTCAGTGCACTGGCAATTCTTTTGTGGTGTCAGTATCATTTCCTAGCAAAATTGGCTAAAGGAATTGTTTCAAACACAATAGATGTTTTGAACTGGCCTAATTACTTACTCAACAGCCAATAACTTTGGGAATTGTTTTCATGTGAATTCTAGATACAAATTGGGATATCTTTCCATTTGTTTAAAAAAGATTAAGCCAATAGGAGAAAAAAAAGGATCTTTACCCGTTTTCACTGAGCAGTGAAGTTTGAATATACAGCTTGCAATTGAAACTTTTTTTTTCCAAAGCCTTTGAGGGCTGTTTCTCAGTCTAGTGTAAACAATTTATTGTTCAAGTCCTAGAATATTTGCATTTTAATTAAAGACAATTTTAATTAAATACAAAACTTTAATCAGAAAAGCAGAGTTTAGACAGATAGTGTACTTGCATGCTAAGCAAGCTTACTCTGAGGGGACCTCTATTCTGTGTAAAACTGGTTTTTGCGGTAGTTTAAGCAGGAAAGTTGTAAATGCATCTTCCTTGCCTAACTTACCTCCAAATTGTGATCTCCCTCCTGCATCTTTTACCTACAGTAAATATTCTTCCTACAGGTAATTAAATGAGAGGATGGTACTGAAATCTTAAAGGGGCAGTGAGCAGGAAAAAGTTCACATGGTACTCCTAAGGATGCCTGTGAAAGTAAATGTTCAAGTTACTGTTGCATGTTTTAAATATTTTGTTTCAATGATGTGTTCAAAGTTTTTTTATTTTTTTAAAAGGATTGGCAATACTCTGACCATTTAATGTCAAATAATCCATGTGACATCTGAATTGCCTGTGCTGTGCTATAATGCCGATGCTAGAACTGCATCCTGAGTTATGACCCATTGGATTTGCTCTGTTTGTAGATGAAGTTCTCTATGCTCAGTCATAGAACTGATCAGGGCCCTACCACATGTTAAAGAAAGCTGTGGTCTACCATGATGTAGTGAAGTAAATTCTGAGGTCCAACAGGCAAATGTATTTTTGGAGCTTTCTCCCTTCATTCTGATGAGAATTTGCTTGGGCCAAGGCTGCATACCTGGACAACAGGAGTAAATCCTCAGTGAGCTATGACCTAGTCTTGTGAGAAATACAATGGCAGCTGATTCTGAGAGGTTTTGATTTGTGGTGGTCGTATAAGTTGAGTTTTAGATGCAAGGTTTTAGTATCCTAAGGTAGAGAAGAAGTAGGTAATCTTTTGTATCCCTTCTGTCTGTCTATTGGAATTCACTTAATTCATTTGTAAAATAGCAACTTAGAGCTAAAATGATAGTCATAATGTGAAAAGAAGGTATTTCATTTTTACCCATAGCTACATATTTTGAAAGCAGTACTTCTCATTAAAGTCTCATCATTGACAAACTGCTCATAAAAAAAAATTAGAATGCAGGTGTCACTCAAGATCTGTTTAAGACTGAGAATTCTGCTGTGATTTAGTATAATATTGGCATCGTGTTTTAATTCAAAATGGTTATATAGCACGCATACAGAAATATTTTCTCTTAGGCCTACAGTTACTTGTGGTAATGGCAAAGCAGTTAATATATTACCTTTGCTAACAGGAAAAGTGGTGCATATAAATATTTTTAGTCAATAATGTATTTTTAAAAAGGTTTCTCAGTGGGATCAGATTTATGTTGTCAGAAAAATTTATTCCGCTGACAAGTGCAGATGCCCAGCACGTCGTGTGTGCTGAGATTTACAAAGCAGTTTATTCCTGGACGTCAGTTGGATGTGGTTATGGCAGGGTTATGTAGAGAATTGGGGAATCAGTCCAGGAATCCTTTTGTGCAAAATCCTGCCTTAGATTGGTGTGATCCAATAAAGCTCTGCCTCTACATGTCCGTGGCAGTTTCTGGTAGCGTTAGATGCTCAGGTCAAGAAGGGGCAGAGCACTGGAGTCAGGATCTGTGGTGTGGATCTGAGAACAGAATTTTGCCTGAAGCGTTAGAGATTTTCCTTATATATTAAACAGGCCATTTTCCTCCCCCTGTTACTTGTGTGTTGCTGCCAGCTGCAGTTCAGCTAGGTAGAAGTTGGAGCTTGCTCCTTTGGTTTCCACAGATACAAAGTAGAGAATAATAGTACTTGGGCATCAGATTTTTGCCAAGTGTGCATGTTTCAACCACTATTGTTAAAGAGCCTGCATATTGTTTGTTGTACAAAATATGTATATAATGAGAAAAATATGCTTGAACAGAGATTTCATGTTGTACAGAGTAACCAAACTTTATAATGAGTAAAAAAAGCACAGTGCTGCTTAAATCTAGTTTAATGATCATAAAATAATTGAAATCCAGCTACTTTGAAAATTAAAAGCCTTTACAGTATTTAAAGAAAACCATAATTCCCATTTGTTTTTACAGTGTTGAAATCAGTGTGTGAACTTGTTGCATTAGTCTTCATATCTTTTGATGGAGCTATAGGCAGTTACACTGAATTTTTTCCAAAAAATGTAATTGGTTGAATGGAATCCCTTCTCCCAAGACAGAGGTAGCTAAAGCCAAGGAGGTTTTTAAACTGCTTAATTAGCCCAGATTGTGAAATGATTTGGTAGAGGGAATATTGGAAAGAATTTGACACATCTGTGCTGACTTTGAGGTGACCCATCAGTTTTATCAAATAAAGAGCTGGAATTTTTTTTTTGTGAATAGGTGTAAAGTAAGCAGATTTTCTTCCCCTTCATTTTGTCCTTTCTGAGTAATTCTAGTTATCTAATCAGCATAAAATTTGCACTACAGTTAAATAGCACTGCATGATTATACCTGATGATACACTTCTTTTTTTAAAAAAGAAAAAGAACCTAATAACAGGATTCCGTATTGATTGTGCTGCTAATTCTGCCTCGTAGCACAGACTGGCAGAAGGCAGGTAGCTGAATTGTATTTAACGGTTTTATTGTGATGTGACTAAGATGGATGTGACATGGTCCTCTATTATTCGTTTGAGAGTGTGGACACTAATGAAGCCATTAGCTGAGCTAAGGCAAGTGAAGAAAATAGGGAAATTACCATTATTCTGAAGCCATTAAGTTGTAATCTGCCACTTTTTCTCCTTACTCAAAAAGGCATCTTCTTTTTAAGGCCTCCCTGACTGTCCTTTAAAGATTCATTAATTCATTAACTTTCCAAAGGAGATGGAGGAAACACAATTGAAATTTTAATCAGCTCAGAGTGTCATATTATTAACATTTTGAGTGTATCTGTATTCACTGTTGCACCACATCAGGTTAAGGTTAAATAAACTACATTACAGCAAATAATGTTCTGTTTCATACTGTAAAACATAAAATGTTGAAGGCAGAAATTGGTTTCATGGTTAAATTAAATTATGATACAGAGCTCATATTATAAATATTGTTATTCAAATGTATGTTCTTTGGAGGAAATGCAGTACTATCTCCATCTTATTAACATTAATATTTTCAAAATATCCCCAATTAATCTACTGTGTGTGAAAGGATATAGAAAGCACTAAAAAACTTTCTTTTGTAAATGTCTGCTTTTACTATATACACGCTTATGATCAATGCTTTTATTTTATCTTTTATAAAGTGAGTGACTTATTTTAATGTCTCTCACCTAATGGGTCATTCAGACATGTACAATTACAACTGCAAATTTTTCTTTTCATTATTACTACTTTCATTTAGATGTTGTGGAGTGCTATTTTTATCTATCCCTGCTTTCTTATTAAAAAAAAAAATTCCTTTTGCCTCAGTGGCCCTGAAGCATCCTGGAGTGCAGTGAGCAGCTTCTGGCCTGTAGGAACTGATGGAGATACAGCTCAAAATTGATGAATGCACTTTCGTAAAAGCTAAAAGGGTGAGCCCAAATCTGACTATGGGACTACTCCCTATTTGATTCCAGGTAACAAACAGTAACTCTTTTTTGGGAGGAGAAAAAAGCCTGTTTCATTTTGGGCTTGCTAATGGCGCCTTAATTAAAAGAAGCCCGGAGTACAGAGACTTTCTGGAAGGTGTGTGTTTTTAGGGGTTGCTTGAAATCCTTTGCTGTGGGGATGGGGCTCGGGAGGTGTAGGGGCAATGAACAGGGGTGCTGACAGCCTGCAGGTTGAAGGTGAGATGAGGCAGGAGCACAAAAGGGAGGATAATGGAGGATTGAATGTGCCATTGCTTATGTGACTTGAAAGTTCTGTTCTAGGTTTATCAGATTTCTTCTTCCTACAAGTTTATGTTTGAAAACACTTTCCATTTGGTTCTGGACTGGTTTGCCCTTGTGCTGTATCACAGAACTTTTAAAAAGTGATATAACAAGGCCTCCAAGCTTGATGTTAGTATTTATGCTAGGCAGGCAAGCCTGGTATAAATCTGAGGTGTTTTTCTTTTCTTTCTTGCCTTTTTTTTTCCCTAGCTGTGATAGTGTCAGTTTGATATATCACCTTTCATGTTGTGTTTGTACTTGAGGTCAGGAAACTTCTGAGTTGTGCGTATCATCAGCATTGTAAATACAAAGTAGCCTTTGGCACCTTAGTGTGGTGCCTTGCAGTGGATTTGTCAAAACAAAACAAAATCCCCTCTTTTGTTTTCCCCTGGAGTCAATTACACTCAGGATGAAGCGGTTAGTGACACCAAGGATAGTGGCTGAAGCATTACAGGCTAGCCTGCTTATCAGGAGTGCTGGCATCGGTATTTTCCAGCATCACTGGCCAGCTTTACTGGTCCATTGAGAAATTCTGCTTTCAGAAGGACTTGCAAAACTCACTAAAAGTTCTTTGCTGATTTTTGAGCTTCCAAAATGTACCGACCTAAATAAACCTATTCCACTGTGTCAGTGCTGGCAGTCCCTGGGGACAGGACCTTTCCCCTTTTGGCCACGAACAAACCCTTTGATTGGAGACATGGATCGGTGGTTGTGCCCTGCAGCCCTGTCCTGCTCGAGGGACGTGGGGAGACATGTGCCAGCCCCATGCCCTTTGCTGCCCCATAGCTCTGGGGACGTTCTGCACATTTATCTAGGATCTGCTGTCCATAAACAGGTCCGGAGTGTGTGCTAGCGAGGGTTCTTGGACTTTAGAGATCTCATATATAGCTCTGCATAATTTTCTACATACCTTTGTAATTGCTGGCATTGTTTATGTGCTGTATGATAGTACAGGAGATAAATATATGCATTAAGTATACGTATGTGCAGCCTATCTGTATGTTAAGATGGTTCTGTGCAGCATCTCACAGGATGATGGAGTTGCAGCTGCTTTCTCCACACAATTGGAAAAGGGGCTGGTGAGCTGTGGTTTTCCATGGTTCAGTACAGCCATGGCACAGCAATTTAGCTGCAATTGGTTTTCTCTGCCTTAGATTTCAAAATGCCCTCTCCTATGCCTAAGTGTATATAACTCTGTAACATGAAATAATGTAAATAGACCTATTCCTGAACAAAGCTTCTGCTATTGTGCAGGAAAAGTTTGTTTTCAGTCCTTTCTCAGATAGGTCAGCTCATTAATTTTGTTGCAGCTGCAGTGGCGTAGGAAGTGTGGATCAGGTGTTCCCATACTGCTGTTGCGTGTCAGATACAGGCTGGCTTTTGTGAGTACTTTCCATATATAGGATTAGGTTTTTTGCTGTGCTCTGAAAAGAAAAAGGAATTACAAATCAAATGGAGAGAAATTAGCTGCGTACTTCCAAAGCAGGAGAATGTGAATCATGTATTGTTGTTTTGATGATGAGATAAGTAGCTGTTCATTACACATCAGCAGGTTAAGAAACTACTGTTGGCTTGGAATGGGGGTTTCCAGATCCATCTGCTGACAATTAAGGTTTGGGACCCAGTCACATCTGCTGTGATGTGTTTTGCTTTAACAGAGCTTTCTTCCCATCTCCTTTTGCTGGCTGGAGATTTGCATAATGCATTTGAGTACAGTGAAAGGTCCAGATATCCTGGCCAACAAACAAAACATGCACTATACTTAATACTGCTAAAAATTTCTCATAAATGGTCTGTGATTATTCCGGTCACAAATAACTTAGGAAGACTTTGAGATATACTTTATGTCATATGGTTATGAATTCTTTTGTAAATAAAGCAAATCCTCAGGAGTGAGTGTGAGTAATGGTTGATCCTGAAAAATGAGGAATAGGACTGTGTTTTGAAGCTGGGTGAAAAAACCCACATGTTGTAATTTATTTATTTACTTTCATTACTCTGCACTTCTCCAAGCACTGAAACACAACCAGAACCTAAGAACTTATTGCAGATCTGCAAAGTCCTGTACAGCGGGGATTGTTCTTAGTTATTGCTATCAGCAGCAATAAATGTAATAAACATAAACCTCTCATGACAGCCTCATACATTCTTCAGTCTGTGATTTCCCCAGCAGCCAGAAAATAGATGAACTTTGCAGTGGGCCTGAGAAGGGGTTATCAGCATGCTCTGGGTCTGCAGACTTAAAGAAAAGATCAGGTTTCAGTGTCCCACGTTTTTCATGGAAAATACTGTCATTGGGACCTTTGAAGTTTTTGGGGGGCTGTGGTCATAATTGTTGTCTTCCACATGAGGAAAAGACCACTTCAGTGGCAAAATCCAGACTAGCAGAAGAGTTTGCAGCTAAACCCACTGTCTAAAAGCCTATGTCAAAATTAGCCAGCCACCCAGACAGACTCTGGGGCACCAATGGCACTACAGACATAGATAGCTCCAAGAGAGAACCACCAGTATCTATTGAGGTGAAACCCACAGAACACTGCTGAATCTGAAAAAAATCTGTTACAGTTTTCCTGAGTCTTTCCTAAGACCATTAGGAAAACTCAGACCCTGTTTGTCTTCGAATGATGTGTCCCTGGTGACCCCACCATTTCTGACTGTGCTTCAACATCCCTTGATCAAAGGGGAGTTTTGGGATTTGGTTTTGTTCCCCCCTCCCCATAAGTGTGTCTAAGCAGGGATCTCAGTCCCCTGAGTATATTGAAGTTCTGAACTGCGCTCCTTGTGAGCTTGATTTGAGATGGAAATATGTGAATAAACAATGTGTATGATTCAATTCTCCCTCTCGTGGTCAGATGGGGCCGTTCTCACAGCCTTCAAGTACAGACATATTAAATGTCTGTTTGTTTTTTCTGACTTGCATCTTTTGGAAGACTCCCATGTTCATAGTACAACCAGGATTTAGTGGGGAAGTTACTGATAGTTCTTGAAATACATATATTGACTTTTTGCCACACTGTGAGTGGACAGATTGGAGATTTGAACCAGACTGCGACATTCCGTGGAATTGTATTAACCTCACTTATACACACCTCCCCAAAGTGTTTCTAATTTGTCTCTGTTTAGGTGTTAAAGTACTTCTGAACCATAGCTGTGTTTATCATCCTGCTGGTGTGCCTGCTGACTCCAGTGGGTGATACAGTGTAAGCTCTGTTGCTTTTCAAGGATGCTGCAGTGTCGTTGACTTAGACAGGAACACTCTTTTAAAAGAGGAGAGAAGGATTTGCCTCTCTGTTATAAATCCCACTGTTTGGTAAGAAGAGTCCTGAGGATTTTATTCAATGATATTTAAGTCTCCCCAGAAGGAACAAAACCCTACTTAAAAAAAAATAAAAATCACACAAATGTGCAGGATTAAGCATTCCAAAATCAATTCTTAATTATTGTTTAATTGATTTCAGATATAAAAAAGGAACAAAAAAGAAGAAAATTTTCAAATATATTCTTTACACAGGGTTTAACAACCATTTTCTCTCAAAGTGGATGTCAGAACAATACCAAAATTCTGTCATGAACAAAGCCACTGTACACCGATATGCCTTTTGTTCGGTTTTATCGCTGAGGAGCAGCAGTTTTACTTTATTAGCTTTTTCTGATTTATGTCACAAATATTTTCTGTTGCATGCATAATTTTTTACACTTATTTTCATCCACGAGCGTGGGAAAATAATTACCACTTTTTAGAACTCATGTTACATTCTGAAGCAATGAGTTTAATTGCTTTTGTATTTCTAAGTAGTTGGTTTCCTCTAAGAATTGGCTAAAGATTTTCCTCACACAGATCTTGACTCGAAGATTGTCCTGTAGCTAGAAAATATCGATTAGCTTTTGTTTGGCCCCTGTGGAGAGCACCTTATCTTTAAGACTGGGTTTTGTTACGATGAGAGTTGACAGAATTCAGATTTAGCCAGGTGAAGTCTGTCACGGTCAGTAAAATGTTAAAGAATTGCAGTAATAAAACACGATACTAATCTTATGATTTTTTTTTAATTAAAAGTAGTTTTTAATGATGCAGAGATTTTGAGGAGTTCAAGTTTATTGAAGTAATTCATGCTAATTGTCTCGTCTGCTTAGTATGTCATTTGTCTTCTATGAATATCAATGCCTACATTCATTTAATCTAAAATAATTAATACCCGAACAATTAATAATGAGAGATAGAATCTGAATTGAAAAGAACTTTAAAAGATTTTAAAATATATTAATAATTTTTAAGACTGAATGCAAATAGTGCATTACATCTCAAATTATGTTATCAGAAAAATTACATGAACAACTAATACAATCTTTTTGTTATGCATGTCCCTATTATTATTGTTTTAGCCAATAAATTGTGACAGGTCAGGGATCAGAACTTACATATCATAGTTCAGGCCTTGTGTAAGCTGAGTGAAAGGGCACTGGCTGTAGCTGAGCAGCCCAGACTATTTCAGTGGAGAGCGTGGCTGCCTCGCTGATGTCAGCAGGGAGATAGGTGCCTTTGAAGAGTGATTCAGCAGCTCTCGGTGCTGACTAATCACTAGATTTAGCCACTAGCAAATGCAGGATCCACGGTGATGTCTGAGCTCCTGCCTTTTAGGGCTGGCATACGGCTCTGACTCAGGGTTGTATCTGCCCACTAATGATCTGGTGCCTACAGCCCTCTTCTGATGAGATATCTGAGCCCATCTTGTCTCCTTGAAACTAGCAAAACCCTCAGAAAATGCTTCTGCCTTCATAGCACGTTGTGGCTTTTATGTAATAACCTGGTGACAGAGAAAGCATGATTTTGGGGCTCTCTGCACCCTGAGGGGGCAGAGCCTTCTGCCCTTGCCAGGGAGGGGGTATCCTGGAGAAACCATGGCACCATTCTATGCATCTGCCTGAGGATGAGCTACAACACAGTCGAAAATGCAGCAGTTGCAGCGCCAGAAGTAAGTCCAATCCTGTGGTTTTATTGCCTGGGATTCACCTGAGGAGGGTGGTTGGGTCTTTGGTCTGAAGTGTTGATATGTTTTATAGCTGGTAGGAATGGGACAAAATAGCTAGCTAGCATCCCTACTTCTAGTCTTGGCTGGCAGATGTGAGCTGCTATTGTAATGTGGGAGCGTATGCATTGCCTGTGAGGTTCAGCAGGACCTGGGTGACCATGGTTTGCACACCGTGGTGGGCTGCTTTGCCTCCAGAGCACTAATTGCTTCTCAATGTCATTTGCTGCTTTTGGTTTTAGCAGGTCTTTGATGCTGCTGAGGAAAGAATGTTAAGAATGTGAAGGTGGTTAAGTAGATGTGGAGGCAGTGGCTGAGGACCTGGCTCTGCCTCCCAAACCCTTCTGCACTCATTGGTTCTGAGTCCTCCTTGTGACCTGGTGATGTGCAGGGTTAACCAGGTGTGCCTGGTGATGGCATATCACCTGCCATGCAACTTAAGTGCCTTGTCTCTTGCTGCTGACATCTTTCTTCAGCCCACAGGGGACAGTACACCCTTGGTCACTTCTCTTAAGCATGTTTTAGGACATTGGCCTAGGATGTTCTTTCTCAGCAGCTTTCTGGCAATCTCTCTACTTCAGTGAATTATTCCACTAAGCAAATCGGTGGACCCCTGTGAGTGTGTGCTGTGAATGTTATATTTAACTTTCCTAACTACAGGTGTGCCTGCAGGCTATAAGAGAGCTGGCATAGTTGGCCCATTCCAGTTCTGTAGTAGTGGCCTGATGTGCTACTGTTGCCTCGCACAGAGGATGTGGTCGCTCTGTCAGTTTTTACAGTGATAAGTTTTATAAGTGGTTAGCAGAGCCAGAGGTAGTTTAGATTTCCAAAGGTGAGAGTTGGAAGGCTTGAAAAGGCAAAGGGGATAATGAACCCTGGATATTTGTGTAAGCATCTGTAAAACATCAGAGCCTCGACCCTGTCAATTGTAGGTGTGTTTGTTCATTAACTTTACATCTGACACATATATGATAAATGCTGTCATGCCTTCCAGTCTTATTCCAGCTATGCATTTATTCTGTGTCCCTTGTGCTGCTACTGGCTTTAGAATGTCACGCTGTGAATCAGCTGACTGGTCCTGCTCATTCTCTTGCCCTTTTTTTTTTTTTTTATGAGGGTGGGAATGGGAAGGAGGGAAATTACTTTGCTGCCAGATTAATTTCCTGGTCTATCTGCCGGTGCAGTTGCATGAATGCCACTGCCAACACAAGGAGGGGAGCAAAATTAAAATGTTTCTGGACGGCCATCTTTAGATATAAAAAGAATAAGTATGATTACTTTGTTAATAATACTTTGCTCTAGGTTTTGACACACTCTGGGTTAGGACTATATGCCTGTAATCATTATTCACTCTTAAAACGTAGAGGAGTCATCAGGCATATTTTGTGGCTTCTCTGAGTGTGTGTGTGCGGTGTAGTCTTCTTTGTTTACTAGATGAAATACATTTGGGGTGGGGGGAATGTAACTTTGTACCACAGTAGGCTTTGTATGAGTGATTGAACTGCATCTACTCCATGGTGTGTCTTTTAAACACGTGTTTGAAGGAGTTTATCTAAGTCTCGCTCTTGGAACTCCTCTTTGGAAACTTGGAGTTCTGTTTGCAAAGGATGATGATACTGAACAACTCCATGGTCTCTGCTGGCCCAGTGGCCAAGGCTTCTATTCTTGCCATTGACTTTTACTGTGTATTTCTTCAGTTTCTGTATATAAATTTATCTAGCACTACACTGAAGAGTCTTAAGAGTTTTCCGAAGTGATTTACATGAATTCAGCATGCCAGTTCCATGCTAAAGTCACTACTATAGCAATCCTACTGTAGAATTCTGATTGATCTTTAATCAATCACCTGCATGTGAAAAGTGAAGGATAAGTAATTCTGGTATATTTATTTTAATTTGGTAAACATAATTGTATGTTTATACTCAAAGTTCCTGAACCAGACAATTGCTTCAAATATAGCTTTTGTTGAAATAAGCTGATTATATTCTGAAGGAATGTCTATCCATTAAAAATTACTAGCTTCAGATAGATATTGCAAAATACTTAATTTCCTTCTGTTCCCATTTTCTTGGTTCATTAAGACAGAATGACTTCAGTGGATGTGGGACAAAGTGGGGGAAAAAATCAGAAATGCATGTAACTAAACAGGTTTTCAAACAGGATGTGTTCTTTTCTTCCCTTATAATGTCTTTTGAAGCATTAATTCACAAAGTACCTACTAACTTCATGAATGCAGTTAGTGTTTTATATGCAAGATCCCAGTTCTTCCTTGTATTTAAACATTTTACACAAAATTCACTCAGTTTACGTGTGTCTCTTCATAAATACCAATAATGCTTTAATTTATGGGCGTTTGCGGTTGGGCTTTGTTTAAATGAGTTTCATCCAAAAGGAATGTATTCTTGAAGAAATGAATAAACCACATGAGGTGAATTTTCATACAACCCCTTTCAAACCTGGAGTTTTCAGGGTATAATTTAGTTATTGCATTGGTGGTTTATGACCATATAAAGTGGAGGTGTGTAGGTAGGAGGTTAGATAGATGTACTTGTAAATGGCTAGAAGCAAGGAGGCTGAGTATGGTCTCCAGCAGTGCATTTTTCAGCTCACAGTTTCACATCTCTATCCTAAGGCATTAGATGTTACTAATTCTCCAAAAGCCAAAGATTTGTTTTACAGAAGAAGATTCTGATTTGATTAAGATATTGCTTCAAGACCTAATGTTCCTTTAGCAAATCATGCCATGACTGGGAACGTACGTGATTGGAAATAAACTGCATGTTATCTCCGAAACAGGGAAAGCGCCTCATGATTTGGAATGATCCTGCAGAAGCAGCATTTAGTGTAATGACAGTACACTTAGATTAATTATAGCGCTGCTTGCAGGCGCCACTATATACTTAGTGTTGTGTCAGCACTTCTGCTGTTAACCCTGTGTTGCAAAAGTTTCTAATTGGGCTCTAAAAAGCAAGTAAATCCTCTGGTTTGAATTCAGTCTCTGTGCTGCATGCACTGCATCAACTTTTAGTTAGGGCCTGAGTTTTACTTTTGTGTCCTTAACTCTTCACAGTATTTATCTGTAGAAATAATCATGTCCATGTAATATTGTGAATGATTTTTGCTCTGCCCACTTCGGATGGAAAATTTAATTGCAGTAAATGCCTAGACTGTATTGCGATCACTTCAGATGGTTTGAAATAAAGCACTGAGATATTTAACCTTGCAAGTTGGAAAGTGTAAGTATTAAGCCACCATTTTTCTACTCAGTACGAGTTAAACTTGGCTTAATGCAATATGATGAGCTGTAATGGCTCTGAAGAATTGTTAAGGTCTGAAAGAAGACTTGAACATGGCTTAAAAAGCTATTTACACAAAAAAAATTGAAAAGAAGCTATTATAATTAGGTAAACACTGCAGAGTAGTTTTTAAAATAAACATTGGCAATATACTATAGGCATAGAAATGGCAGTGAAATTAAGTAACTTTTGACTAAGTAATCAGAATACTCTTTATCTTCATTTTACTGTTGATGACACAGTAATACATGCTGAGACAATAAACTTGCCTATACCTGGAACATCTCATCCTGCAAATACAGGAATCTTCACAGAGTTTTCTGGCAGTTTTTAGCCTCTTATCCTCTCTTGTTTCTAATTTCCACTCTTAGACTGTATTTTACTTTTTTCTGAGTAGTGCTGGCAAGTGGCTCTTATCAAGAACAAATGATGCTGTAAATCAGGACCAAAATCAATGCTGCTGTGGGGTTGTAATAGCGAGATGCGGTTATGTGGGCCTGAGTGTTTTACCTGCCTCTGAAGCCAAGAGTGAGGCACTGGGTAGTGTTCCAACCCTTGGCTTTCTAATTTACTGGCAAGTACATATCTATACAGCTGTTCTGTCTCAGTCTTAGAGTGGAGGTATCAATATTAAACTGCTGTTTTAATATGCCTTTTCTCATAATGCAAACAGTAAAAAGCAAGTGGACATTCATATTCAAGTAGAATTGCATAGGAATACAGAAAGCATTTAATCGCTCCGCCCTTAATACTACTGGGGTAGAATTTAGGAGTGGCAGGACTGGTTTAGATGCCTGGCAGCATATATTGACTCCCTTCTTGCCCTTTTGAATGTGTGTTCTCTGTAGGTGCAAAGGATAGTGGGTGTTCACATAATAGCACATGCTCTGTCAGTTGGAGGAAGGTTTATTTGCCCAAAGCAACAGGGTCCTTAACGTCATGGCTGGCCATTTTCGGCTGTAGTTACTGCTCTTCCCCGTGATAGGTGGTAGTATAAACAAGGAGTGATTTGTGCCACTGGAATAAGGCTATGTGTGTTATGCCAAATATAAAATGAGAGGGCTGATACGAGTGCCTCTTGGACATATCTTTCATTACCCTTTACGCTTCTCTTTCCTAATAGAATTTGGAGGAACCAAACGCATGCTGTATGCAGGGTTTTATTGGAGTGCTTTGCCTCGGGCCCTTAACTCCTTTAGCTGGTCATTACCTGACCAGTAAAGACCTCTAAACGGGTCATTAATGCTTAAGTAATAAACTGTTTCACAAGACTGTCTAGTGCAGAACCTCTTCTATCATTTTTACAGTTACTGTTTTATAGATAAATCAATGACCAACAACTGGATATTCTTGTTTTGCTACATAATCTTGTAACAGTGGCCACAGCAAACACGCAGAGGGGTCTGTTAACTGTAACAGGAGGGCTGGAGATGGACACATGCAAGTACAACCTGGAGTTGTGTGTAGGGTAAACCAGGAGTAAGGTAAAGAATGAAGGCATGTTCTGTTGTTACCAAAACGAAGTGTATCGGTGCTTCTAAAGTTTTGGGATTTTTTTTAAGTTGATCTGGTTTTATCCACTTCTAAAAGTTGTATAATTTCAATCAGGTGTCTTTTCTTCACCCACTGCTATATTAGGGATGAGTAGAACTCCGTGCAGTCTAGTGTTAGCAGAGAGATTTTGTACTTTCACAGAGCTTTTCTGAACTAGCAATTAGTTAATAACATAAGTCTCACACTCTTCTATACCATACATCTGTTCCCTTTGAGTTTAGCATATATTAAATTCTTTCTAGATATGACAGTAATAGTTGGCTGTGGCACACATGTTTCTCTTGGTTCTTGACATGAGGTTTTCAGGTTCCCGCTTTGAACAATATAACCTTTAAAATAGGTTTCTGTGCATGAAGCTCTACAGGGCTCTTGCTGTCTGGAGAGGCAGAGAGAATATGCATGGTAGGTACCATACAATTTTTTGGCAGATCACTAGGCATTTGATATTTCCGTCCTTGTTGATATCAGTGTATGACTGATGGACTGCTGAGCACTGAAATAAGCAATCCAGTCAGACACATCTTGTGTCACATTAACCTCTGAGGAGTGCCAGTCTGTGCTGGGACTCTTGGCGGTTTTGTTTGATTTTTGGCTTTTCTATCTTTTTTTTTTTTTTTTTTTGTGGGGAGGGGTGATGGTGAGTTGAGAGGGGGTTTGTTGTTGTCATAAATGTTACAAACTGGAATGAAGTTTGATGCTGAAAATGGTTCTTTGTAGACACAGAATCTTTTTCTGTGGTGAAATGGAACAAAACCTCTGCAAACTGATGACTTCTAGTGTGATTAGTGCCTATGGAGCAAACACTCAATTGTTTTTCTAGGAAATTGAAAATGTGTTAGTGATGGTACAAGTTCTCTCTGGCAATGTAAAACAATTAATATTGAACAGCTGTTTCTGTGATAGACTGTTTCACAAAAAAATACACCATTGGCATGTGTTTTTTTATTAATTTCTTCTATGTTGAATTAGGAGTTTTGAATTTGTAGCTGCCATGTTGAATCTAACAAGAAAAAAAATAATTAAAAAACATGAGGCAGGTTACTTACTGAAAGAAACAATAAAAGAAGTGGGTTTTTTCTTTTCCTTTTTTCCTTGAGAAGAAATATCTTTCTGAGTAACAGCCTTAACTGGACCCACCAAGGGCTTTGAGGTGACTTCAGTCCCACACATTGTTGTGCTAGATCCTCAAAGCTGATGCTAAAAGTCATAACATTATATATAGCGGTAGAAGAATTGTGTGCTGACTTAGACTTTAAGTAGGGAGAAATCTGACACAGCACTTTGTTCAGTTTACAACTCTCATAATATACCTAGCACCTGCAGAAGGATTTTAATTTATTTAAAGCAAAAAAAAAAAGCTAACATAGGATTGTAAAACAAGTAAGACTTCACAGATTGCAGTACCACGATTGTCCCATTCTTATCTTAGCTGATATTCTGACAGTGCTGGTGTGGTAGCAAAACTGGTATTTGTAGTGAATTCTTCCTTCAGATCTGTGGACAGAAGCTGTCCTGTGTGTCACTTTACTATGTTACTGCGACATGAGGAATCAATTTGGTCCCATCTGCAGTTGTCTAATATAATCAACCTCTATTCTGTTTAGTTCAACTCACTACCTACAGTAAGTGATTTGTATGTGCATGAATATTAAACTTTCCAAGTAAACGTGTGAGTAAATGTGAATTGACTATAAAAGAAACTTATTTTGTGTGCACTGAAAATGAGTGCTTGTTGTTTTTATAAAACAGCATTAAATTGCATCATCATGGTGCGAATAATGATTATTGCTTCCTTTTTCTGTGATGGGAGAGAACAGGAGATCCCAAATAACATCTTGTATTACTGCTTTCCCTTCTGGCTAGTGTAGTCTATTAGTCTGTTTCTTATAAAGATTTATTTTTCTTTAATTTTTTTAAGTCAAACCTCTGTTAGAAATTTTTCATGGCTCAACAGCCCTTAGTTTTTTGTTGTAATATGACTGACTGCAAGTATATTTGCGAAGTGATTACAACAAGACAGATACAATATTTACAAGCCTTAGTAATTCCTGTGCAAATGGAGTCTCTGGAGAAGGGCACAGTAACAAAGCAAGCAAACATCACAGTTCTCTAAATAAGAAGTTGCAGGCATTGGGGTGGTGACTCACAACATGGATGGGAACCCTG
This sequence comes from Campylorhamphus procurvoides, assembly GCA_013396655.1. Classification (NCBI taxonomy): domain Eukaryota; kingdom Metazoa; phylum Chordata; class Aves; order Passeriformes; family Dendrocolaptidae; genus Campylorhamphus; species Campylorhamphus procurvoides. Next base: position 1,190,603 of record WBMV01007081.1, read on the forward strand.
GAGTTTCAGAGTAATTTATGGGGATGCTGGGGAGATGGATTTCATTTAAATACAGTAACTGCTGAAATATTTCTAAGTTAAAAAGTCAACTAGTGGTTAAGTAAATATCCTCTTGACCCCTTTTAACTCTTGTGATGTACCGTTGTTTTAAACTATTTGCTTTGAAATGCTTGAGTCATAAAATGACCCAGGAGAGATGGATTGACCACAGACAGTTAATGCATAGGATTGAGTTGCTTAAAATTTAAACCCCATGCCAATTTTTTTATCTAATCTATTGTTCTTTAATTGGATGAATGAGGTTAGAAATGGAGAGCTGTGGTGTCTAAAAAAACTTAAAAAAATTGGTTTCATACAGTCTGCAAAAAGCATTAGGGGAAAAATTTAGAGAAGAACAGAGGTTCCTTCTTGTTTCTATAGAAACCAATAGTGATCAGGAGGGGAGAGGATTTCTTTCAAGTGTACATTTTAGTGAGGCTGGCTCAGCAGCTCGGCACACTGGAGGGCCAGTGTGAAAAACCAAACCTCTAGTGGGTTTTGATGCGGTGTTCGTGGCCCTGTGACAGCAGCTGGGCCAGGGATAAGGCATCCCTGGGAGCCCCTGGCTGCTGCTGCTGCTGCCCTGGGTGAAGGGGGCTCTCTGCAGTGCCACGGCCCCCGGGGAGCACAGCCTGGCAGGAGGGCTCTGCGATGGGAACAGGCACCGATCCCGTGATAAAACCAGGGAGAGGACAAAAGAGAGGGGAAATACTGAAGGAGAAGTGTTCTGTCCTGTGTCAAAATTAACTATGCTAATAGCTTTGAAGGAATAATCTCCTTTGGTTTTATCATGACAGAATCATAGCTGCTGAAATACCGTATGTCCAAACAATTGCAGCCAGGACTCAGCGACTTGGCGTTCGAATCATTGTGATCTTCCTGGTGTACTGCATAATACATAATCCCCTCCACAACAGAATTATTTTCTTAATTGTGTTCTGTTTTCCTGATATTACCTAAGTGTTGCCATAGAGAACAGATCAGGGAAACATTTGAAAACCCAATTTTAAAGGAAATCTAGGTCTTAATCAATACTGTACCTTTAAAATAATTGCAGGATTCCTCTAAATGAAGTTCAGGTCAAATGCAACATCAAAAATAGGGTAGTTTCAATTGCTACAACCTGACAGATTCAAGGAGTGACTGAGGAATATCTAGTAACTGGCAAAGACAGCCCCTGTTTGACATTTACTTTCACATGTAAACAATGGAGCACTGTATATTGGCATCTGAATGTATTAGCTGGTGGTGATCCAAACCCTGGTATGAATTTAGATGGTTTTCCTTTCTGTTTATAAATACATAGTCTTGATAACAAGGGAACATTTACTGCAATCTTGCTCTGCAGTTGTCAGAGCAGAATGAATCATTTTGAAACATAAACCCCCTCAGATCTCAAAAATATCAAGAAAAACATAAAACATAAGGGAAAAGGATTATAAAATACAAATAAAAAAGGTTCTTAACATATTTAGAGGCCTATGGGCTGTAAACACTGTAGATTATCATTAATGAAACTCTCTGCCAAGTACACAAACCACAGTTCGGTAGCAGCTGTTAAGCAAGCATTGTTCAAAGCTGGATAATCCCTCGAACATTATACATCGTGGCTCTGTACCTCTTCCTATTAGTAATCAGATAATTGCCTTGCATTTTCTGTTACGCATTTTTCTTTTAAAATTCAGTTTGATTCCTCTTTGTGTCAAAAGGCTTTATCTTGCAATAATCACTTAGGCAAAAATCCCTCAGAGGTCAACAGACAGGGCTGTGGTCTCCTTTATTTTCGGGAAATCTGATCTTTATACAATTCAGTCCTGTGGTGTTGCTTTGGCTTCACAGTGGTAAAACAGAGATGAATCCCACTCTTCAAACCAGGTGCTTGAATTGTATTGTAGCCCAGTTACCTTTTTTTATATATATAAATATATATAAAATGGGCTCTTCTGAATAATTTGGGAATTAATTAAAAAGGTTTCCTACCACTGTTTTTTTACTTTAAAAATAACTTCACTGTTACATATTGGGAGGAGAAGGTACGAGACTTTCCGATTCCATTTGTGCAGAAGTTCAGGTCTCATAAGAAAGGTCATGATATGTAAGGATCTTGCAGAAAGAAATCTGGAAATTATGACAACTATTTTTTTCCAGCATTATAATATTCTTAAGTCATAATAACACAGAAATAGTGAGCCATAGCCCTGGTAATTGTGAGTTCCCTTGAGCTCCACTGGCTATTAGGGTTGAACCAAGAGAGTAGCTTATGTTGCACTTCTGGAATTTCTCATAACCCTACAACAAAGCACTATTGATTTTTCTCAGCTGAGCAGGTGGGGAGGAGGGATTGAAGGTCATATGTAAATGTGCTAAGTTTGATAAACAGCTGGACCAAATACTAGTGAGTCTAGAATCTCACTTAAGTAAATCCATTTTGTAACCCCTAAATTAGGCATTTGCTGGTTCCCCTCAGTTAACACATGGTGTCTCTGCACTGGAGTGTTCAGCCTGACAATACTTACTGACACAGGCCATTCAGTTTAAAACCAGTGCATCCCTTTGATGGGCACTGGCTTCACAAGCTATTGGCATCAACTTTCTTTGTCTAAGATCTGGTTCCAATCCTAAAAATCAAAGCAGATGGAGACATAATTCCGAGAGCAGAAAATATGATTCATCCTTAAACCTGCAGGGTTACAGGGACTGTTTCTGTCTAGTACTTAAAATTATTTTGCATCACATGGCATAAACAGAGGTTTGAGAGATGGTGCCGTACCCCACCATGGGCAAGGCATAAAGGATATTTTCTAGCTAACATATCTCTGTACATGTGTAAGAAAAAGAAATTGCCTTTTTTTCCTCCCCCTAAATTGCAACATTTTGTTTTCAAGAGAATCCAATACTTTCTGTTCATTGCAGAAGCAATATTATTAAATGCCAGTCAACAGGAAAAATTAGAAAAAAAGATGGCCTGAAAGACAGAACAAAATGCATTTTCCCCCCATTTTCCAAAATATAAATTACCAATGAGCCAGGAGCTGTCTTTAGGCAAGGTTTCAAGAGGCAGATTAGATAGCAAAATTATTTCCTTGTTCTAGTGAGAGGCAGTTTTCATTGAAGACAGGAATTTAGGAGTATTTCTAAGGGAAAAGGTCTTGCAGCAAAACTGCAAAGTGGGCAGCACTGAGGTACCTCACTGATCCTCCCAGCGAAGTAATACCAAGTAAAAAGGTATCTGTAATGAGCAAAGTACAGATATACTCACCTCATTTAGTGTAAAGTGCAAGAGAAAGATTTGGAGAAAGTGTTCCTTGGTTACTTTGTTGTAAGAGGCCCCACTCTATTCAGAGTATCTGCTGACCAATTTCTCCCAGCATATGCATTCATTTGTAGGATATTTGAAAATGAACCACTTCCTTCTATGAATTACTGGCATTTTGCCTTCTTTATGAGTGCAAAGGGAAGAAGAAGTGTGGTAAATGAGGAAGCAAGAAGCTGGGATAAGAGTTACATCCCATTATTAATCCCATTGTAGAAGAGTAGAGTAAGGAATCGAACAGTGGCTTCCACTCCCTCATTCCTCCTTCTCTTTAACCTGGCCATATTCTGGGATAAAACATTGTTTGTGAGGAGTCGAAAAGACACCTGACTTGGTTGCCAGCCAAACAGTCTGAGACTTTTCTTATATTTTAAAGAAAACAAACCCCAATTGTTCGTGGTTCCCCTTGAGTAGAATCTGGGAATGCCTTCGGTGTGTGACTCCAGGTGATGGAAGGCTCGCAACTTCGACTAGAACCCAGTTGGCTGCCATTTGTGATTTGGCCAGTAAGTTTGGGGTGAAATGGATTGAAAAATCTTCATCTTATTTGAGGGGAAAACCCCCAAACATAATTCTTGTCATTGTCCAAATATGGGGACTTTTGAGCATAGAATTTTTATTAAAAGATTATTCAAATAAGATAAACAAAATCCTGACTTCCATACCGGAGGGAACTTGCAGAAGCAGAGAGCTGTCATTGAATAGGGTAGAACATACACTTTGGAAGCAAAAGCGGAGAAAATACACAGTAAAATTAAGATGCTGTTATAGGAAGGTGCAATTAAAAAAGAAAACAGAAAAACTGGAAAAATAAATCTGAAAGGAAATGGGAGGGGAAAAGCAGTGGTTTCCTAGTAATTTGCCCCCTTCATTCTGTGTTTAATTTAGTAAAGCAGTCATAAACGTTGCTAAACAGTCAAAAAATTAAACGTTGCTGTATAATTTATGGTGGTTGCAGGATACATGAGAGTGCACTTTAATTAGCAAATTGCATGTTTATTTTATTTGCTTAGCATATAATTTAGATTGGATAAATGTGCTTTGACTGGCTATGGCACCTAGGTATCCTCATTTGGTATAATTTTTAATCACATTGTTTTGGAATTTTATTGCAACATTATACAGTTGATATAACAGTGCACAATTAAGTATGCTCAGTTCACACCTTGCTCTTGAGGAAATTACTTTTTATCTGTATTTGGATGGAGCACTTTGTATGGCAAGTGAGAACTTGGGAGTAATAAAGAATGCTCACTGTGGGCACTAGAGCTGCAATCTGAATAGTAAATAATAATAGTAATGATGGTGCCCTGTTAGTGAAATGTGTTTGGGAGGATGATTAAAAAAAATGAAATACAAACCTGGAAATAGGCAACTGGAAATGATTCCTGTATGTGCTGTTATATTAGCTGAATCATAACAGTCTCTTGATGTTACAGCTGAACTGAGGGAGGATGAGGATTGTGCTGGGTGCTGTCCATAGCCTGAGGGGAGTGGTTTTCACCCAGCAAACATTAAGAGTAGGGACAGATGTTGAGAGAGGTAAGTAGGTGATACAGGATGTGGGAGATGATCAGACAAAGCTGCCATCTCAGTCCTGGGTCCTGTTCCTGTACCTCTTCTATGCCCTGACCCACACCAGGATGCAGAGCAGCTTGCACAAGGTGACATGTGAGGGGTGCTGTGAAGAGACACTGCACTGGGAGAGGCAGGCACAGCCACCATGGGTGTTCCCAGGATTCTGAGACTTGAAAATATTCCTGCACTTTTTGGTTTGTTTACTACTGTGCATTTGATCATGCTCAGGGAGTGTCAGTCTGAGATGTGTTCATGGTATTGTGAATTGGATAGGCTTTGAATCTGGAGCTCTGTTTCCTCTGTTTTTCACTTCACTTTTTTCTGTGTGGTGACAGGACTAAAAGAAGGCTTTGGGGAAATTCGGATTCACTTTACCATTTAAATCCCCACTTTTGGTAAAAGTGCAGCAGCATGTTCAGATATTCTGTAGATGTTACTGGAGAATGTAATAGAGCTGTAACTTGACGGTTCTGGAAAGAGAAAATAAACACATTTTCTTCAGCAGAAAAATATTCCCTAAGTATATAGACATTAAAAGAAGAATATTATTTTTGCAGCTAAAATATTGAAGAAATAGAGGGCATTTAATTGAGATCTAGAATATATCTCAACAGTGGCATTTTATATAGTGGCTTGACTTAAATTCTTCAGAAAAGCTCATTTTCTCTTACATCCTATGGACTCTTTCTGAGTATTACATATCTGCCAGTCTGAGATCCCAGGCGACTGTGTCGGTGAGATTTATTCTGGGCCAGATTATGCTTCCAGTCACACAGGTATAAATTGGGGGTAACTCCATTGTTTTGCTCCCACTAGAAGAGGATTTGGCCCGCTTCCCTTTCCTCTCTGCCTTTGAGTAATTGGCCCCGTAATGCGCCAGTGCTGCTCTGGGGTGATTGGCACTGATCGCTCCGCTGTGACAGGACGTCGGCGGTGGTATGTGCTGCTTAACACTGACATTCCTTACTTTGTTACACTGTGTTTTGATAACGTTATCTGTAAAGAATGTTCCTTGTGCTGATTATGGTTATTAAAATATACAGAGATCAACAGATATGGCAAACAGCTGCGTAGTCACAGCTGATGTGAGAAATTTGATTTAATGTAAGTTTCACAATTTGAAACTATATCCTCTAGGAAAACACAGGCAAGTAATCCCTCCTGCATGCAAGCCAGTTGACTTTGTTTAAAATAGGATTATATCAGGATGATAAACAGAGACTAGAATTAAAGCACCTTTTTGAAGATTGTTGAAATATAGAAGAAAAAAAGCAAAGAGGAGAGTTTTTCCTGGTTTGAGGGTTTTGTTTTGTTTTTTTTCATTTTTGTACTGATGCACTGGAGTGTTTAAATAATATTTATGGGACCTATCATGCAGATGTCATAATGCCGTAAGAAAATATCTATGGTATTTAGAGTCAGTGATGCAGTCCTTTAAAAATATTTGTATTGCTCTATAAAGGCAGACAGTGCTTCCCAGCATTCCTTATGGAACGCAGGGAGAATGGCATGGACCTCTTGAATAATTAATATGGTTTTCAGAGCAGTAGTCATGGAAACCCAGGCAGTGTCACATATATGGATTTTAGGAATTAGGCACGTTTTGAATTGCACATTTAGCCAAAAAAGAGCATGCTGTAAATCCTAAAGATCAGAAGCATTTCTCAGTGAGTCTCTTGTTCGTATTGACAAATACATATATCTTACATATTTTTTGGATTTAAATAATATTTGGATTCCTAAAAATTTGTATGGTAGTCATCTAAAGGGCTGTTAAAAACACTAAATGCCATAAGTCATCTTTTAGATACCTTACTCTTTCTTTCTGTCTTTTCTTTTTATTTTATTTTCCTCTTTGTCCCAGACCCCTGAAGTTATTAGGATGTAGGTTTTAAACTGTATAGCCAATTGCTATTCACTTAAAGGACCACAGCTTTACCACTAAGTTGCTAGGCCCTTTCTATTAGTTCAGTTGTGTGGCTTTTTTATCTGTCTCAAAAAATGTCTCTTCAGGATCAATATCGTCATTACCTTGGGTGTGTATGTGGAAGAAGTCAACCAGGCAGCAGTGAAAAGCTATCATCCAGTCCTCAGTAATATTGTACGTGTAAAGAATAAAAATACATGGAAGTTATTTATAGACCATAAACCCTCTGGTTTCATAAACCATTTTATACTATTATTTGTCCAAGTCTACAGAGTCTCTCCTGAGTTCACAGCACACTCAAAAGCCTCTGTTTTTTATTTCTGGCTGTTTGAATTGGGAAATTAATTAGAAATACACTTAGCAATTTATGGACATGAAAAAGCCATTTGGCCCAGTAAGCCTGCTTTCTTTTACCTTTTTTCATCCTCATTTTGTTTTGTCACTCTCTCTCAATCTACTCTCTAATAAAAATATCAATCTGTTTCATAAACTCATTGAGACTTTGTGGCAATAATATTACTTGGCAGCATAATATGGCATATTCATTACTCTCTAAGCAAAATGATTTTTCTTTACATTTTGTGATCCAGATTCCTCAATTAGATGCACACTTGCTGCTTTCATTGAAGTCGATGAGACTTTTATAGCTGTCACTGATAGCAGATACTGGCTCTTTATTTCCAAATGTGAAATGATGCCTACGGTTTTGGCTTTCTTTATTTCACTTAAACTGGTAATGAACAGGTTCTCCACATCTCCCACATCTCTGTGGTATATTAAAATTTTTCCTAATCTGAAATGAAATATTTCTGTTCAGTTATTTCAGAGTTGTCTGTTTCCTAGAAAGAATAAATTCAGTCACATTGGCCTGTCTTGACATGAGATCTTTAAGTATCCAAGGTGAGTCAAGGTTTCTGAAGTTGTACCCCTTCGACATTAAAATTAACTTATCTGTGTGATGCTTAAAACTGTGGACAGAATTCCAATTGAATTGGTTATTAGAGAAATCATCTCGCTTCCTGTGATTTGTATTGGAGCCCTTGGTTGATGCATCTCTATGTCCTTTTTGCTGTTTCTTTTACTGCAGCCATACACAGAACAAATGGCTTCAAAGATTTTTCTACACCAAGCCCTAAATACTTTGCCAGTTGCTCTGAACACTGGCTGGTTTTTTTCATGTGTATTCCCTATTTCCTGGCTTATAATGTTGCAACACTCCTAGCTAAGTTGTCCTTCTGTAGACCTTTAAAAAAGTGTATATTAGTGATGGAAATGGTCCTAAAATCAAGAGGACCAACTCAGAAGGATGTGTGATTATCAGCTGCCCATTGGAAACCTCTCATAATTACCCAAGGACTTTCAAGACTTGATCCCAGAAATCCCCTGCAGCTGATAATCTTCTCAACTGTAGTGTTTGCTGGGAAGAGTCACAAGGAGTTAATTAAAATGCTGAGAATTTGAGAGATCAGAGAAGCTAAAGGAGGGCAGGAATATGGTCCAAGACTGTAGCTGCATGCAGGACAATGTACTGATTACTGACATTACAAAAAAAGCAACTTGAGTTACATGGGAATTATAGCCAACTGAAGAGCTTGTCATTAGGCCATGCTTGGCTCTCCTCATTTTCTGCTGTCTTTCAGGTAGGAGTCCAGTATGTTGGTGCTATAGACCTTCCTTCTTCCATTGTGTGAACATTCATGGTACAAGTAATATCCTAAACTCATTCCCTCTGGGGGTTGTTATGCTTCCCTAGTCACAGAAAAAGTCTAAGTTAATGACAACTTTTGCAAAAATGCAGTTGTCTCCTGGTTTTAATACAGAAAGTTATTTAGCAGTTTAGTTTCCTCCTCACAGAACTATACATATCTTTTTATATACAGAGACACACACAAACACTTAATGTTATAGTCTCAAGCAATTGATGCTGCTGTCATATCTGCAAGTAATCTGCAGCACCATCATTGCTGTGACCTTTCGGACCGCTGAATGTAAATCAGATTCCTTCCCTCTGGTGGTCTCTGTGGCACACTGAAATTGCTCACAGATTGTGTTCGAACAGTGCCTATCAAGTCAGATGACAATGCAAGGAGCATATCATCGTTCTGGTTGCGCTGGCACGTTTCCAGTGCTACACCAACTGCAGTGTTTTTCAGTGCAATCTGTGGTTTGTGAGGGAAGTGTATGTGCACCTCTGTTAGCTGTCACATGCTCGCTCAGAGCCATTGTGTTCTCCCTGACTTCTGCCCCCTGTTGATGGAAATCCCTGTTCTTGGTCTTAAGCTATCAAATTGCTGAAGACGTTATGGGCTTTGTGGATTTCGGCTTTTTAGATTGACGTGCTACAATAGCATCATACCAGGTAATCAGTGGAAGATGCTTCACAGACCATACTCTGCAAAATTTGCAAATTTCTTTATAGGGACATTTTGAAGTCCAGTCAAGTAGTTTAACACTTAGAAATTCGAAGTCAGTTGCAATGTCAGGCCCCTGGGAAGAAGGAAGTATGAAACACAGCAAGTGCAGAGTAGCAGGGTAGTACTGTAAGTTCTCCTTGTGGCTTTAAAATCACCATCTCCTAGCATGGTCCTGTGGAAAGATGTGTGTGCCTTAGGTTCTCTCCTGCAGAAAGCAAAGTCACCATGATCATAATTTTCATTCATTGCTGAAGAAAGGCTATGATTAGAGCAAGGGAATAAGAGGGATCAATAAATATGATTTCTGCAGAAATTGGTAGGTGTAGGAATGAAGAACACCATTTTTAAATTCATCCACTGTAACTTGGCATGTGATTGTAACAGCAGCAGTCATATTGTATCTCACCTTTGTTAGACATTTCAACTTGATATAATTTGTCAGTTTTCAGCAGAAGATCAAACAATGGGGTAAATATTTGTGTAAGCCAATCTACTTTTGGCCTCTAGAGCCTTGATGCTCAGAGCACTCATGCAGTGCAAGGGTGCCTTGAACTGTACTTATAATGGTGTTTACTGCTTTGGGCTTTTTCTGGGATCCCTTTCTCCTCTCAGACATGCAGTGGAGAAAATCAGGTAGGACATTGATAGTCCATCCCCTTTCTCCTTCTCTGAAATCCTACAATTAAGCAGCTGCGGGAATATCAAAACTTAACACATTTATTTCTAGCTTAACAGAAGAAAAAACGTGTTTTTGTTTGGGTACCTTGGTGTTCATAGTATGTTTTCATCATCTGCCCAGAATTCTGTAAAAGGGGCTGGCATGAAGCTAGATTATAGAGACTCAAAGCACAGCTGATCTGCCTTTTAATACATTGTCAGTAGAAGAAATTGTCTGAATGCTGCAGAGGGCTTTAGATCTTGGTTCCATCACTCACAGTGGAGATCAGGTGAGCCACTGTACCTCATAGAGGGAGAGAAACTGAAACCATGGTTCTTTGCCACAAATCTACATGGCACGTGGCCAGTTAAGAGCTGAAATAGGTTGGTATTAACGGCAGGGAAGTCTGAAAATGCTCTAATCATACCTATCCCAGCAGGGCTCTTAGTGCAATGACAGGATGATCATCTTGTCAGACTTTGAGAACTTTCTTCTTTAAACACACAGAAAATGGGGGGGCTGAAAAGGGGAGGAGGGAGAGGGGAAGACAGAAAAAGCTTTAACTCTGCTGATGTGGCTTCTTTAATTTGCTGTCAGTGATGCTACCGATGTTAATTCTGGCAGGGTTAATTATGAGAAATTAAAAAGCCGCTCAGAACAGACTGTACCCTTCGTACTCCAATAAAGAGGCAGCTCTGGCGTGAGAAAATTTCTTCATTAATATATATCCCCAAAGGGCTACTGCATACAGCTTTTGGAATATGAATCATAAACTCCCAGGGACCCTGCAGGAAGCAGGGGAGATAGGATTCAGAGGAGATTGACTGTGTTACTTTTACTGCTTCAGGAGAATGACGCTCTGGCTGGCAGGAAATCACCATGCCGGTGACATTTGGAAAGAAGAATTTATTAATTTGCATGTTGGCATGCTACAAGCTTTGAAATATGGTTTTAAATACGTTCAGTACAGCCACTGCTGTATCAATGTTTGGCGTGTCAGTCTGTAATACATGCAGCTGTTAACACGGAGCTTAGCATAAGCATTGTAATTGTTTACCATTTAGTATTTTCCAGAAATGGCTTTAGGGCATGCATTTATTTCTCAGGAAAATTTCACTGGCTTCTCACAAACTAGGCAGTATATACCCTTAACCTAATACATTATACTAAATGGCACTGTGGTTATACCAGATACATTGCAGAAAGTAAACTACCAAGAATACCACATACAAATTGTGCAATTCTAAAATACAAGCTGAAAAATAAAAAACGTGTCCCAGAACAATAGTCTATAATTCATATTAGTATAACTTGGCAAAGCCACATTAGCAAGCAAATGCAAGTACAAATGGAGCTAGATAAAAGTGAGATACCTCAGTGATTTTAACTTTCAGCAGAAATAAAGCCCTATTGTTAAAAAATTATGCACGTAGACCATTTGCAGTGTAACTCTCTGATGCTGACAGGGTGTTCCAAAGTGCTGGTGCAATTCTGAAGTCTCTTCCCAGGAAAGGTATTATGGTCTCTAAGTCATTGCAACAAAGAAAGCAGCTAAACAAAGTTAGTTTACAGCACAAAGGTCTAAAAAGAGACCAGAGAATTAAATTTAGTAAGAAAAACATGTAGATTTTTTTCATCTAATATCAGTGAAGCACCGATATACAGCGTGTAACCTTTCATTTAAGAACCTCAACAGTCTTCAAAAGCATTAATTAATTAACCTTAATAGCAGCTGCAATCCACGGGTATTATTTTGAAACTTATTGTAAATGGTCATTCAGAGAACTGCTAAAATGCAATCGAGATGGACCTCTAAGAAAAATGAAACATTACTTAGAGCAATTGAGAGTGCTTGAGAACAATCTCATAGGAGTTGTTATTTTAGCAGATTGCCTTCTCAGGCAGGTTACATTGTATATTACTGTTGCAATTAGTAGTGTCTCTTTGGGAAGGAGTAGTCTGGAATAGGATGTTTAAGACTTGTGGATAACTTGCGCATCTGCAGCTCCAGCGTGCTGGGATCTCTTTTTTGGCAGTTCCTTGTGTATTGAGTTAACCCTGCTTATCAATATTTTATTTTTTTTATTGCTTTGTTAAGGTGGAGCTGGAGGTACAGGTAGATAAAGAGGCACACACGAGGCCACAGCACAATGTGACGTGGTACTGCTGCACCAGAGGAACAGTCAGAAAACCTGATGGCCTTTTCCTTTGTTCTAGTACTGGAATCCCACTTTGTACCTATATAACTAAACATCTGCTATCAAAACTAAGGGAAATATTAGGTATGTGCTATAAAAATGGCATTTCCTTTGCCACTGAAAAATGACTTTAACATTTCCAGGAATAAAGACCTCCTTTGTTTTCTCCGATTCTAATCCTTGTCTCCAATTTCACCTTAGAAGTGTATGTCCCTCCCAAATCCTGCATCCCTGCTGTCACCAGCTGTGCATTTCTTGGCAGAAACCCACTTATCAATGTTAAGGATGAACTTTGAGGCTCATTGAATCATTCATTGTAATGCTCACGTAACAAACATAACATTTCAGCAAGATTTCTAATTACCTTTTGACTGCTTTTTTCATAATGCCCTGTTGCTGTTGGAATGGCTCTCATGGCATACACAGAAATAACATTAGACTGTAAATCTATTGACTGGAGCAGTGGTAGAAAGAAAAAATGTAGAAGGGGAGAAGGTCATTTTTATAATTAGTGTAATATATCAACATGCTAGAACTGAAATGGGAGAAGTTGTTAGAAATGGAAATTTGACTGAAAGTGGAAGTTCATCTGAGAGTCTCTTCTTCCCCACTTCCCTTCTGTTACCTTACCCTCCAGAGCAACCCTTCTGACAGCTCCGGGGTGTGCTGTTCTCACAGGCTGCATCTGCAACCCAATACACGGGCAGGGTTAGCTGCTGGTACCCTCCTGGAGAACAACTGCTTTAAAATATTCACATAGGAGAGATGGGCAGTGTTCTCAAATGACTCCAAACTGCTCTTTCTCAACCCCTGAGGGGCCTAAAGCAGCAGGCCAGTGTAGGACTGGGCTGTGCAGCTGTGTCTTCACTGCTTCCCATTCAGGTCTGCATCGCTCAATTAGAAAGCCCTCCTTGTGCCCAGTTTTTGCTAATTGGTGACCATTGGACGCCCAGTAGTTTCCAACATAAAGGGAGGAATAGCAGCCTGTGTGAGGTCTGTGGTGAGGGCGATTAAAATCTAGCCAGGTGAGCTAAGCCTTGCGTACACACAGTATCAATTTGGGATCAATATATAGGCTACTGGCATTGGAAATGGCTGTCCTAAAACCCTTTCAAAATCTTTTCATTTCTAACAGTCTTTCCCAGACATCAGCATATTATTTAGGCAAAGATCATGAAAACTGCCCTGTTTTCAGCTGAATTTTTCATCTGAAATGCAGCTCACTCGCAACTTGTTACTGTCTAAAGAGAATGCTAACACTGCCACATTTCCTCATTAGCTTTGCATAAGACAGACTCCTGTGTCACAGCTGATGGAGCCTTTATGAGCCTTTTAGCCAAATGACTGATGTTTCCCTCGTTATGTCAGATCTGAGGGCACTGCTGGCATCTTTCTTTATTCGCTGTCTAACACCATCAATCGAGCAGCTGCCATGCACCCATGATCAGGCTGATTATTAAAATGTGCTCAGGAGGCTGCCGACACCAATTTTCTTTCATCTGAAGAGGCCAATATACACTGGCTCAAGCCGACAGTTATGTACATGGAATATTTAGTGTAGAAACCAGCAGGTAAGACTGAGGCTGATTCCGCAGAGTCTGGATCCAGTCCATTGAGATAACCATTAAGATATTGTAGAAACAATGGTGATGTTTGCTTTGGTTTTTTTCCCTCTCCTTTTATAAATAGGAAATTGTTCTTTTTGCTGGAGAGCACTTTCTCTAAAACATAGCCCTTTCTAGCCCTTCCTCTTATACCCAGTGTCCCTGATGATGAGGGGTCACAGCCATTGAAGAGCTTATTAAACTTGAGTCCTGATAGAAACAGGCTCTTGCAGCATTGCTCGCCCTGAAGGTTTATCATAGTAGTTCTCTGCTGTCTCTTCCTTCACTGATATGTCAGCCTCTTTCAAAGGGAGACAGCCCTTGCCTTCCTTCTGATGATGATAGTGAAAAAAGCCTTCTGCAAACAGTGTAGTTCAGAGCCATGGACTGACCCAGCATGTCAGGGATTGATCAGGAGCTCAAGCTCACCTGGAGTTTCCCTACCAACAGCAAACACATCTTGGCTGCATGTTTAGTTGTGTAGCTGGGAACTGTCCTATTAACTGCTTCTGCCTTTGGAGTCTCTAATATGGGATATTCTTAATATGCGAAGAATAATTTCAAGTCTTTAATTCTAGTACACTTGTCATTTTGATATTTAAGGATGACCTGTGAAGGTTGGATTGACTGTGGAATTTATTTTTTTAATCCCAGAGCCATGTGTTTTTTAAAGGAGTATTTGAAGTTTAATGGTTATCAGATGTAGTTGTCTTAGTACAACAATGTGGTTGTGTGATTAAAAAGATATAGTCAAATATGTGTTGAGATTCTATACACAGGCTTATGTACATATTACGAGAAGAGTATAGCACAAGAGAGAAGGGAAAAACCTCTGCAGATGCCTGGACAAACGAGGCTGCAGAGCAAAGGGGATTATCATTGACTCTCACCAAGTTCTTGTTGGATAAAGAGGAGCAGGCATGTTGTGTTCAGTTGTGGTGGCGCCTTTTGCCCACATTCTGCCCATTGTGTTAATGTGTCCAGGCCTCCCTTTCTCCAAGCTGTCTTTTAAATAGACCATTATGCTTCGGAAATAGCTTCTACCTTTGTGAGGCTGCATGTTCTGCCCAGTTGCTGCAGTGTTTAGAACCAACATGTAAGTTGGCTGGAGAGAAATTCTAGGAGCTGTGTTCTCCCTCAGTTTGGGTAGTGTTCTACTGTCTGCTTTGGTCCTACAGGAAATGCAAGCCTGAACTGTATCCCACCATATGCATTCACACAGTTTTCCACAATTCAGGGGTTTTTTTTGTTCCTCACCCCTCCCTTTTCTCAAAGACAGACAGGAGAAGTATTAATCTGCCTTAATTCCTTGGGGATGGGGATCCCTCACAGGCCCCATGATTATCAAAACCACCCTTAAACTTGTAATACTGCTAATTAGCTACATAGCACTGCTGAGCAGTTAACACTTTTATTGTCTGTCTCAAGCTCACACCCAAGAGGTTATTTCTCTTGGAAAAAAACCTTATCCTTAGGGAAAGACTAGAAAGGACCAGATGAGAGTGACTGAATTAACAAGATGCTGAGAGTGAAGCCTCCAGTTACTTTGAAACCTGGTTTGTTCCTGATGTACCGAGAGGAGGGTTTGCTGTGAGGTGGTGTAGGGACTTGTCATAAAGATGAGAATCACAAAAAGAAGAATGTTTGATTATGGTACTAAATCTCCCAACAGCTGTGTGTCTGTGGTGCCTTTACGACCGTCATTTTGTGTGTCTGAGCGTGCCAGTGTCTGTATGGTGTGTGTGCTGAAAATTCAAAGACCATGGTCCTGTGTACTTTTTTAAACTCGTTCTGTGAATGCTACAGAATCAACCCAAATTCTCATAGCGTGATATTCTGTGGCATTAAATGAATACATTTTACATGGCCCACCTGCTAGTGTAACTAATTAACAGCCATTCTCATTAATTACATTGATCAGGATCATAAAATAATTTGAAGTTGCTGAACATGATCAACAGGAGTAAAATGGTTTCACTTTAATCCCTTAATGATTTTTTTCATGATTAATCAAACAAAATATATGTAGTTATTTGATCAATTTTTTTCTTCTTGGAACTGCAACTCAGGGCAATTACAGTAGACATAAAGTTGGTGCAAACAGAACTACATCTCATCCGGTAGCTAATTAAGCAGTAAGACACAATAGGATAGGGGGGTGTGAGTGTTGTGAGAAAATCACTCCCCTGAGGATTTAAAAAAAAAAAAAATAAATGAGGACCTCTGCTCCCTCAGGAATCTGATTATCTTCATATAACCACATACCCTGCAATTGCCTTCTTGTTAGCAGGAAGTTCTTTAAGATTTTATACAAAACAGAATTAGGGGGAGAAAAAAAAAATCTTGGCAGAGTCCGAGCAGAGCAACGGTGAGCTGTGTTCTCAGCCCTTAACTGGAAGGCTCACCAAATCAGATGTCATTTACATCTGAGAAATATCCAGTCACCAGTTTTTTCAGTAAAACCAGTGTTTACTGCCAGTTGTTGAGATGTATAGATCTCTCTTTTGACAGCACGTAGCTCTTTTTTTGATGTGCAAACAAATATGACCTTTGTTCATGCTGACTTTAGACAGTTGATAAACCCTGAAATCAGACTATTGAATTGGGGTGTTAAATATTGGTAGTTAAGCTATGAAGAAGCTCTGGTGTATATATATGTGCACAAAATGTATGAATCAAAAAAAGGCTTACAGTTATGTTTGTTGTAATTTATTATACTGTTATTACTCCTCATTATCTCAAATTATGGAGACATTAACAGTGTTTTGCATGGTCACAGAGCTCGAATGGTTTATAGCCATACTGAGATATAGCAGCATGTTTCAGTACATGGTAATTCACAGAAATTAATATGCATTGTATTCACATATATATATATATGTATTAAAAAAAAAGTATTTCCTAATAGTTCTGTGCACATGAGCAGAATTCCCCAGACTTGGGAGACCTCAGGTATCTCCTAAAACCTTAAGATTAGCATCTCTTCTCATGGAGAAACGTGCCTGGTATCTCCTGCTTCTGCCTGGGGCAGATGCGTTGCACTGCTGTTGCACTCCTCAAGAAGGAGAGAGACATTGTGGTAGGAGCTCCCTGTGCTTCAGTGGCCCTCGCTGGGTGGGGGCATCCACGGCAGTCAGACATGGGAGCAGCCTGTGGCTGTCTGAGCTGTGCTGCTGCTGAGTGGGGTGGGTGGGTTGCCCTTGGCTTGCTGTGCCCTCCTGTGCGCCAAGGAGAGGAGGGGGTGTGATGGATGATGTTGTTGCTGGAGCGGGACGAGCAGGCAGTTCAGTAATTTGTTCTTGTAAAAAAGTTACTGGGCAAACGTTTTGTTCTTAAGGCTTGGAGATTTTTTTTTTCCCCACCCGGTTTGATGGCTTGTGGTTGGAGTTACTGCAGCTTACCCAGCAACAGAAATACAATGGCATAGTCTGTCATCATAATGCTTTCTGTGTGGTCATAAAGATCTACAGTATTTAACCCAGTTTTGCATGAAATAACTAGATTTAGATCAATCACAGTCATTTTGTAGAAGACAGAGAGAATATTAACTTGGTCTTGAAATGTGATTAATTCCAATTTGCTGTTTTCAAAGATAAGCGATGCTCACAATCCTGTTAATTAAAAAATTTGGAGTTTTCCATTTTGCTTCATGCACCATTTTTTAATGAAATAAGTTTGTCTTTTTGCTTCTTATTATGACTGATGCCTGGCTCAATGTGCCATAGGCTTCCTGAAGGAAAAGTAGTGTGTACTTGTTGTGACCCTATGAAATGAAGATAAATGGTTTCATGCAAGATACATTATGGGCTTTATGACATGCATAAATATACAGTAGATTGTATCCTTTCCATAAAAATGTTCTTAGATTTCTAATATTGTGTTTTAATGCAGTTTTGTTAACAGGATGACAAATAGTGAAAATATGTAGGTATTAAAATAGGATCCCAGATTTGTGTGCTGTTCATTCAACTGTCAGCAATTGCTGCTTCTCAAAGAGCAGTCTGACTTTGACCTTGCTAAATATTCATTTCATGTCTCCACCATTGCTAGATTAAGTCAGGCAACTTTCTGAGTATAGCTGTGCTTGGCATGAGTCTGACTGCCATGTGGAAACACTTTTTTGATCAAGGTTAGGAATGAGCAAGACCTTGTTAAAAACTAAACAAGCACAGGAGTTAGGAGATTTGCATGATCCAGAAACACTGGTTTCTTATGAGAACTACTGGTTTCACATCTTATCTTTAGTGTGCAGCAGTTGTCAGGCCTGCATTATATATTAAGAGGAGGAAATGTCAGTTATTAACGTACTGTAAGTGGCCTTGCTAGGAATACAAAATGACCTTTAAACTAAAAACTGCAAAAAAGAGGAGGGGAAATAAAACAGATTTACTTTATAATTGGCTTTAGTAAATTTATGGGAAGTGTTTGGCATTTGGGTTTTACATCTTGCTTATGCTGCTAAACTCGGCTACTAATAAAAGCAATGATGACAAAACCAATAATAGTTCTTTTAAAAGTTGTACTGTGAGAGTATACGATGTGTGTTTGTGTGCAGTTTATTTTCTGCAAGTGTCCACATTGCTCAGTCATGACCTCTGAAGCCCTGATTGAAAGCCACTGTTGCTGACAAGCCACACTGTGCTGAAGTTTAAGTCCCCCATTAATTGATAGGTTATGGGACAGATTCTGAAGGTGCAGGAAGTTGTGCATCCTGTACTCTGCACTACTCAGCTGAGTCATGTTATTTGATGTGATCCTTTATCATATGTGGAAAGTCTTAGAGCAAAGTGTGCATTTTTAAAGTTGGATTGTCTAATTATTGTCCTTCTTCAAGAAGGCAACAGGGTGTAGAAATGTTTATACCTGTAAATATCCAGGTGTTTTGCTCTTTTGAAGCAAGCAGTAGTCAGAGTTGATAAATGTCTTGGCTGGAATTTAGCAACACAATGAACCTCTGTATAGATATCCCACATGGTATCAATTGAAGCTCCATTTAAGACTTAATCGTTGGCCCATACAAGCAGAGGAAAGCTTGGCTAGACAGATGGAAAGAGCTGCTTTAAGAAGGGATCAGAAAAGGCATTGCTACTCGGCTGGCCTAAATCCACTAATCTGATGTTATTATTAGCGATAAGGAGCAGCGACCAGGATAAAATCTCATTCTCTGCAAATGTCATTTAAATAGGACTCTGATATTTTCCAGTCAAGTAGACAGGCTTTAGTCAAATAGTGAGCACTTTATTTGTAAATGCAGGAGGAAAAGAAAAGCTTTAGTTCAGCAAGTTCTTAAGATGTCAGCTTACCAGTATTGATTAATCGTTCAGCAGTGGCAGGTGCTTCTTTATTAAAAGCGTAGCTCTCCATACAAAAGATATCAGATGTAGGAAATGTTTGTTGACAATTTACCTTTTCTCACAATGTGGCAAGAGCTCAGTCTGTTACACATTCCCCTGCTTTCTGGCCCTGCAGCTCAGATAATACCCATGAAGGAATGTATTAGTCCATCTGCACGGGGTAGATTGCGGCAGCTGGACTCCGCTGGAAATGTCATTCTTTTTGAAACAGACCTGCAGCACCATTTCCCAGCATGGGAATTAATTCATGGAGAGCCACTGCTACTTAGGAAAAACCTTTAGTTTGGCTGTGCGTGGATGTATTTGGAGTATACACAAAAATATGGCCTGATGAAGCCAAATTGAAGACTGAGACAAATGCCTGAATTTCACACAACGAGGGATATAACCTGAGGTGCCTCATTGTTTGTTCACATTTTGAATGTTTTAAAACCTTTTTTTCTGTCAGCTACTGAAACAAGTGGTTGGTCTAGTAATCACGCCACATAGGGACCTGGAGGTGGGTATGGACTTGGGGACTTAGGGAGCTATTTACAGAGAGAGATTCCTAAATAAGCATTTCATTCTATCTCTTTGAATACATTTCTCCTTAGACTTAGGACATGGCTCCTCTTTCTGAATTTTGATTGTCTGGTCCTGTGGGCTCTCTCCATGGCAAAATGTAGGCAATTAAATGCATCTCAGGCTGAAATGATTCACCTTCGGGGTCCTCCCTTTGTTGTTTGGTACAAGGGAAGCTTATGTGTTTAGTGTTGACTGCTGCCACCTTATTTCTTGAGTGTATTTCTAGAATTAATAGAGTTGAATGCACTGTTAACTGCTGGTGGAACAGTGGAAGCAAATATTGCACAGAGCGCTGGAGCACTAGCCCAGCTTATCCTATTGCTTAAATCTTCTCTTGCCAAATGCAGAGCTGAAGAAAGAGAGAGTTGCTTTTCCAAGGGATTAGAAGGGATCTTAAGTCCCATCAGTATACATAATGTCTTTTCTTATAATGTAAGTACAGTTAATAACCAAATATTATTCTGGGAATTTGAATAGTTCATTTGCTGTACACCACCCTTGGCTGAATCTGTTTCCTCTTTTGGCTTCCCCTTTCAATCTGAGCTCTCCTGCCGTGTTCTTCAGAAGTAAAGCAATTTGACTGATACCCTCTGAATTTGGCTTCAGCTTTCATGGGGGCAGGGGATTTCAAATGGATTAAAAACTATAAACTGTTGTCTCACCTTCAGCAAATATGTAGCTATAAAAAACCACAAAAACCCAATGCTTTTAAGACCTTGTAATTAGTGAATGCTGAGTACTCCTGTTCTTGGTTTATTATACAGGGTTTTGTGGATGTCAAAGACACGCCAGGCTAGTGCATCTTGATAAGAACATGAGCTGCAGTGCCTGGCATGTGTGGTGGAGTTGAAGCTGTTTGGTATCTGAGCTATGGCTGAATAAACCAATTAAGGACTTTCCAAATCTGTGCTGTCATGCCCAAATCCTTGGGACACAATAACTTATTTGATACTGTGTCCTTGTCCTTTTCATTTATATGATTTTGCTTTATACAGTAAGCCAGCTTCTAGCAGGTGCTAGATGTATGAGCTTACTCCCTGAAATACCAATTCACAGTTTCTAAGAGCATCTGTTCAGATGAAAATCCAAATTAATTTTTGAGTTTTGAGGTGTTTACCTGTAACTAATTGTCCTAAACAGTTTTGCAGTAGTTGGCAAAATATTTTTTAGTCCTTATGCACTAAATGCAAATTTTTGTTCTGTGATAGTGTTTATACTTTAAGGTTTCAAAAAATTAAGCTTCTCTGTCAAACGCTCAAGCAGACCAGATTTCACTTGTCTTCCCTTGTTACTGAGGCACTGACACTCTGTTTGTCTCAAATGCCTGTAGGTATAGTTTGGGGTTTAGGTGTTGTGAATTAGTAATTTATGGAGTCATCCAGCAGTAAATTCACCCATTGACCTTTGTTCATGCTGTCCGACTATTTATGGCTAAAAGCCCAACTGGGGCGATCTGGTGGATAACACGTTACTGTGGAGTGTCAGGCATTTCTTTTCATTTGGAAATAAAGATTCATATGTAAATGGTGTTTGTAAAATGGCATCTTCTACGCTTGCTAACTCTATTTACTTCCTAACCTATATAGAAATCAATAGGTGAATGTACCTGATATTTTTGTCCAAGATTTCTATTTTAAAAAGAAAAATATTGAAATTTCAGAAAAACTATTAATGACTGATATGCTAAACTGAGTAAGCAGTTTGCTAGAGTTGACATTTCTTTCCTTCTTAAAGTAACTTGTATTAGAATTTCCATCTGTAAGTCACAGTGAGGTAAAAGATCTAATTGTGGCTTTATAGGGAAGTTAGTAGGATTTGGGGACCTTCAGTTGTATTTGGATGGTGTAATATACACAATGAACTAATCACTTGGTAAGGACAATTGTATTTAGGCCAGAGTTTTGTTGTTGGGGGTACATGGAGGTCCTTCATTACTGGCAGTACTTGCCCATCAGTGACTGAGGGCAGCTCCTGGGCTATTGTTTTAGCAGGAGTAAGATATGTCAGCTTGATATCCACCCTCCCTTCTGAACTTCACTCCTAATAGAAACTGATAGTTTGAATTTGTCAGGAACAGTCATTACTGGCAGTTATCTGTTTTTAAATGTATAATATTGTGAGTACTAAGATAATGAAGTGGAGGAGGAGAGAAATGCAACAACAGGATATTTGCCCACCATTTTTAGGTGGCACCCCTAAATACCACACATCAGCTGACCTTCAGTAACTGATAGGTCAAGAATAACTGAAGTTTGGGGAACCTTCTTTTAATTAAGAAACAGTGGTTAAAATAAATGCTGTGAGGCACGTGTTCTTTTGGCTTGGGCACAATCTGGCAAGTACCTTCTGCCAGCAATGCCACTTTGTAATGGGAGGTGCTCCACAGTGTTCAGAAGGAAATGACTGCAGGCTTGGACTGATGTGGGAGCACAGAGGGATCCTTTGCAACTCGTGCTGATGAATTTTAAAGACACAATTGTGCATTATTTTCTAAAACACATCTTGAACATAAGATGGTTTTGGTGTTAGCTCCTAGGGACCACAGGAATGCAAATTGAGAGTGCTGTATTTATTAAATAAACATAGGTGCTGGTCTGAAGCTGTCTGCTAGAGTAGAAATGAATTTTAAATTACATGTGCCTGAGGCTTTACCTTACTTGCCGTGGGCAAGGCAGATCCTCCAGCCATGGCACTGTATGCACAACTATGCTGCTAACAAAACACTGCTTTGGGAATAACTGAACCTATACATTTTGTAAAGCTTTTTCTTCTCCTGAAAAAATATTACCAGATGATATATTATTTTTTTTTACCATCTTTCCTGCATTTTCACTCTGTCATGCTCAAGTTAATGCAGAGTTAAACACAAGGCTGAACTTCCA
The DNA here is from genome assembly GCA_013396655.1 of Campylorhamphus procurvoides. Taxonomy (NCBI): domain Eukaryota; kingdom Metazoa; phylum Chordata; class Aves; order Passeriformes; family Dendrocolaptidae; genus Campylorhamphus; species Campylorhamphus procurvoides. The sequence continues at coordinate 1,213,134 of WBMV01007081.1, forward strand.
CTCTGGCTGAAAGCAGTGCTCTGCTAATGCCATCTATGAATCTGAAGCTATGAGCCAGATTAACGGAAATGAGATGTTCCACTTTTCCAGCAGCCCTAAAAGTGATTCCCTGCCTGGCAGGGTGAGTGCAGAGGAGACTTGCTTTCTGCTCAGTATAATTATAAAATCCAACCAGACCAGCAGCACTTGAAAATATCGGCTTCCAGAATGAACAGAATCAAAATATCAGCCCAGTCTTGCACACCCTGCTTTTTATTTTTCTTGGAGCCCTTTGGTGGTGCTTGTATTTTTAAGAGGAAGATTTAAAATACGTTTTCATATGCTGCTAATACAGATTTTTAATCAGTAGTTCTATGTGAAAACATGTAAGCAGGAAAAAAAAATACGATTCTTTCAGGATTTTTCTTTTTCCTGATATGTTTTCCAATGCCTAGTAGGAAGTATCTCTGCTTAATTGGAAAGGTGCTGCAGCTGCAGACCAGAGCTGTTGGCTTGGGTGGGATTGCACAAGTGAGCAAGGGCAAGTTCAGGTCTTTTTTGTGTTACTTTTGCCTCTGCTTCCTAGGAACATAAAATGTCTTTTGGCAATGGTAATATCAAATGATGAAGCTAACACTGGAGAGTTTAGTATTTACAAAAACTCAGTAAAACAAAGAGCTCCAGAGATTTGATTCCTAAGTCCTGAAAGCAAGTATGAAAACCTCCCACATCCATGAATGTATGTTGAGTAGAAATGAAACATTTAGATTTTGCTTCTCTTTTTCTATTTGTGCCTTTAGGGGGCTGTAGTAGAAATGGAATACATAATGTATTGACAGGAGATATATATTCCACTTGTGAGTACAGCTCTGAATCCTCTTGGCTTCGCTGTTTCTGAATCATCATGTCTTTCCTCAGTGGAGAGATAAATATGACATTCACTTCAACCCATTTAGCCCATTATTCATTTATATAAAGCAGGACCAATTAAGACATTCTTTTGTGTATTTGCACATTCTACATATGGAGCAAACGGGAGTTAAAAATATCTGTTGCAGCAAATGTGGTGGATGCTCTCTGAATACTGAGCATGTTACTCCTGCAACTCCTCTGAGCACTAAGCTGACATTCGGGAGCTGCTGAAATACACAAATAGACCCTTGTTTGGTTTGGTGTTTGCACCATTTCTGATGTGTAAGATTCACTCTCACCCACTCACTTACCTAAAAGAGTGCATCCCTTTGCACTTTGAGCTGCCTGCTAGTGAGTAGACAGTGTATTAGCACAGCTCTTCAGCCGTGGACAGAGGCAGAAAAGACCAAAGAGTTTCCAAGGCAGATGCCCATGTTCCAGGAGGGATCTGTGTTGGGTAGTGGTGGTGTATCAGAATGAATTATTTTATTGGTGTCACTGCTGTCTTTGAGAACATGTGTTTTGACTTTTTGTTCAATCTCTGAGAGTTTGAGAAGAGAATGAAGTTAAAATAAAATAATAAAAAAAACCCCAAGAAATTCCTGCTATCGCAGGCTTAAGGAAATAAGCCAAAATATACATTTTCAATTCCAACAGCATTGCTGAATGGTATAAGTCTCTGTTGGCTTAAGTGTTTCTTGGCATAAAATGCTGATTATATATGTCTCAAGGAGACAATCAGCATGTTCATACAAAAGTCTCAATCCCTGAAACACAATAACATGTGGTTGCCACTAAAGATTTGCTGTCGAAATAGATAAGGAAAGTTCTTCTGGATTACGATATGGGGCTTTACATTGAAAAGCTTTGTTTTGCATTAAAAAGTAGTTTGTGGCATTGTGAAGTGATGAAATGGTATGCAGCATAATACAGTTTGAATGGAGAGGAAATACAGGAAGATATAAACTGGTTTGATGGTGTTTTTCCTAGCAACTCAGCAATAGTTAACTATTTCATGGCTGCCTGAAACAAGTCAGTCCTTGCTGAGGACTGGTCCTTCCTGGTTGTGCAGCTTTTCCACAATGGCTCATGTTCCAGCACTATGGCCCAGATGCAGAAGGGGCTGCTTGGGGGCACAGCCCAGTATATTTTGATGGATCAGAACTTAATATGGGTAACTGCTGTCTTATTGACCACTATATGACAGTGATAGATTCAAGTGCATCCCTTTATATCTTTTGTGTCTGCTAGGCTGAGTGTTATGTTTTGTTGTTTTTTGGTTTTGTGTTGTTTTTTCACCTAAGATGTTTTCCAAATCTCTTACTGTATTGTGGCTTAGAACTTCAATGTCTTCTTGTGCACAAGTTTGTGAATTGTCATTGTGAACATCAGCTGAAAACTTTTGGTCATGCAGTTTTGTTGCATCCATGTGATGAGTGTTGCGGAGTTGGGTGAGGCCATTCGTGAACAGGTCCAAGTTTCTCAGCAGCTCAGGCCCCCAGGAGCTCACCCACCCTCTGGGCTGCTTGACTGGAGGCTTCATTGCATCCCTTATACCAGGGCCTGTGCCAAACCCCCTGTGCTGTTGTGTATCTTTAAGAACGATTTCCAGTGCCTGTTTAAAGGCTTCAAATGGCTGTGAATCTCCTGCTTTTCTAGTTAAGTTGTTAAAATGGTTATTATTTTGTTATCATTGAAAATTGATGCTGCATAAACCGGTTTGAATTTGACTGGCTTCAGCTTCCAAGCACTGGATCTTGTTACGCCCTTTTCTGCTAGATTAAATACCCATCTGCTCTCTGCATTCTCTTTCCTCTGTAAGTATTCATAGTCTGTGATCAGGTTGCCTCTTAACCTCCTCCTTTATGAACTAAATAGACTGAGTGGTAGTCTCTCCTTGTAAGGCAAGTTTTTCCAGGCGCTCTAATCGCTCTTGTAGCTCTTGTCTGAATCCTTTCCAAGTGTAAGAGGAGGTAGGGAATAAACCAGCTAAGCAGGGGAGACCCACTTTTGTTTGATTGAGCAGTTCGGTATCAGGAATTGTTCATTCCTATTGAGAAGATTGAGAGGTACATCATGATGAGGAAGGAAAACAAAGCAGCATGTTTCATCTGGCAAATGGAGGGAAATCCGTGTCTCAGTGTCAAGCATTGCTTTTCTAAGCAGCCCTGTCTTCTCAGTCATTAGCAGAAATTCAAGCTAACCCTGTGGGTTTTTTCCTTGTTGGTTCCTCTGTCAAATATATTTCTCAGCATGCCCCAGTGTTGAACTCAATGTCCTCTGTCTCATGCCTTCTGACCCTACACAATGTCTGTGGTAAATTTTTCATATTTGGTTTGTATAATTCCAAAATAAAGATTAAAATGACTGTGAGAGGTTCCCAGTAGTAGCATCTTGATAATTGCATGGTTTTAAAATATTAAGGATTTTAAAATAATACATATAATTTGTTACTTTAAATATATGTAATGGATGACCGATCTGCTTCTGCAAAATAAGGCATCTTTATACATAGCTTAGCTGATCTATTGATAGGGGTTTTCTGGCCAAATTTAGGACACAACTATATCTATTATTATTATTATAACTATTATTTGATAAAACTGTAAAACCATGCGTTAGGAGGGAATGTCCAATTCCCACTTTCTGGTTCACATATTCTAAATAGAAAAATAACTACCTATAGACAGATGTGGCTATATCCTCATGCCATACAATTAAACAATTTTTTAACAGTATTTTTATCATATCCTGTTTTTGTGAGCATAAACAACAAATGTGAATAATTGAAGATCTTACTGAGGTCTTAGTGTTGACTGTATTGCCAGTGGTTTGTTTGTGCTGAGCATTTGAGATTCAATGGAAGTATGTTGTAACTATGTTCTGATTTAATGCTGCTCACATTTAAACATGGAACATTATTGGGATGAAGCTTGAATTATTGAACAATCAGAACAACTAATCCTTGATAAAATCAGAATACTTGAAAAAGTTTAAGCGAATGCTTTGTCCTTCAGATTATATGACCTGAAAATAAAAGTATGCAAAAGGATTTAATAAAACATAGGCTATCCTGCGTGAGAGCTCTCTCAAGGCTTTTCAAGAAGTAAATGGTAACCATTACCAGAGGTAATGTACTTCATTTGCTTTCCTAAGAAGCTGCTTTGATATTAAGAGAGACTCCTGAGCTAGGGTTGGAATTTAAACTCCTGTAGGATATTTCATCTTGCCCTCTACTATAGCAGCAGCTTGTTTGATTCTGAGGTCAGCTCTATTAGTGGCATCGAAGTGGCTTTAATAATTTCACTGTTATTCCTCAATTTTTTTTATTTCATTTTTTAGTTTGTGCAGCTTCAGTAATATTTTTGAGCTGTTATATGCTGTGGTTTCAGAGTAGCTGGTGATGGCTTTGTTCAGAGTTTCCCTTTAAAAGAAAATCCTACAATTTAATGTATTAATATTTTTGTCTCTCATCACTTCTGCATTTTAAGTGCAAAATTTTTTTGTTGTAAATATGAAGTTGTACTAGCTATTTCTTTTTAGTAACACAGCTGTAGTTGGCTCTCTAGAGTACTTCTGTGAGCAGTTTCCCAAGAGAATAGTAGTACATGGGGATTTTGAGGGAGAAGAGATTCCCCCCACACCACTTCTTAATAATGATTCAGTGGAAATATCTGTGTAAAAAAGGTATTATATATTTGTGTGTGTCTCTTTAGAAATAATTTATGCTTGTGTGTTAGTGTGTATTTTGATGTGATTTTGATAAATACTGTTTACAAAATAAGCCGTCCTTTGAATGCAGTAGGGCCTGATTTAATGTTCACTGAGGCCAACAGAGAGCTCCCACTTCATTTTAAGGGGATTTGGTTCCAGTGCCCAAAGAGGGATAGTTGCTCCACGAAATTGTTCACATGTGCTTGAGAGAGAAAGGATAGAAACTACACACTTGAATGTGGAGTTCTTTAACTTGTCTTTAGGTTCCTGGAGGAGATGATGACCTGGAATGGAACTGGAAACAAATATATTCTTGCTGTTTGTTCAATTTCAATATTGTATGATAAAATTGTAGCCCATTAAACTCATTGCTGCTCCTCTTCTTGGTTTAAAACACTGCACCAACACAAAGGATACCTATTTGTCTCCTGGGTTTCTCAAGCACTTGCATGTATGATTTTTACATGATATATTTCTTTTACATTTCCTCCTCTGGTAGCCCAGGTGGTGTGAAGAGTAAGGTGAGGTCATTTAAGGAACTGATGCAGTGTAAACACATCTAAACCTGTATACTTGCTCTGAAATCTGCCTTAGCTGAACCTAAAAAACCCTCAGCAAAGACTTCTCTTTAGTGTTTAACACCAAGCCTTGTGTTGACAAGTGAAGGTACGAACACTGAACATAAACATCACCTCTCCTCCCCTTGCTTTTGACACTAAGAAATGCCATTGTCTTAATGTATAAAATTCTTCTGTCTGACATGGCAGGTGAGTTTCATTTTGAGGCAAGATTATGGCTGCTTTTCATTACAGATATGCATTGATCTCTTTTATTTGTAAATGTAAACCAGACTGTGATTTCATCAGATACCAAAACTCCTTGGATTTTTTTAATTGGACTTGCTGTATGCAAAGGACTGGCAGGTAAATGCATTAAGTATTCGTGTTGGATGCTGGTTTCTTAGGTTAAAAAAACCCCAACTATTTGACTCCTATTTTACCATCAAGTAATAGGTAAGAAAATTTACTTCTAGTTGATGAGTGCAGGATTATATTTTGACTCACCTGTTGGTTGGTGCTGATCTGTTACTTGGCAGACAGCAGGGATGCTCCAATATTTCACATTTTATGCTTCTGCACAAATAATAATACTATTTTCAGTTCTCACAAATTATGATTATTACCCAACTGCTGATGACTGTTCTGTTTTCCTGCTCTTTCCTGGAAAGCTCTTTCTTGCTGCCACAGGTCTCTGCATGCTTCCCTGCAATCCTGCTGCTCTCCAGTAGGTTTCTGTCACTGTTTGCTGGATTAGCAGGATAATTTGCTTTCCTGGCATGTTTTGCTTGTCCACCAGGACAGACTGCTCGAAAGAGAAGAGACCTAACCTGGTGCATCAAGATGCAGAAACTAGTCGCTATCATTAGTTCTGAGTCCGAAGCTCCCAGCGCCGAACTGTGCGGTGTTGATGAACAGTGAGATTGATGTGTCTCTTGCTGGTTTAACACGCCAGCATAGCCTGCTTCCAGACTGAGTTGTGGCGTTATTATCCTTCGGTGACAGATATGTGCAGTGATGGTGATCTTTGACCTGCATAAAATAAGTCAAAGGAACAAAGCAAAACTTCAAAGACCACGAGTGCTCCCAACACTTTCAAGCTTATGAGAACAATACACTGTTAGCAGGAGTATTGTGGAGATCTAATAATTTCATCTGTACCTCAGCACATTTTTGTAATTAGAAATCAGTCTTTTTAATTTCGGAGGTAGAATTTCTTTCTCTCACTTTTCTTTGGGTTTTTTTTCCCCTCAGAAATCAGTCCTATGCTTTGGTTTTCCTTTTAACGTTTTTGCATATCACATACTCTGATTTATCACAAAAATGTATGTTGGATATGCAACTAGTAAAGAGCACTTTCGCTCCTGTTTTTGACAGACAAAGTCTTTTGAGCCAGCTGCAGTAAAATTTTCCTGATTTGGACTAATGAGCAGGAGACTGATTGCAAATTCGAGAATTTTCTGATGTAGGGAGCCAGGAAACAGCTATAAAACACAGAACAAATGCACCCTATAATGTACTTTGTTCATTTATTTCATACCATAAGGATAGTTTTGTTTTAATTATTTATGATAATAAACTTGCGACTAAGGCATTCTGCTATATTTTGTAATGATAATGAAACTTGAGTGATGCAGGGCCTCTCCACAGCATCCTGGTATTAGACGTGTCTTGCAAACAGATTAAGGAGTTGGTCATATGCTCTTTTAGGAATTTTTTTGCTATTTAAGTAGGGGTTGAAAGCTTGTTTTCTTTCTCTCCCATCCTTCCCTTCCCTTCAAGTTATAAAAGGAGCCCAATGCTGTTTCATCTATCAGAAATACTCACTGTTAGAAAGAAGCTCTTAATTAAGGCTCAGTGTCCTGCACCTTTTAATGTACAAGAGCTCGGCAAAAGCATCTTGAGGAATATTTCCAAACATTCTCTGCAAACTTATGGTGAGCATCACAAATTTGCCCACTGGCTGCTTTTATTATCATGCTCAGGGTAAAAAGAAGGGGCCAGAAATACAATTAAAACAAGCTTTGCGAGTCACCTGTAAAATCTTTGTGCAAATTATGGCAGGTGCAACTCAGACTCTCCACTAGTTCATTTCTAGTGGTGTGATTTTCTTCCTCTCACTGGTGATCTATTTAAGCAAAAGCTATTGAAGAAAAAGGCATTTTCCTGGGGAATTAATGATTGGCTGGGAGGAGTTGATAACTTGAAGTACAAGTAAGGGCCATTTACTGACTAAGACATGGGCAATTGGAAGTGGTTCTACTCCTGCTGCTGCCACTGTGGCCATGAGCAAGTCCTTTAGTATCTCCATGCCTAAGTTTCTCAGTGTGTGTTGCTGGTGACAATGAACTGCTTAACTAGTGTTTGCACATTGTTCTAAGTTAGCAGCTGTCAGGAGAGCCATTGTTACCAAATTTCTGAATATTAGCAATGGAAGAAAATGGGGGGTTTATCTGGTGGATCACAGGTTCTCATCACTTGGTGTGACAGTCCTAGTTTCTCCCTTTGCCTGACAATTTCTGCCAGCATTATGAAATGGAGGCCTGTAAAATGTTAAATCTTCTAGATCAGATCTGACTACAAAATCCTATTTAGACTAATACTCTGATGTGATTGTGCTGTAATCCAGTGAATTAACAGGATGATTTTAAAAAAGTAGACAAACAATATTTTATTCAGGGAAATGCTTAACCAGAATCTGTGTGGAACTGAGGAATGTAGTTAGTACAGTTTCCTCAAGAGGACTCATCCTTGATGAGTTGACATGACAGAAATCCATGACATCAGTAAGTATTGATAGATCTGCTCTCCATAAGGACAACTGAGGTATGGAGGGACCAAAACTGTTTTTGTTCAGGTAGTGAAATGCTGACACAGAGGACAAAAAAAATCCAAGGAGTTCATATGAGCACATGCTTTTATATTTATAGAGTATATTCCTCCTGATATTAATTTGGTAGAGTACCAGTTAAAAGACCATAAAGCTGTAGTTCTGTCTTCTGACTGCTGCTTAATGTGTTTAATATCTGGCCAGCAATGGTGAAGAGATCCACATAGCTCTGGCCAGATGACCTCCTTGGCGCTCAAATCATTAATTAAAATGTTTAAATCATCAAAAACGTGAAGGTAGATGTGAAATGTGGCTATACATGTGCAGTCACTGGGCTCATAGCTAATGATGTGCAAATTGCCATCGAGGCTGTTAGTGCTGGGCTCTGCTCTCCCTGCTGAGCATCCACATCTGGTCATGTCTGACCAATCCCAGGGCCCCTGGCTGGGATTCCCTGTGCACAGGGAGGCAGCTGGGCATGGAGATGGGCACCCTTAGAGGGAAGAGTGAACTTTGTGCTTGGTGTTTAACTCCACCTTAGGCTCATTTCATCCTGCTCCTTCCCTGGCTCTTTTAGTGCATGTTATCCTCTGTGGCTCAGGAGACCAGGCTGATCTGCCAGGAGCCTTGGTTTTGTCTCAGGATTGTCTGAACCAGAGGTGGGTGTTATGTGGCTATAAAATCCCCTCTGTAGGATTGTTTGCTCGAGCAGATGTTACATTGGCTTTAGAGCTGTAATTATTCTTTATTTATGTCTGGTTGCTTGAAACTGGCATTTAAAGAATGACAGGTTCTGGGGTAATACAGAAATGTGGGGGGTTGAATTACATATTCGTATATGTGAGGGGAATAATCCACATTGTAAAAATGTGAGAATACTTCCTAGACCCACAGAAATACACACTCTTTTTAGACTTTCAGTGTAGCAATGCAAGACTTTCAAGTGGAAAATTGTTAATTTAATATAATGAATTGAAATGTGAAAAAAACAAATATTTAGTTAATTGCCTCATAAATCTGTCTGTTACTATCAGTGAAATTAAATTGATAAACAGTTCTTTAAAATTAATTTCCACATGGCAATGTGCAGATTTTATTTTATTCAAACCCTATTAGGTACTTGTATGAAAGAAAACATAAATTTAAAGGGTGCATATGACAAACTGCACATTTCCTAACATGAGTTCTGAGGTTTTAATACATTTGGCATAATGAGGAGAACTCAACATCAGTTACTTTCAAAGGCAATACCAACTGAAAAGTGGAAGTACATCATATTTTTATGATTGTATCATGTTGCCTTGCTGTCAGCTTTACTCAGAGTCCTTTTTGCTGCTGGGGTCAGAGGAACGTGGACATGATGCTTGAAGGTCACAAGTGGTTTTGGGCTGGTGCCAGGGCTGAAAGTTCTTCAGGAGGCTGAGGGCAAGTTGGGCTCTTTCAGCAGGACTATGAAGCTTGTTTCTGGCCAGTGCTAGGATGGGGGTTCCTGGTGAGAGGAGGAGCTTAGTGTTTTATGGTACTGGGCCCATATTGCCTCCACAGCCACAACTTTTCCCATTTTTGAGCCTGCTGTGGTAGCACTTGTTATGAAAGGAGGTGGGAAGCTGAGTGCTCTTGTACTTTAATCACCTAATGACATTATGCCCTGTGCAGTATCAGTTTGTCAGAGTAAGTGGGGCACTACACAAAATTAAATCATTTGATATACTCCATCCTTCCAGCAAATGTAATAAGAACATCCTTTCTGACCCCTCCCAGTGACATTCAGTGGCAGAAAGCTTGCCTTGTGGTGTATGACCCAGTGTTCTGGAAATGCACATAAAGATAATTCCTCCCTGCTATATGGTGGTGTTTGATAGTCTTAAATTTCAGCTTGATGGTTGTTGTCTCAGAGCTTGGAGGTGGATGAATGGTTGCAAGTTACAGCTGGTCTTACGGTAAGGTTTAATGTCTGAGAGCCGGGACTCCTCACCTTTCTTCCCTCAGCCATCTCTTCTTGAATGACTGTCATCAACTCACTTAAACTTTCATTCCCTCAGTTGTTTTGCTTGACAGTAGTTGCTCCTTCCCAGAGGTGCAATCGGGCATGGCTTGATCTGGTTTGTAAAGTGCTTTAAGATCCCCCAAAGAAACCAGCTAGAGGGACAAAATATTAGTGATAACCATGACCTGTAAGACTTCAGAGAAGGAGGTTGCAAACACATTTTCATTTAACTTTAATAATACTTTAATAATCAAAAGAAGAAATGTAATGTTTAATATTTAAACAAAATTGCATTCCCTTTCTTCTCATGTTAAGTGAATATTAAAGCAGGATGGAAGCTAGTTTACATATTTTTACACTAGACTATTTTATTATTAAATACTGAAATGTGCTGCAGTTGGCCAGACTCCAATGAATATGATTCAACTTACATTGCATTTTAATATGTGTATGGTATATAGTATAATATTTCTATTAGACAAATGGTTGATGATAGGGAAATAAAAAGCTGCACTTTTGTTAAGTAACACATTGTGTTCATGTTATGAAAATAAGTGATATCCATTTGCCGATTGATAGCAGAAGGGACAAAAATAGAAAGGCTTTTGGAGTGCAAATAACTATTATTCAGGATGCAGTAGCCCATGTGTCTGGTCTTGAAAGTGCAGGGTATAGTTAGTGCTGTGGAACGTGTGCCTGAGAGTCTCCAGAGACTGCAGAGCACAGGAGCTTCCCCTCTCTTTACCTGTAGTGAGTGTTGGTGCCCCCCCCAAATGCATGTGAATTCTCACATATTCAATACAATAGCATCTTTTTAAACCAGTGAGGTTTTCAGACCTGATATGAGTGGTAAACCTCATTTGAGTTCAGGTGATAATTTCAGATGAGTTGTGAAACTCCTTGACACAAGTATTTTTTCTGGTTGAGAGTGTTCTTAGGAGAAAAGTCTTCTAGAGATGTTAAGTATAGATATGCACCAGCTCTTTTGTACTTAATACGTAGCTTCATGTGCCTAAGTTTTGTCAGGGCAGTGGCAGTATTTTGGGCTTTGCCCTGTTCTTGAGGGCTTTAGTGGGTGTTTGCTGTTGCCTGTTGTCAGAGGCAGGATGGGTTAAACAGAGCTTTGGTCTGACCCTCTGGGAGTTTGGCCCTAAGTGGCCCTGTTGTCTTCGTTGTGGTATTTCAGTCATTCATGAAGTCAGTTATACGTGTGAGATTTCAAACACATTCGAAACATAATTGGTGAAACAGATACAGTTTCTGTTTGGTTCTGGGAACTGCAGTACTGGGATAATCATTTGTATCACACCCACCTTAAATATTCAAGTAATTTCAGACATGAGGTTATAGTTTTAGCCAGTATAAATAATATTTTATTATGATTTTGCTCTGTCTAAAGAAGTATTTTACAATCTTTTTAAGTGCTCATGTTTAGCTTTCAAATCCCAGAGCATATTTCAAACTTGTGTAACACCTACATGCTATATCCCTAATTGTAGAGCACTCCCATGTTGACTTAAATTTAAGGGTGTTGTTTTTTCAGGGAGCATGATACATTTGGTTTACTTTTTCTTGGTAACAAGGTCTGTGATCTGCTGCCTGGTGTGTGTGTGTGTGTGTCAGTACTTACTATAGGATAGAGGCAAATTTCATTATTCCTGTCAGTTGGTTGAGATGTCATATACAATCTATAACATCACTAAAAAGAAATACATATATATATAATCACTCTTTAGCTGAAGGTCATAATGGCCTATGGGGTAGATTAGGAAACTTATTTGGTATCTCACTTGATTTTCTTTTTAAGAAATTCTTAAATTTCATTTAATTTACCTTTGTCAACCAGGAAATCTCTTCAGTCAATAGCAACATGTTATAAGTAATGTCCATAGGAGTTCTGTAGCTCTGGCATGTGCTGGCTTGTACTTGACTTTTTAAATTCTTGGCAGTGGATAAAAAATTTCTGTTAGCATGAGGAATATAACAGAAAAGCTCATTTATACTAAGAAGTTGTTGTGGCTTAGAGCTGGCTGTGTTATGAGACCTGACTTTTGTCATTATTAAATGGCTAAGTCCCATCCAGCCCTCATTGAATTCACTGGGAAAATTGCCAGGAGCATCAGCTGAAGTTGAACTATGCCCTTAGAGAGGATGTAAACCTCAGCAATGCTGATGAACTTTGTGCTGGTTTGGTTAAATTATTTTGTCATACTTTATGCTCTGTTTATAAATGAGGAATAAACATTATATGTTTGCTGTAGACATGAACAGTATTTGTTATAGATTATCTTCCTCACTAGAAGCCAATAATGATGATAATCCATTGACCTGCTGACTCTGAATCTATTTAGGGAAAATAAGCACAAAATATTATTATTCTGTCTTAAGTTCTGTGGAACAGGCACCTTGTTGCTATAAGGCTTTTTAAGATCTAGTGGAAAAAGGCTTAAAATTTGGGTTTCAAAATGTTCTGAGTTCTTTCCAAGCTTATGAGCATTAAGTCTTAGGAAGGTACAAGATAATTGCATCTCAAGCAATTTGCTGGTGCTCAAAATGAACAATATATTTCACCAAAGCACTGAAAAGGGATGCATGTGTACTTGAATTTGAAATGAGAGCACCCTGTGTTTATTTGATTATCTCTGTCCATTCCAGTAGATCTTACTGCAACACATTGAGACAATTATGTAGGGTTTCGTCTGAGAGGAGAATAATTTATTTAAAAGGTAATTTCTTTAGCCAGTGTCCTAAATAATAAGCAATTAAATTATATTGGGCTTACAGTATTATTTGTCTGTGCAGTGGCATCTCTGAATCAGTCTGTATGTGTGCACTGCACACAGAGACCTGTGTGAACTTCTTCAGTCTGAAATTGATGAATGAAATAGTCATCCTACTGAATTTTTAATTTTCCTGTGGTGGTATTCTTCAGCACATGTTAAGTTTAAGAACATGTGGTTAAATAGCTGCACAGCATGGGAAAATGCTCAAGGGAGTAGAGGTGCCTGTTAGTAAATGAATGCATTTATTAGAGCTGTAGGAGCCCACAGAAGCATTTCTGTGATGAAATACTCAAGCAGTTGATTCAGCTGATTCATCTGTACCCAAAAGGTGTTAATCAGTGATTGTTTTGTTACTTTTTAAAAAGACCAGATTTATATCTGTCTATTCTACCATCTATTGTGTATCATTGCCAAAATTTCACGCAAAAACAAATGGGACTGACAGGTGCCCAGGAAGATTTTGAGTGGCAAAATTAAAGAAAAAAAATTAATTATACATATGAAAAAAGATTAAAAAAAATCCAGAATGGTTTTCAGCGCAGATGTAAGAATGCAATCTGTACACATTAGGTGATAAGTTAAAGATTTTGTGTTTCCAGATATGAAAATACATTTTAATCTTTGAAAATGGTACATCTACAAAACCCACACATTTTCAAGAAAGGCTCTACAATTTGAGGTGTTCAGGTGAAGGAAAAACACGCTATAGCAAACACTGTCAGAAGATTTTTTTAATTGCATCAAATTAGTCTTATGTCTTGGGAGTAATATATGAAAAATATCCTCTTTGTAGCAGTGCTATGCCACATATGCTATTGATGTGTATAAAGAATAATGCACAGCATACAACTAAACACAACTATTTTTATCTGTAGCACAGTAATACAGAGTGCTGGTGCTGATAGGTATGTGAAGTATGAGGGCAACCAGGAAGTCGTCAGGAGATATTCTGTGAAATTCAGTATATATTCTGGCAAAGGCTTCATTGCCACCAGTGAATTTGGACAAAGCTCCAACTCCCAGGAGATATAAAAATTAAGAAAACAAACAAAAACATTTAAAAACCTGTCATGTCCTGTTAAACTCAGAAAAAGCAATGAAATTCACAGTTTAGGCTGAACCTCCTTTCCTATTCAACCCCTTTGTAGTAATCAAGAGTGCCCTTATAGTCACAGGACATTACCCATCTAATAAAGCTTTGTAATCCAGCTCCAGTGTCCTGAATGTAATTCGTTTGATGCCAAAATGCTCATAAATTTCACATTTATTTAAGTTTGTTACAGTTTATCACTGGCTTATTGCAAATCATAACTAGCGTACTGGCTTCCAGGTGTTTTTGGGAAGTTGACATCAACACCTTAAAAAGCATTCATTTATTTAAAGAAAAAAATTACAACAAAAATAAGTCCATAATGTTATGCTAACAAGCACTTTTATTTATGAATCAGAAGTTTACTCTTAGAAATACCACATGTTGGAAAGCTATTTATGTGATGTTCTAATGACTGTTTGTCTTTTAATGTCCTTCTGAAGCTGTGGTTGTAAACATTTTTCTCTTTAGTTTTCTTTTTCCTTCAGTTTTGCGTTTGTTTCTCATACTGCAAATTTGAACTGACAAGAAGACTGTAATAGGACTCCAAAACATACCTTGAACACACATTGTTAAGCAAATTACAATTGCTGATGTCATTTACACGTGTTGCCTTTCAAAGGATGAACATGTTCATTTAATTTGCTTTTCAAATATCCATAACAGTGTCCCCAAGCATTTTAATAAAACAGAAACAGTTAATTATTGCCGAATAAGGGTACCCAAATATAGTGATCTGCAGCTTGCATTTAAATGTATCTGACAGCACTTCTCTCTTGAAGAGAAAATTGTGTAAATTGCCAGTTATTATATTTTTTAATAAATAAATCTTGACTCTGTTTCTCTTTCTTCCCCACCATACTGCAATACTGTTCAACAACCATACTTTCAGTGGGACCATTTCTATTACAGAGTGATTGAGCTCTGATTTACACATCAATTACCCAACTTCATGGAGATTTTCATGCTCCCCTAGCTGACATCAATGAAGCATAACTGCGTAAGCGCTTTATTTCATCCCAGTTTTTGATAACTCAGACTGATAACTAATCATATTGAAAGACAATGTGCTATGATACAGGAAACAATAAATGCTCCCCTTTGAAACCTCATCTATTCTTTATATGCTTAGTATTCAGGAGCTTGTCTCTGTCATCCATTCCCCCAGAATCGCTCCTTCCAAATTCACATTGAGGAAAGGTTTGGGGCTGCATAACACCAAAAAGAGGCAAAAATAGTTTTCTAGGTACTCGGTGTGTGTGTGGGGATAACTCAAAAGAATAAAGAATATGACAAATACGAGCCAAACCCTTAGCCTCCTAGCTTACATTTCCATAATTTGCCCCGGGATCTCTTGGGTGTTATTTTCTTCAGAGGCTTTAATCTTCTGTATTCTCTATTAAATGTGCTACAGGAATGGCATTGTTTTTAATGCAAATTGTGAAGAGATTTAGCTCATGTGGATAGATAACCAGTGACCATTTCAAGTGTTTCTCTGCAGAACTGTTGAACATCAAAGACAGAATATTCTATATTTTAAAATAAATCATTTATCTCGAAGTGCAGTGATAGATATGTTCTGTGCTCGATACTTTCAATAACTATTCATGCTATGAAGAAGACAACATTAAAGTAAATGTTAAATATGAAAGATACTGAGAAGTTGCAAAGCTATTCTATCACAGCTTGATTGGTCTCTGTCAAGAAGGAAAATTACCAGGACAAAGAAGCAAGTTCAGTGGTGATAAACAGAGGAAGAAGAATTTGCTATTTAAAGTGTGGTAATGCTTATGTTGTTTATCATTAAGTGCAACAAGGACTTCAGATCAGCAGGGAAGATATGTTAAGTTGGCCACGTTTCTGCTTAAAGATCAGATTTTGAAATTCCTCTCATTTACTGAATACATTTTAAGACCTGCAAGGAAATGTAAGTCCTGAGGCTGCTTTTTCATTTTTATTTTTCATTTGGAATAAATGTATTGAAATACCCGAGTTTATACTGGGAGAATC
Organism: Campylorhamphus procurvoides; assembly: GCA_013396655.1. Lineage (NCBI taxonomy): Eukaryota > Metazoa > Chordata > Aves > Passeriformes > Dendrocolaptidae > Campylorhamphus > Campylorhamphus procurvoides. The sequence continues at coordinate 1,228,996 of WBMV01007081.1, forward strand.
TGAATATGTGAAGGAAGCACAGTGTTGTGGTACTCTGCTTTTATGTGGAATTGGTGGAGCTATGGTGAGATAAACCTGGAGTTACGTAGGGGTGAATTCCTATTGTAATGTAGTTGCTAGTTTTGTTCCCGGGTTAAATGCTTTTTATCTGATGTTTTTATCTCACACTGGAAAAGAATTGCTCTGTTCTGGGCATGCAAGCATGTATTTTAAGCATGGGGGATATTCTCATTGACCTGAGGCAGATCTCTCACATAAGAAATATAATCATGAGTGGGTTTTGATTTGGGATGTTTAATACCTTGTGTAGGCATGAGAGTTTTCGAGGAAGCCCAGTTTCTGAGTTTACTTCTTCAGCTTCCTGAGTGCTTGTGGGCAAACTAAAAACTATGAAGAAACAACCTTGGGAAAGGACTTTCAGTTCTCAAATTCGTATCATTTTATATCCACTGTGTCATAGTTTAGAAGCTTGTGTTTATTTCTTGTTTCCACAAATGACAAACATTTCAGTTTGAGAACTTCTTTCATCATTTAGGCATATCCGATATCTTAAGCGGGGGGTGTAGAACTACTACAGGAGAATGTTTGATTTGATCATAGTGTGCATTTTTGTGAATTGAGGCATGTTATTGAGAACAGCAGCTACTTCTTCCTTAACTTGTGGATAAATGCTGTTCTTCTTGAATGTCATTCATTTATCCTCATGGATGTAGTCTGTCACTGCTATAAAGCCTCTCTGCTCCAGCTTTTTTATTGATTCTTTCCCTATTGGGCTCTTGCTTTGACTGAATCAACAGAGCAGTGTTCTGTTCTCATTCATGATTTGTCTGCAACATTAGGTGTTTGATCATTTTTCTTTCTTCTATTTCTTCTTAGTATCACAGGGACTACTCCTTCAAACTTGTCTGGTCTGACTTCTTTCTTCTGCTTCTTCTTCTGTCTTTAAAGGTTCTTGTCTGGCTTGCCTAGTCTCCTGCTCTTTGAGAGACTACTTCTGTGTCTTTAGTTGGCAAAACTTTGAAAACAAACCCAAATGCTAGGTCTCAGCCTTTAGATGTTGGTCTCATTTCATCAGCTTTCCTTTAACTTTTCCCTCTAACCTAGTACTTTGTTGCAGGTCTGCCCTGAAAGGTTTTTTCTTCCATATCCTTTGCACCACATCCTCTCACTTTAACCACAGATGATTGTACTGTCCTTTCCAGTGCCCCAAATTTTATTCCCCTTCTAGTTCTCCTGTCTGTAGTCAGTGCTTCTCCGACTTTCATCTCTTATCACCAGATCCACATTTTTAGCTTCCAATCCCAAACCTACGTGCCTGTCTGTTATCTTTTGCCTTGATCTTCTGCCTCAGCCACCTTCTCCCCTTCTCCATTCTCTGGAGATTGAGATTGATCTAGATTGTCCCCACAGCCCACATGGGCTGCACTGAGGGGGAAGGTGCAGCTCCACAGCCTCGCTGACACTGCAGGCTCACACAGGCTGAGCACCTGGGCTGTCATGGTACTTCAGCTCACCACTGTCCCCTTAAGCTGTCTGAGGATGACAAATGGATGTATGCTGCCCTGATTGTAAAGAATTAAGCATCAAATACTGTTATTCAAAATGCATTTTCAGCCTGCCCCAAAGTTAAACATACCCAAACAATAATAGAGTTGTAGTTGCCTTTTTTTTTTTTCCTGCATCCAGCACGCTGGTAATTTGTAGATCAGTGGTCTCGTGCTCTTGTACCATTCATGCTGCTCACCATTGCTGATCTTCTCAGGTTTATGTACAGACTTCCCCATTCGAATTCAATTATTAATCTAATAAGTGGTAAGAAAACAATAGAGCTCATGTATTTGAACTGCACTGTCACGTAATAGTTGTGTCTGGGGAACTGGCGCTCTCGGATACCATGAATGTTGTGGCCTATGACTGTTTTCTTCTAAATCTTTTTTTAAAATGTTTGCAAAAGTCTGTATTGTGATATCCTGCACTCCTGGCTTTAGAAGACTCATGAAGTAGTTCTCATACTAGTGAGGCAGACTGAACTCTGGTGTTCCTCGTGGTATCTGACTATAGTTTTCACTGACACCTTCCCCACTAATCGCATATCTGTATTTCACAGAACATTAGTTAAGCTAAAAATTAAACACAAGTATCAGAGATTGCATTGAGGCAGCATTAAGAGTTTCTGGAGAGCATCCCATTAGGTTCTCAGAGCACTGCAGCTTTAAGATCTAATCATCATCCTTTTTTGGATTACAAGGAACCCAAATAAATTGTTATCCTAATCTGTGTGTGATCTTACAATATTTGACTTCCCGTAGGCACAATCAGCGCCCTGTCAAGTGTTCCTGTAGTAAAAGTACATTTACAGAGAAATATGCCAAGTAATGGACCTGACAAACACTTCCTTTTGCACAGACACTTTGGACACTTCAGGGTGCCCTGTGACGGTGTCAGTGGAAAGTTCAAAATTAAGCTTTAATTTTATTTTTTTTTGGTTTTGTTTGTTCTCACAAGAGACTATGTGAGAGGGATTTGGATTGATGCAGAGGTAGCAATTCACTTAGAGCTTTGCTTGTATTGCAGCATAGGTTCTCAGAGTTTGGTTGTCTGAAAACTTTGCTGGGGTCCAGGGCTTGAGGTGCACCTTTGCACTCATCCCTTGGGTGCATGGAATAGATAATGTTCAACAATGCATTAAAAGAGAAATACTTCAGTGTGGTGTGTTGGAAAATACTTTATTTCCAACCTATTACTGTTAACATTGTAAATACTGTGTTATTGTCTTCTAAAGTGATTATGCCACTTTGAATTATGCCATTCCTATTTTGATCATTTTTGATTTTGTGGTTTTGTAATGTGTCATAAAACTTATCTAAATAATCTTGAGGCCTCTGCTGCTTTTTCTCAGATAGGATATGGCACAATGCCTCACATGGTTCCCTATGTATGCTTGCAACCAGAGCTGGGTTTTAGGTAACAAAATGCTGGAACCTCACATGAAGGGGAGATATGTTCTGTGCTGTAATCTGTGATCTCTGTGTTCAGTGGTCAGATTTAGTTTGATTTGAAAGGGGCACAGGGTTTCACCCTGAAACCCCAGGCCAAGGAAGGCATTGAGAAGCTGTAAAACACAGCTCCAACTTCCATGCATAATTCTTTCTAAAGTGAATGCTGGCAGTGCCTGGGATAGGACTGCTCCTGAAAGCAGAGATTACTTATGCAGGACAAAATCTTGCTTAGACTAGATCCACAAGACTGGGTTTATAACTTCATAATTGATCTGATCTTGCTGCAAGATTCCCAGTCTATGGGTCAAACTGTTGGCAAAATCCCTGGAAAGATCTCCCATGAGAGGGGTAAATAGTATTTTCCTACTGCTCCTGGGCTGGTTTCTGGGTTAAACCGACCCCTTACTCCAGGAAAGTTGTGGGGAGGAGCCTTGTCCTCATCTTTGGGTACCAATTTGGGAAACAGTTTGCACTGATTTATTCCCATCCTAGTGGATTATAATCTGGATGTAGGATATGAAAGGAAGGGATGCTTATGTCCCCTTCACCTGTTAGTGAGTAAGTTGCTTGTGGTTTGCAGCATTGCATCAGCAATATGGTCACATAGAGAATAGTCAAGTGACTGTTCTTACAACAGTTTCCCTTCTCTCTTTCTCAGGAAACCAGCAAACAGTTCTATACCTTCTGCAAAAACACCAGGATTGATTATAACAGTGTTCTGGAGCTTGCTTTTGGTGTTAGTCATGTCAGTACATCAGGAAGTGTTATAAATAAATTAAATAAAATGTGGTAACTTAAAGGAAAACGTGGATGGAAATCATCCAGCTCAGCCTATGTAGGTGGCTTTGCATTCAGTTTACAAGTCATAATCAAGTTGTATTCAAGTCTGAGTGGTCTTGAATTGCTTAAACCAATTATTAATTCATATTTTTTATTTAGGGATGGCATTGTGGCATGTCTTTCCTTTTTTTCTTTACTTGCCTGTACAAAAACAAGTATATGAGGGTAAGGATACATGGAGTCATCAGGCAAGAGACATATGCTTTCCTGTGCTCTCTGCAGGGCTTGCAGGTTCAAACACAACCTGCCTGAATCATAAGAACTTTAATTGAGTAGATAAAGAGGTCCTCATAATTATAAACTGCAGTAGGTATAACAAGAGGCTAAATACATAGCTGTGGTTTTAATTAGCTGGTGCTTCAAATTAGTAATTGTGGTTTCACTCAGAAATCAGTGACTTTATACACTGTTAAAGCCTCATCACTGTGCAGTTCATTCCTCATTATATCTCTCGGTGTGAAGCTTTCAATACAACATCATGCTGAGCTAAAAAGGCAAAAGTTGTAGATATTTGGTTATCTTCCAAGTGCAGTGGAGCTCTATGGAGATTTAATTCATTCTTGCCAGAGATAGAAGAATTAACTGTTCTTTGTTACAGCAGTAATATGTATGTTTGTATGGAGGCATTTGTACACAGAGGCAGTGTGTGGATGTGTGCGTGCATGTCCAGGACCTATCAGGGAAATACTGCTTGCTGCAGATAACATCAGGGCATATACCAAATCTGCTATTCAAATTGTCATCTGGAATTTGGTAGCTAATTAGCTGACACAAAGCAGAGCCAAAAGCCTCATAACAAATCAAATACGGGTTGAAAGCACAGAAGTGTCCCTTAATGCTTGTCACATGAGAGGTTGTCAGTGCAAGTTGAAGCATGCATTTTTTCCTTTCCTATTTTTTCCCCTCTCCTTCAGGGTTTTAATTATATCTTTTTCCTCAGAGGAGCAGGAGGTAGTTTGTAATCCAAAAGACCAAAGTACTTCAGTGCTATTCAGGGGAGAAGTGAATGTGGTCTCTCAGCTTGTCATCTAGGTCTGGCAGGTGCACAAAGTAAGCTGACACAGAGATAAATGCTACTCACCCTTGCCAAACTGAGGTGCTGGATCCTTTTCTGTGTTTGTGTGTAGAATTAGCTGATACTGGAATCAACCATCTTAAGGTCTCTTCCGGCAGCCTGCTGCTACAAAAACACTTCTTAAACCCTCCCTGACACCTACAGTGAAGCCGTACATAAATTAGGGACAGAATTAGGTGGTCTGAATCACACAAGGCTGAGCTGGAACATTGGGACGGATGTTTAGTTGGATGGATCTGTAGATGCTGCTCTGCTTCCCTGACTTCACGTTTGCTTTCTCTGCACAGGCACACGTGTGTGTGTCTGTGTGCGGGTGCATGTGTGTTTGCAGGCTGTTCATACAAAGACATCAAAACATATTTTATTCATTTGCATAGTACTCTGTTAATTTGAAAATAATATTTTTCTCTGTTTTTGTTTAGAAGTGTACTGACTTTCCTGCTGCCCAATTTTGCATAGTTTTATGATTCCAAATTTAAATTCGGGAAAATTATTCCATGGCTGTTTCTTGCTTTCAGAATTGTCCTTGGCAATTGCATTGTGTCTGATGTTTTGTTGCTGTTACTGATGTTTATGAACATGTAACTAAATTATGGGGAAAATAATGTGCTGTCTTTTTTTCCCTTTCTCTTCTTCAGTCACTATGAGCAAGACAGGAGTGCACTTAAGCGGAAGGAATGGGAGAGAAGGAATCAGGAAGTCCAGCAAGATGAAGATCTCTTTGCTTCAGGTTTTAACCTCTTTGGGGAACCCTACAAGGTAAATTGCATTGTTATATTTTTCATTTTCAGAATGTCTTTTACAAATAAAAATAATGCTTCTCTTCACCTGTGAGAAATGAAGTATCACATATGCCTTGGTAATTAGACTCTAGAATACACTGATTATCCAGATCAGCATATGGCAGCCGAGCAAAGTGAGTGTGCTGCCCAGCTTTGCATGCTAGCAGTGCCAGAATCAGGAGGTCTGGTTCCAGTCCAGTTCAAGGTTTCTTCCTCTAAACACAGAACAAAGTCCTCCAGCAGAAGTATGTGTATTTCTATAAGGGAGTTTGTACAAAGCTAGCACTTAGGTCTTTTATGGTTAAGAAAATCTATCTGAATTTTTAAAACCAATGCTCTCTCTACAAATAATGAGTTCATAAGCTTTCTCGTGCAATCATAACCATCCAAAGAAGTCTTTTGGGAGACTGAATCTTTGGGGAGCATAACAAGGGTATGAAAGGGACTTTTATGGCAAGTCTTATTCTCTCTAAGGAGCCTTGCTGTCTGAGATTTTCATCACCAGGGGATGTCCCCCTTTATGATTTCTGCTGCTTTGATTTTCAGTAAGACATTCCCTAAAGAATTCATCAGAATGTAAATTTCTATATCTCTTTCTCCTCCCAATCAGTGACATCCATTGAAAGGCCACCACTTCATCTTTCCATTTTACATTGTTAGCAGCTGTAAGGCAGGATGAGGGTGCTTTGAAAATCACCCAAAAAGGAGAAAAGACTGTCGTTATTATCGAATGGTGTCTAATAATTATAGACCACGAGAGCGTGACGGATACACTTGACTCCAAGCCATCCTTTGGTTCAGGCTGACTGAGGAGCAACAGGCCTTTTGTCCTTGGAGTGAACTTGCCAGATGGAAAACCCCTGGCTTGCATTCAGGGGAGTGAAGGTGTCTTATGAAACCTAAAAGTGCAAGGTAACCAAGGTAGAGAACAAGATACCAGTTCTAAAATGAAGATGTCTCTCCCTGTTCTGTTGACTGCACCCTATAAATGTTGCCATCAGGATGGGCCCACCTTGATCTTTCCCTGAAGTGCAGCTGGACTGCACACCAGGTTACCCTTTGAGCTGGGATGCTTCTCAAAAGTAGAGATTCCTCCCTTGCCCAAGGCAGAGGGAGATCCCTTACCTGTGACAGATCCTTGGTAAGTGATTGATACCATGCTGAATTAATCCTGTGAAACATTGGTAGTCCATGTATCTAATCAATATTATTGTAAATATTGTATGGATAATTCCATTAGACTTAAACCATTGACCAAGGCTGAGACTAAGATTGTATCCAGCCACACTCAGGCTTCATAAGGGGTTTATAAAGCAGTGGGGTCCCCGCTAAGCCTTGTGACTCGAAGGGAAGGTCCTCCTTAATCTTTACATCTCTGGTCTCTGTGTGTCCATTCTAACTCCTTCGTATGTTTCTTCAATGCAGTAGTTAATAAGGTGAACCTCGGCATAAAACTTATTGATGGCAATATGTTTTATTGTCAAACCACTGTTAAACTGCTGAATTTCACTGAATTTATCAATCTATGTCAAATTATTTTACTTCAATAAAACATGTTGGTGCTTCTCTCTTTCAATTGAGGTGCATTCCACCTGTTCATGACAGACTTACTCAGCCAAATAAGGACTGTGCACTAGGACAGTTTGTGGGGTCTTTTTGGTTTTGTTTTTATAAAAAAATTGATAAATGCACTGTTTCTGCTTTGGACCACATTTTAGCATCTTTATTTTCGGGAATAATAACTTACTATGAACTGATTTTGTTGAGACTTCATGCATGTCAGGCACATTTTTGTTCATACAAGTGATCATTTGGGTTTCAGTAGGTAGATCAGTTTGCAAAACACTGCAACATTTTGTGACAGGAACTAAAAACATGCACCACCAACATCTATTGCACCATAAGAATGACAGTATCTGAGTTTAGATCTGTTTAGTGTGTGTGTGTTTGCACCAGGTGTACAAAGAGCATTTTTTTTTTTCAAAAACTGAACAACTAAAAAGTAAACATTATCCTTGTGATATTTCTGAGCAAATTTTTTTAATTGCTTTTCACCTACTTGACAGAGCAGTTTGTCAAATTTGTGGGATTGAGCAAAACAATATATTACTGTCCTGGAAAAGCATAACTCTAAATTGTGAAAGATAAAAATTGAGAGAAAATTGCATGCAAAAATAGTTAAATGGTTAATAGCTAAATCTGTCTTAAATTTGAAAAACAAGGAGAACCCGGGAGTGGTTGGTCTTGCCTATGTTTTACACTATGGGGGACAAAAGGGACAAAGTGATAGGCATTTCCTTTGGAAGTTTTGCATTGCTAAGACCCATCCACAGTACAATTTGCTAGGAACTAATGAGAGCTGACTTGTATTCTTAACTAAGGGCAAAACTGAATTCGGAGTTTTGTTCATGTTTATTCTAAAGCAAAACGAAGAGACCATTATGTGAGAACAAGTGTCCTGTGTGTTCAGTTTGAATTTCTTCTCTCTTTGGAGATGATGTTGAGATGGATCTCTCTTCATGAGATTCAAGGCCTTGTGCACATAACAAGCTTCAGTCACCTCTTCTGGTTGTACTCAGTGGGAGCAGAATGAGATGAAACAATGCCCAGCAAAGTCTTGTGGCCTGTGAGGAGAGCAAGGTCCACATCCTCAGCTGGCTGAGCTGTGCTAATGAGCATCAGCTCACGGTGTGGCTGGTACATTTCTGAAAGATCTGGGGGTGTGAGGTAAGATGGAGACTACAGTGACAAGGAAGGCTGGGAATATCAGGTCTCAGGAAATAGAAAATCTCTTTTTCTTTCTTTTATTCCTAGACTTAGTGTTCTTGTTTATCATGCCTTCCGTATTTGCTTCAGCAGTATCTAAAGAAGGGCCTGTTGGGGTAGGTAACACCATCACTGCTGTTTTTGATGTTTGAAAGCCTGAACAAGTCGCAGCTGTTTTAGGATCGCACTAAGGTTGGGGATATTAAGACTTTCTCAAAGAAAGGAGCTCAGGTTTTCTAATGGAGTTTTCTCATGCTGTTATGCATCACAAGATATGTGGATTATCTGCCTTCATGTATCATCTCTCTGCTCTAGCTGTTCCAGCATCTTTCTTTCCCTCTGTCAAATAAAATGTGTTCGGTACAATTTTGAACAAGTGCATGTTTCTACATTGCTTCTTTGTAGTTTATGTGTGTGTGCACTTACATGAAAAGAGATATTGACTTCTGTGGGTGTATAAAATACATTTATACATGGCTTGTTAAAAGATAAATGTCTCCTTTTGAAGCTGCACTCTCATGTGGGGAAACAACACCTCTGACAATGTGATGACATCCAGCATTATTTTGGGAAGGTCAGGCAGCAAGGGCTGTGTTTCTCTTTAATGCAAGTGGGTTGCAAGTCCTGCCTCTGAACTCTGGTGCAACCTGCTCGTGCTTGATTTTGCAGAAGGGATCAGAGAAGGGCCTGCAGTGTTGTGGCAACAGACATTTGGAAAAGCAATGTAGGAGTTTTTCTGAGAGAAGCTGTAATTTTACTATTGAATTGTTGATACCTTTTTAATGTTTTGAATTAGTAAAGAGTTTCAGAGATGAGTATTTTAAAAGAAAACAGTAGGAGCATTTTTGTTACTTTTCAAAGGAATTGCCTCAGAAGAGTTCGACTTGAGAAAGAGAACCCAATGGGCAGCATTTCCATTGTGGAGCCTTTGGTGAATGTTAAATCATTTATCTCTTTTCAGGTAAAGCCCCTCCATGCTTTTCAAGCGTAGCATATAAAAGATCTCAGCTTCTAATCCATGGAGGTTAGTTTAACTATGAGGCATAAGAAAGTGAATGAATTATGAAACCTCAAGTTTCACACAAATTTTCACAAAACCCTTGTAAATTGGGCCTGCAAGTTTGAGTGCATTAGTTCTTTTCGTTGTAAAACTATAATGCAATAGCCAGCTAGCAAATTAGTCTTCCAGTAGGTTTCTCCTGCAGATAGTTTTTGAAAGAAATAGAAGCAAATGCAGGAAGATGTACATTTCCTAAATTAACAGGAGCCCAGAATGAGGGGGAAGGCTCTTAACCATGAGTCATAAACCAGGCATATAATTTATGCCATGAAATACTCAAAATGTTGCATTTCCTTGATAGCAACAAAATTGTGATTCAACATGCTGTTCAGAAAACAAGATGTACAGAGGTTTCCTTTAAGAATAATCAGCCAATTACCCAGAATATGAAGGTAGAAATTGTCACCAACCTGGAAGTAACGAAGAGCAGACAGAAATTATGACTGGATTTTGTGTTTCTCTTGCTGGTATTCGGGCTTGTCAATAGTATTATGCTTCTGTGAGAGCCCTGAATTTGTTGTGGAAATAAAAAAACCCTCAATATTATGTCTTAAATGCAAATAGTACAGTGCCCTACATGCCTGAGCTCGTTCAGATTGTGATACACAGACCTGATCTTAGCTGTATGCCCTAGTTTTATTTAGATGCCAGCCAAAAGGCCACTGAAGAGAGTAATTATCCTTCTATTGACTTCAATAACTATTGGATATGAGCTTTAGTGCACTTAAAATATGCTAAGAATGTTTAAAATAATTTAATCTCCATGGCTTTCAGTAAATATATTTATTAATGTTTCCAGTAAATGACTACAAATAATAATTATACCTAACATTTCTACAGTGTCTTTAATTCCTATGTTCCTGTATGTGAACATTATGGATAAAATAATTAATAAAATTATATTTGTCATTATGTGACATGGAAAATAAAATAAGTTGAGAGAATCAGATATATCCAACACAAAATGATTGAAAAGATCTACATTCAAATTAAAATATTGATTCCTTCTGTGAGGATCTAGGCAAGCACCATTTAATGTGCTGTGATGTTGAAGTGTTTCACTGATGATATGTTGTCAGTATTTTTTTGTTTTCAACTTTTGCTTTCTGGAAAATAAGCTAAATGCACCCTGGAAGTATAGTGAACCACAGGGGGGAAGGCTGATGGTCAGGTTTTTTTTGATAGTTAACTTTCCATGTGCTATCCCATAAGGAGTTAAAGTGTTTGGGGAAGGAGGAAACAGAACAAGTATGTAAGTGTTTAGACTTCGAATCATAATTCCTGCTGGGCCCTTAAGCACAATGGAATCTCCTTGTTTTAAATTTGGGGGTTGAACAGAGAGCCTGGTTTTGGCTGCTGCCCAAACAACTCATTGTGCAACTCAGTTGAAGTAGACTGCTCATATACAAAGAGCTTATTCTTGTCTTAGCTAGAATATAATTTTTGCCACTAAAATGACCAACCTAGGGACTCAGTGAATAAAAGTGATTCGTGGTTCTCCACAACTGGGATTATTAACTGTGTCAGTTAGGAGCACTGGCAAAATGTATGTAGATGAGAACAACATTGAACAGTTAATTTTTAAATCACTGCCTCAGTGCAGTGGTAATATATGTTACAATCCCTTAGGATGAGCAAAAGCAAATTTGCATTTATTATCTTCTTTTTCAACATTTTTTATGGCATGTGCAGTACTAAGGAAAAAAAAATCTTTCTGCAGTATTCTTCTCATCTTCTGACTAATTCAGCAGTGGGTAATATAAGCAGATATTTCAGGAGAAATACATGCATGAATTCTTTTCATCACTCAAACTTCTGCTCAGTACTTGAGGAACATGGGATTGAGGGCATGGTAGGATCACTTGGCAAGGACTGTGACACTCCCTAAGCAAGCACAAGCTCCTAGTCCTGCCTTCCCCCATCTTTAAGGCCTGGAGTTAAGGTGCTGGTGGACTGTGGCACTGCTTGCTTTACTGAGTGAAAGAAAAATCCAGACAGAAGTATAGTTGGCTGTATCATGACATAGCTTTGACATTTAATTCCAGACTGTAGAAGTTAACCATCTGCTCGAACAGGAACTATGGTTTTGCTTTGGTTTTACCCTTTGAGTCTTGTAAAGTAGTAAGCATGGGGAATAAGATGTTTTAGTTCTCTGCTGGTCATTTCAATGGAACAGAAAGGTCAGTAAGAAGACTGGTGCTTTGGGTCTCTGTGGGGCAAATTAGAACAGGAAAAGAGAGGAAATTAGCTGGGTATTAATTATAGCTTCCAGCTTATTTGTCCAGCCTTTTACAAGTGAAAGGAAAAAGAAACTTCAGACTTCAAAAGAAAAAATGTAATAGCAGTGAAACACAGATGAGTCAGTATTTATTTAATAATTACTGGAATTCAAAGAAAATCGGGATTAAAAAACACAACCAGCCTGCAGACAGCGGAAGAATCCCAGTGCTTAAGAATGTGGCAATCATGTCTGTTTATGTTCTCTGGGAAAATATTTTTGAATTTTCTTTTATTTGAAGCTACCATAGCATTTGAATGGGTAGAACCTTTTTTTTTTTTCTGGATTCAGATGGTAGATGCTTCAGGTCAAACTGAACCTTGTATGGAAAAGTGATTGAAGTTAAACTGGAGTGAAGAGTTTGACACTATTACAGACTACTCAGCTTCTGCTTATGGCGGGACTGTGGGTCAAGGGGCTGATAGAGCAATAACATACTTAAATAAACTGTGAGATTGCAATTCATATGCTCAGTAGCCAGTAATTGCACATCCGTGTTTTGCACGATATAAAATGTACAAGCCAAACATCTCTGACATAAACCCGGCTTATTTTGAGCCTAACATCCATAACTGATGCAATTTAAACACTTCTCTGAGAGCATATTTAAGAAAATGGGAAGCAGTATACAAGTGTTACTGATGCAAGCCTGTTTCAAGAGATTCTTTGAACACAGTTATTGATAGGTTTTTTTTACATAACATATGCAAAATGTAATTGAAATTTAATTAAATGTCAGCATGACACCATTAAACAGCTAACATTTGCCATCTTCTAAGACAACTATTCTGAGCAGTAACTTGTAAATCAGGAATTTACTCACGCTTTTCTTGTCTCTCTCTTTTTTTTTTATATTTTAGACAAATAAAGGCGACGCCCTTGCAAACCGTGTCCAGAACACTTTGGGAAATTACGATGAGATGAAGGATCTGTTGACCAACCACTCCAACCAGAGCCACCTTGTAGGAATCCCAAAGAATTCTGTCCCACAGACACCCATTGACAAAAATGAGCAGAACTTTTTTCCAGAACCAAGAAATAGGATGATCCCATCTCATCAGATCAGCGGCAACTCATCGACGTCAATGCCTCCGCCTTCTTCGTTGTCATCTAATTCTACTTTGCTGCACAGTCACCAGAGCAGCAGGAAGTCGAGGACAGATTGGACACGTGGTGGTCACAACTCTAGTGGGGCCCAGCCAAGCCAGTCCAGTGGTCAGCAGAGTCGGACGAAGCATAGCTCTTCCCATGACCAGTCACAGGGCAGGTATGAAGACCTCTATAATTGTCAGAGTGAGCAGCATAAAAGTGGAGGAACTGAGGATGCAAGTTCTATGGCGGCATCTTCACATTCGAGGAGGCACACGCATGCAAAGTCAGCACCTGAACACACTTACAAAGAAAACACTCATTCGAAGTCTCCCACAGAGCTTGAGTTTGTAGGCCATGGTCCTGGGTCTCCACTTCCTTCCACTTCGTTGTTAACTGCGAACAATGGTCTTTCGACTCAGAATTTCCCTCCAGGACTTCACTGTAAAAACAGCATGGTCCAGCAAAAGCCCACAGCATATGTCAGGCCTATGGACGGTCAGGACCAGGTACCCAATGACTCACCTGAACTGAAACCCCCAATAGAAATTGAGAGTGGATATGGAAATCAGTCCTTTGGAACACTGCTGGAAGGAAAAGTGAACACACCTAGTTCGAAGAACAAAGTACCAAAGCTCAACATTCCTCCTGTCAGTGAAGTAAGTGGTTTAAAATATCTTCTCTCTAGTGGTGCTTGAGTATTTCATTGACTAAATATTTTTCTCTGGAAATATGCAGTTGCATTTCCTGGAATTACAGTGTAAAACTTCCCTTTTTCTAGAACGTGCATGACTTCTTTCGGCAGTTTGTTGTGATAGTCCCAGTAGCAATATTTAATGTGGTTTTTAAAGCACAGTTTGGAATACTAACATTGCTTGTTTATGATTAATATTAAAAGGCTACATCCCTGCTGGGTGTAATATATGTATAGCAGCTATACCAGTTCTGGACAGGGAACTGTAATATCTCAGTTCATCTGCAGTTTTCACTCTTGCCTTCTCAGTTAGGAGGTAGTTTGACAGACAGATTGCTGTTCTAAACTCTAAGGAAAAATGGCAGTGTTCAAATGCCAGTGGTGCTAAACAGTCCTCCCAGTAAGGACTTTATTTGTAGAGTTTGCTAAATTCTCATTGCTTTTAATGGAATTAATGTGCCTTAAGTTCTGAATAATGCTCATGAAAATGTGTCCCGTTGAAGCCTTTATGCATTTTGAAGAGCTCTTAATACTGGGATTCAGTCCCAATCTCTGGAACCAACAGTTTAAGCTGTTGAATTTTGTATTGCTGGTCAGTACAGTAGTCCTGTGAGGAACATTTGAGTTAGTTCACATTCGTGTCTATTCCAAACAAAAATGTATAATAAGGATACAAGTTGAACTATTTATACTCTGTATACTTTTTCTCTTATCCTGACTTACTCTAAAGCAGTAACCTTTGCAAGGTAGATGTACAGTGTGTGTATGAGTGGAATTGCAAGACGGGTTTTTCATGGCTCTGTTTTTCCCAAAATATTTCCCTGCTTGGTAATATTTTTTTTATATTAGGAATGAGGAGTGATGCATTCTTAAACCACTTTATTGCAAAAGGTCAGCTTTTTCTATTGGAATAATTGTTTCAAGCCAATAATTTGTTTGACTATTTAAAAACTTGATGTTATTTATTAACATTCCAGGCAGCAACAAAGACTGATGTGTTTTGCAGTAGAGCTTGGAATAATTTTCTGGGAACTGCATCTGAAAACAGTAAAAGGCCTATTTATATCAAGTGGAAGCTGAGGGTTGCTTGCAGATGGTGTTTTATTAGAAAATGTATTTGTTAATAAACGTAGCTTTCTGCAAGATTACTTTACAGATGTTTCTGTTTATTTTTACCTTGGGTTAAGAATCTGCTGGTGTAGATGGCTTCAGAGCCTGTTGTGATTTGTCGCTAGCATTGTTTGGCAAGTAAATAATTGCATGCAAAGGAAATAATGATGTTGCAAAAACAAATACTTTTTTTCACTCTTGCCATCTATTAGCACTGTGAGTCAATAGAGGCACTTTAAAGTGCAACATTAATCCAAAATATTTTTGAAATAAAATGTACCTTTTGCAATTTGTGTCAACTATTAAGAATGCCTTTTTTGATTCCTTTAATTTCTGAATGAAATCTGGCACTGTGAAATCACTTGAGGTGATAGCAGTATTTTGGGTGCAAGGATTTCAGCCACAGTCTTTTTGCACAGTTCTAAGAGCCTCTGATGTGAACTGTTGTTCTTGGAAAGATTCCTAGTCACACAGATGAAAAATTACATTATGACTTTGTTGCTGCTTTAGTTTATATCATGTGTAGTGAAAAGTATAGGTGTATATTACTTCATTTATGTCCAGATAAATGGTAAACTCTAGGCACTTTAGAAATGAGTAGAGATGATAATCCTAAAGCAGTCTACGTTGTGAAAGTGAACAATAATTTGAAGACAGAAAGAAAACCCAAAACTGTGACAAAACTTCCCTTTCTGAGACAGAACATAGGACAATAGCCAGACTGATGGATCTCTTTCAGGCAAATCTCCTGAGTTTGGAGGGTTGGATTTTTTTTCACCTATGTCAGGACTGTGAACTTTGGCCCTCTGTGTTTTTCCACAGATGTGTATCCTGAATTTGATTTACCTTGCATTCAGCAATAAAACTCCTTCCAATCCAACATTATAGATAACTGGTTTAGTTTAAGCTTAATCAGAACTGACAGTGCACACCTGTGAAACCCATAACCTTTTCAGAACGACTGCAGCGAGTGGCTCTGTTGTAATCTTTATACAATTGATGTGGAGGCTTTTGATCCTTTGGTGGTGCTTATCAATTTATGAACCTTCCCTAGCCACCTTGAGCCATAGTGATCTGCTTGAAACAATTTTGCTCCTGCTTCTCAGATTTCCATCTTAACAGTGTTCCAGATGATGGTGTGATCTTCTTCAAGCTAGCAGTAGGAGAGTTACTTTTTTGGGGCATTTCTCCATAACTTTTGCTGTGGCTTTCTTGTAACTCTTGAGTCCATTTTTTCAAGTTGCTGAGGGTATTCAGGGAGATGGCACACCAAACGGTTTTCACTGATTTCCCTCAAAATTTTGCTTGCTCTTAAGATGAGGAATTCTGTGAAGAAATAAGATTCCTAGGTGATGGTCCTGAAAGAGTGGCACCCATTTGGACTTGCAGACTTGGAAAAGAAAAAGATAGTTCTCACTGTCTTAAGGAGGGGAATAAGTAACCAAATATTTGAACAAGGAGGTTTAAAAGAAGTGCTCAGACTGATGGGGAAATATGGTCTCATTTATCATGGCTTAATGGAATAGGATGTTGAGTGCCCTGGAAGCATTCTGCCATGTGTAAGGAAGTGATCAATTTTATAACATAATTTGTGTCACTTGAGGTGTTGCTCTAAGAATCTTTGCTCATTCGCTGGGCCCAATTCTGCCCTCAGAGATGCTCATCCATCTTTCAGCTCCTCTGGAGCAGACAACATTGTTAATGCCTCGCTGCTGGCGTGTCTCCGCTCCACGATGGATTGTGGTTTAGCACTTTCTGAGTTTGTAGACATTCACAGTAAGTTCACACAGACTCACCAGATTGGGTCAGGATGTAGAGTTAGAAGCTCCTGTACACCTGTGGACTAATCCTTGCCTGTGAGGGGATGCTGTTGTGTGATTTCTAGACCTTGACTCACCCACACAGTGTTGGTTCAGACCTGACTGTACCACACATGGCCATTTCTGATTGAGAAATAGGAATAGCAGAGCCTCTGAAGACTTTAAGTTATTTCCCTAAAGGATTTCTTTGTGATTTTGCGATCCTTCTGATTTCTTTTAACTTTTTTGTTTATTTTTCATGTTAGTATTGTTTTCTAAAGGTGAAGGTAAAGCATTCCATGGTTTGGTGCCTTGAGCAAAACCCAGCGTAACCACTAGAGCCCAGACCTGGCAGCCTCTGAGGTGCAGAAGCTGTGAAGGAGACCTTTCTGAACTGGCAAGTCACAGGGCCATCCTGTGAGTTCAGGGGGACATGCAGAAATGCACCGGATTTCATGACAGAGTTGTTAACAATGGCTGTGGAGCTAAAAGTGGATGAAAAAATGATAGAAAACCTCAAGCTGTAAACATTATTTCCTGTTCCTTTCTTATTAACTCTCATCTCTTTAGTCTGTATTTACATCCATGCTTATATACACACATATATTAATTTTGAGCTTGCATTTAAAATTCGGTAAATTGTGGCAAGCCTGGAATACTGTAAAGAGCTTTTGTATTATGTAGAATTCCACCTACTTAAATGGTATGATGGCAAATGATTGTTACTTGCTGCTCAAAGAGAGCTCCATAGTTAAATCTTATGCATTTCTTCAAGAAAGTAGAGGTTAGAGACCACAATAACAGCTGATCCTCTCTCTGCTGCTTTAAAATCCAGAATCTTGATACATGTATGTATATTTAAACCTCTAGGAATCAGATGCTTACAAATTACTTCCAATCGACTAACGCAGCAGGCGATGGCTGAAAGAAAGCCTGTACTTTTCAGATTGGGCTTGAACACAAATTACTGAGAGCACTGAGTAAAGCAAAGAGTTTTAAGGTCTGTGGGAACATCTGAAGCTGCGTTCCTGGAAAACCATATGCACAGTTCCACAGAACAATGCATGGATTTCCAATAAATGTTAGGGGTGGGGGAATCAAGAGCAATTGAGATAATTTTTGATTCTCAAGGCAGAGTTTTTAAATCTCCCTACAGAACTGGCATCATGTTTCTACAAATTAGCAAACGCTCATGTACCAAATTTTCCCGAAAGTACAAAGCTAGGAACAAATCCAAAAGGCCTACGACATCTATGTCGCCACCCACTTAAGTAATAAAAAATGGAGAACTTCTATTTTTCACTTTACTTCTAGGAAAATATTTTGACGGGTTCAGTATACTGCGAAGTGATAAGCTTCTGTTACGTGTTTCAAGTCATTCTGTTATCGCTGCATGTATTGATTAGTTCAGTGCTTTCTGAGCTAGCTATAAAAAAAGGCTGCTCTCTTTCTGCATTAAAGAGCAAGAAAAATTGACAGGTAGATAACCATATTGATTGAACCTAAATAGTAAATGCAAGAGGCTTATATATGACTTATAAAACTCTTTATAGGAACCAAAGCCAGTATAATATCTTTTTTTTTTTCTTAATTAAATGGAAAGTAAATGCCTTTCATTAGCCAGCCCCACCCCTTTTTGATATACATGTTAGTCTAGTTGCCAACTGTAGTACATTACCATAGTTGTGGGCAAATCACTTTTTTCAAATGCCAGCTTTAGCTGTCCCCCAGACACTTGGAGCTTGGAGGAAGAATGGACTGAATCGCACATTAAGCTGAAATCCCTTTGCTTGGTTCATATTTCAAAAGTCTGAGGCCAAAAACAAACCCAAAGAGCAGTATTTCTTGCAGTATTAGAGGTTACAGCCATATGTTTTTAATTTGTAAATACTGTGAGAAGTAATGTTCTTGTGATACTTCTAAATGAAGACCATATGACACAACTCGATTGAAGACCTCTTATTGTGGCCTTTTGAAGGCTACTGTCCGATGGCCTGGACAATGGCTAGCAAAACTGTTTTCCAAGGATAGCAAGAGGACAGCTTGGCTATTTTAAATCAAACATAAACAAGCATATTTAGGGCTTGATTTTGAAACATTGTGACCAATGCTTTTCAGAACAAGGTGCTTAAAGTCGCCTGAATAGGTGTGGCTAAAAGGGCTGATGGTGTGTGTTTGCTGTGGGGAAGGGTTGCCTTCTTTCCCATTGTGCATTTGTTAGTAGGTTTTTGGTTTTTAAGCTACTCCTAATTTTGTCTTGCTGGAAGGAAGGATGGAAAAAAAGTCTTGGTGAAAATAGGGTTACCTCTGTGAACAGTCAGACTCATGGTGTCTTGAGTGAGTTATTTTTTTTCAAACCTTCTTGAAATTCCCAGTGCCAAAGTCACTGCTTGTCTCATTTGGCCTCTTATGAAATGTCACAAAGTAAAATGGCCTGAAAAGCTTCAGGGAGAGAAGTAGAAGAATTTGGCTTGAGCAAAGATGTGGAAGCATCATTTAACAGCTGCAGGGGGACTGTAGGGTGTGTTCATGACTTTGACAATAGATTTGGTGTATGACTATGGAATAGTCTCTTTGGTACATCTCAAAGTCACTGTAGCCAATTTAATTTGAAGAGGTTTTTTAATCAAACAGAAGGCAACAAACTTTATTCATCCTGTTTCTCATTCTGATGATTGGTCCTCAGTGTTTTGGTGCATCTGAGCAGGGGATCGGGTTATAATATTTACTCTTCACCTCTAAGGGACTGTTGTTTGGATCTACCCAGTGGAAAATCATCATTTTAACTGCTTTTCTGTAACTAAAACTGCATCTCTTCTGCTTCAGCCTGATAATTTAGGGGAAACATCACAAGCCATATAAAACCAGTGTTAAGTGTTGTGTTCTCTTTGTATTGACTGGTAATGTGCTCTTTGAATAATAACCAGGAGTTGAGAGACCTAATTTTTCAGCACCTTGTATCCATCCATCTGGCATAAGGAAGGGTGTTCTTGGATTTTGGGAGTCTGCTTAGTTGTCAGCTAACAAGGGCCTTCTTCTAGGACCAGCCTAGCAGGTGTAACCGAGTTGAAGCCTTTGCACTACTTGTTAATACTTTTCTGGAACATAACCTATTTCAATATATTTCTATTTTATATATATAGTATATATTTACTGTGAACAGTGAAACAAAGAACACTTATGTAAGAAAAGATGAGAAAATGCCATTTTCACATCTTTGAGTGTTTTATGATGTGTGTTTTCACTCTGGGCTGTAATCAGCCCTTGAGTGAATAGCAAGCATCCTTCTTACTGAGAACAGGATGGGCAAGTATTTAGGTACTTTGAAAAAAACCCTACCTAAATATTGACTGGATTTTTCCTGTCATGACTTTCAGCTATTTTTTTCCACAACTTCTTTTCTTTGTAGAGAAATTTAGGTTTTTAAATAGTCTGAGAACACAGAAGTAAGGAAAAACTGGAGTGCTGTCTTGCAAATGCCAGGAATCTGGGCAGCAGAGTGGTGCCTTGTGATTAGGTATTGTAGAGGCAGTAGGAAATTAAATAGAAAACACTGCTGAGGTGTGACACCAGCAGCTGAGACAGACATACAACTAATGAAAGGTAAAGGAGGAGGGACAGCAGCACATATTACAAGCTGAATGGAGATTTACAGAGAATGTTGCAACAAGTGAAATAAGGCCTAGGCAAAGAAAGAATCAGAAGAAAAGGTTAGTTGTGCGACAGAGGCGTGGAGGATGTGAAGGAGATGTAGGTGTGATGTGAACATGCAATGAACCTCTGCTTCAGCTTTCAGTAGGAACATGCTGACCATGGAACAGAGGATGGACAGGGAAACTGGACTCACCATATGGGGAAGAGGAACTTTAGGATTTGGGTGTGGTCACTTTTCTGGTGGAGATGGCAAGAGCAGAGGTGCTTAACTGCTCTTAGGCTGACCAAACTCCTTGTGAAAAGCTGTGTGTGATGTGCAAGGGATTGACCCATGAGCCAGCAGGGAGCCTCCTCCTGCTCTTTCTTCCTGCATCCCTCCACATGGGAGGTGCTTGCTCACAGACACACCTCTGGGTGCTTTCTGTGCTTTACTTTGCTGATATGCAGAATTACACTCAGATTTAAACCATTACAGCAACACAATATGATTCATATTTATAGCATACCTTCAAAGTGTGAAAATCAGAGGAGGGTCTTATATGAGCATTTGTGGCTTTATGGCCAGAGGCACCCCCCTATAAGCTGGTAGTCTCTGATTCAAGTATGGAAAAGCATTTAGGAGCTGCAAGTGAAAACATCATATGGGAATACTTTAATAAAAAAACCAGAGCGAAAGAAAGTTGAACATATAACTTGGCAATGCTCCATGAACTGCAGATATAGGTTAAAGTTATTTAGTTGGCAGGCGATTGCTAACGTATTAGCAATGTTGGGGGGGAAAAAAAATCTAATTTCTGTATTTTGGCTTGTGCAGTAAAGAAATTCCTCCCACATAAATATGTTCATTTCACCTTCTGGGAAGTAAAGAAAGGAAACTGTAGCTGCAGTCTGTTATTTAATCTTCCTGAAATTAGCATTTGGTGCTCAGGAAGATTGAAAGATTTAATGCCAATGCCTTCCTCAAAAGAAAGAAATGACATACCACATATGCTTTAGCACTGGTTAGACTGTTAAATGGAATTAATCAAAATCCATGTTAAAATATTTCCATGTGTTAATTAGCAACAGTTTGGAACATTAAAATACATATTGACTTGGGAATAAATTAGTGAAGAAATATCAGATTGAGTTTGTGGGCTTTTAATTGCAACATAATATACTGTGTGTTTTAGAAAGGTAAATGTAAATAAGCTCCTCTGAAATGCTGTGTCAATGTGCATTTAAAAATTGGGCAATAAACCAATCTAAAACAGGCTTTTGTTATGGCAGAGAGTGATACCATTTCCCCTTTTTAAAAGAAACATTGAATTGTTCCCTCATCTAATAAAGCATGAGAAAAACAGTATAAAAATTCTGAGAGTTTCATCTCAGGCCAAAGGAAGTTTTAAAATTTCTCCTTTGAAAATCAGGATGATGTAGCAACTACCAACACCAGATCTCCTGTTGTGAGTAGAATTCACTTTTGCCTTTCTGTTCCTGCTGGGTCATTGCAAAGTTTGTTTTCCATTCTCTCATGCTGAGTTGTAAGAGCAGCAGAATAGCATAAACTTGTTTAAGTATTTAAGTGGAACAAACAGGATTTGTACTATTAAATTATTATACAAAAGGCAGGTAGAGATGTCTGTGGTAGCAATATCTATGATATCTATCATAGTCTAGATATCAAATTCCTGAGGACAGAGGCCATGGTTGCCACACAGAGTACCCATTTCTCTTCCTATGGAGGGAATGACCAATCTTTTTTGTGACAAAAGAATATGTAGAAGCCACCTCCGAGAGGTTTATTGGAGTTGCATTTCAAGTTTGGTCTCCCGTGATCACACTGGTGGGGATTATTTTGTGTATATTCAGTGCAGGAAAGTTAAAGAGAAGGTAGGTGTTGATTTTGCTTTTTTTCTGTGGGTGCTGCTCAAGGAGCTATTTGTAAATAACACTGAGCATAAAGAAGAGGTTTGGGGAGCAGAGGAAGGAAGAGACAAGAAAAGCACAGATTCAGTCACTTTCCAGGTTAATGAGCCTGTTTTTGCTTGGATTTGCAAAGATCTCTAAGAGAAGTCAGTGATCATGTTCTTTAAACCTCAATTTCCATTAATAGTGCCGATTAATACTGCCAGTCTAAACATATTTCAGTTGATACATGCTGCTTTCCCTTGCACACTTCGGCAGGATAATCTCCCATTGTTATATCCCCCAGATGTGTAAACTCATTGGGTTGTATTTCACTGAACTGCAAGCTGTGACACTTATATCCACACGACAAGCTGGTGATTACTTCTGCTGTTTGTAAATACCCAGACAGCCGCTTACATTTGCCAGTATTTTGATTATAAACATTGAAATAATCTTTCTTAAATACGTTAAAACACTAACATGTACTTTGTAAACTCAGAAAACCATAAAGATCCTCAGGGCACTTGGGGGAGTCAGGATTTGGATTTTATTACTTAAGAGTTCTCCCTGAATAAAGGCTTCACATCCTGATCAGTAACCTTAACTCAGTTTAATCCTTTTTCATGCCAAGAAACTCTAACTTTCATGTCTTCAGAAACTGAAAACATCTCAGAAATATATTATTTATACTAGTACATGCTACCCTTACACTTGAATATGGTTAATTTTGAACCTCTCTTTACATCTAGGAGTAGCTTTCTTAAGCAGCTTCCTTGTGAAGTAAAACTTCACAGTTTATTTTGCATAGGAAAAAAGAGAGATTGTAACATCTTCCCTTCCCGCCAACACATGCAGTTACACATTGACATGAAATATGGCACAAATTTAGCTAGGGAAATACTAAAAAGAGTACTTTTTATTCAAAACAATTATCCTAGCAACCACATCATTTGCTCCACAATCCCGTGATCACAAAGGTCACCATTTAACATGGTTTTATGGCGAGGACCATGCACTGTGTTGTCATGGACCACAAATGGTTTGCAGATCCAGGTTTGGAAATCAGGGTTTTAGAGCTTTGCCACTATTTCTGAAAGGAAAACGTGTCCATTAAAGTTTCCCAAGGTCTGTGAAGTTACAAAAAGCCAGTGAGGAGATATGCATTGTGTGTGCCAATGGTTGACGTTTTTTCATTGTCATAAATTATTTCTTCCACCACCAGATAGAAAATGACTGTCCAGGGTGGAATGGAAATGGGGCTGCATTTCGCAAGTTTCTGTATTTTGAATATAAAAAACTATGTTTAAGCCCCACTAAATTTTACATACAAATGCTGTTGCTTTTTCCTCTCCATGTAGTGATAAACTGGTTCTTGCCAGTCCTTAAATATAAAATACCCAATTCTCTGTACTAAAGATAAGCAAAATAAACCAGATTGAGAAGCAGACCCTTCTCCAAGGGGTGTAGAGGTAAAATGCAACCAGGCTAGACCTGTCTTACTCTTTTGTGATGGCACTGCTTTGGGTAATCCTACTAATTCCCCATGAGGACTAAGGCTTTCTGATTTTGATTAGAAGAAGCAAAATTGCACCATGAATGATCAATCTGAATAAGACTTATTTAGGACTGAAAGCAAGAGTAGGATGTAGCAGGGATATAGAGAATTATTGCTCTTCAGAGGAGAAGAAAAATTAGAATTTGCAAATGCTGTTTTTGTAAACACATTTTATTAAGATGCAACTGCACCTGCATTTCATAAAGGAAATTGCTGCAGTTTTTAATATACTTTGATATATTGAATATATTTGATTCATTTTGATAATAATGTTTTTCTTTTATTAGTATTCTACATTCTATAAATCCCAAGTCCCAAGTATCAGATTTTGTGAGAGATGGCCTGTTTACTTATAATTTTCATCCCAGTTTTTCAGAGCCAGTGTTTTAGCTATAATGAAGACCTCAGATAAGCAACCAGATTTCAGATGCTAAATGATTTAGCTAAATCAGGGATATCATATTACTATTGACTTTGCTTGGTTACAAGAGCCGGGTGCTAGAAAGAAAAAGAGTGCCTTTCTGTTGACATTTTAGTTTATTTGAGGAACACACTTTGGAAACAGTTCTGATCTTCCCCAGTTGCTGCTCTTTGGTTCATTGAGGAGTGGCCTCAGGATACATGAACTAAAGGAAAGCAAAAGAAGCTCTGCAGGGATGCCTGTAACGTGCTCCAGATGCTCTCTGGTGCTCAGGAGAACTCACACTAGTGCCACACAGCCCCTCAGCAGAGTACAGTGCTTTAATGCACGTTGCCTTGGACTTTGGTGCTGTCAGAAATCCTTATTGAGTGGGATTTCTAGGTTTAAAGTCAACAGCCAGAGGTGGAAAGCAGAGATGCTATCTCTATGGCATGCCCTTAATAAAAAGTTTTCTTAAATATGATAGCAAACCTGTGTGTGATGGTGAGAATATTTACTTGCCGGTCTTTGGGATTACCTGTGGTGTTTTGTTGTCAGGGGTGGGTGGAGGTCAGAGAGAAGTCCGGAGGGAGAGACCAAGCCTGTGGCAGTGGAGTGTAGCTGGGGTACCCTGTGGCTGCCCCTGGCAGAGAGCTGGTGTGGGGAGCTGCTGGGCATAGGAAGGGGAATGAGTTTGCTTTCACCAGTGCACTTGGCCCCTGGGTTGAAGGCAGTTCTGCACTTAAAAATGTGAAAGCTTGTGTTGATAAAACTGGAGACTCAGTCAAGAGCAGCTGGAACTGACGACCTGAGCTCCAGTAGGAGCCTGTGGCGGAGGACCTGGGGAAACACTTAAAACGTGCTAAGGGTGCATTATCTGACTTTGCCAACTGCTGCTGCCTCTGTCTGGGCTTCTCCACAGCCAGGCTGGTTCTTCTTTCTGGGGTTCTTGCAGATCTCAACTTATTTCCTTTTCTCTGGGTACCTTTTTCTTCAAAGCACTGGAAGTAAAGTTGTCTTCTATCCCGTGTTTGTGAGCTTGAGTTTTGGCGGATTTCATAGATTATTTTTCTGACAGTGATTTCATCAGTTTGTTTTCTCTCTGTGTGTGCATGTGTACAAATCCAGATGTAAAATTATAGATAAGCAGCACATAGTCATTTGAGCACTTAGATCTACATCCACACTTTCAATACAGAGGCTGAAAAGGCTTTCCCTGGCACAGTGCTGTGGTTTCACAATAGATCACACATGACGAAAGTGGGAAGGAATTAAATATTTTGTTGCCTTGTCTCCTGTGACATAGAGCCACGTGGAGATCTTCACTGCATCTGGTTTCTGATTTTGGCTCTGATTACAGACAAATATCACAGGCCCTAACAATTGTCATTTCTGGTGTTCCCCCCAAATGTGAGACCCAAGGGAATCAGTTTTCAGCTGAATGTTCTCTGTTCTGTTCAGTGCTTCAATTTCCTGGCATTGCTTGTCTGTCTCTTGCTGAGTGGGATCATGCAGTTACTTCTCACACTGCTCTTTGTTCCCACAACTACTTTGCCGCTTAGTCCTTCTCCGGATGAGGCAAGATCTGATTTGCCCACGATGTTGGTGTCCCATGGCTTCCAGCACTTATTGTTTCCCCTGCCATGGGGAGCGTGCAGGTTTGTGGTGTGGGAGGTTTGGCTTGTTGCCTGTGGTGTAGGGAGCAGAAGTGTGTACCTCTGGAGCTGGAGGAGAAGATGACACTGCAATCCTGGCATAGAAGAGCAGGAAAGTGCATCAGTGCATGCAGTGGGCATGACAGAAAGATAAAGGCCTGAGAAGGGGAAAAGTTAGGGAAAGAGGAAGGCAGGAAATCACTGAGGCCCAGGGTGCTGGACTCTGGCTATTGGGAAGGGACAGCAGCAGAAATGGCTACCTGCACAATTGGACAACCTGGAGGCTCTTCTCCTGGCTGACTTCTTAGGTGTCTTAGCCTCTTCCTGTGACTTGCCTGCACCATTTGCAGGGGGTAGCAGTGACCATAATAATGTGGTTTTAGATCACATCACCAATACAAGCACTCTGAGGAGAAGTAAGCTATACCAAACTTCAGTTTCCTCTTATATACCATCAGTTCCACATTGCAGGTATCTCTGGTGTTGTGAAAGCAGCTCAACCTGTACCCTGTTTTCATGGAAAAGCCTGAATATTGAGTGTTTGGTACCTGAGAAAAAAATCTAGTCTTTTCTGTTAGAAAGCTTTGAGTGAACAAGCTGCTCTTAAACCTTGAGGTGATTATAGTACATGGGTATGAGGTGTAGAGCCAAAACTTCTGTATTTATGTACATAAGAGGAGGTATTCAAATGTGTTCTCCCAGTGTTTTTCATGTACTTTTACAGTGGTGATGGCTGGACTTTGCGTATGGATTATTGTGATCCTCCATCCTTGTAGCAAAGTCTCACCCTGGATGGAGTGTCACATTGGGCATAGAATCTAACAGATTTTGGAACAAGAATTTTCCTTTATTAATGATTGCTTTCTCACTGCTCTGAGGAAGGCAAAAAAAAGCCACAGGACTGCATTTACCACAGCTTTGTGTCGGAGCAAATAAACTGTGCTGAGAGCCTCAGCTCAGGCTTACATTTTAATTTTTCCACAGACTGAGATAACTCAGGTCTGCCCACAAGACAGCACAAATATTCCTTGAAAGGGTTCCAAAAGTTTTGAGGCCTGGATAGCTACAGCAAGAGTTTGTATAAAAATATGTGCCATATAGGACGTGCATAAAGGCACTTGAAAATTAAGCAAAATGTGCACACAGCTCTACTGGGGATAAAACCAAACAAACAAAACAACAAACCCTAACTGGAAAATTACAGAATTTATTTGAAAAGGAAAAAAATAACCTACAACAACAAAAATCTCACCACATCCAGAAACAATGAAAAGCCAACAGTGTCGTTTTGCATGTGGCTGTTATGCAAAGCTCTGCAGGGATTACCTTTGACACTGGGCTCTCCGAGCTGCAGCATCTTGCATAACACTCTTGCACAACAAGCACCACGCTTTATAGCAGCATGTTTAGAGCCAGGGCAGTGAGCAGTGGTAGCTGCCACTGCCACTGGTTCAAGTGTTTGGTGAGAATGCTTGAGCCATTCCAAAGCTAAGTATAGAAAATGGAGTAAAGGAGACTGTTGGGAACAAGGAAAAAATTCCCCACTGTGCATAGCTCCTGCACATTTGACTTTAAGTAAAAGAGAGATAAGTAATTATTTCAAATCTGGTGTCCAAGCTTTTTAGTGTATTTCACAAAAAAAATAAAAATCAGTGCATTTTCTCCACATGCGTCTGCCAGGGACAGTGTAATTTTTATGTTTGGCTTCATGATAGCAATTTTTTGAAAAAAAACTTTTGGCCCTTTGGAATTAAGGTTAATTGATCAAAAGCGTTCTGTGTTTCCCCCCCTTTCATATATCAGGCTAATAGATGGAAAGTGTTCTCCTTTCTCCCCCTACGTCTATACCTGCTCCATAATATGCCAGTGAGACCCAGATATGACCCTGCTCTTCTGCAGAGATTTTATTCATAATGACTGAATTCCAAGCCCACTGTTGCTTCTAGAAAACTTGTCATTGGCTTCAGTAGTGTTTGGATCAAGACTTGTAAAAATAAATTCAGAAAGAACCGCTCTGAATTTGCATGTACCAATGACAACTGCATTATAGACTGGACTGAGTATTTCTGCTATCCTCTTATGCAGCACTTCAGAACACAACTTTCACTGAAACAAGCTCTTGGGAAAATAAATGGAGGAGTTTCCAAATACTATAGCTACTTCAGTATTCATACATAATAAACCCAGCTTCTGTAAATAACTCATTTTATCTGTCAAACACTGTAGGCACATATGCCACATTTACTGTCACTGGGGTCGTAAATAAACAATGTATCTGTCTACACATTACTTATGTCGGGGGTGAAATGAACAAGTACGCACAAAGAGCAGTGAGAAACATACTTTAATTGTATAATAAATAGTTGGTGTTGCTATTGTTAATTGTTTTAGGTACATCTGAACTTAAAAATACAGTTCATAATTCAATGCAAGATGCAAAAGGGTAATATTCAAACAAAATTGAGTTAATGTGTCTAGTATATATTTCTTAAATGCATTTTTACACTCACTCATTCAAGTACAACTCTGGGCTTGAGACATTTTGACTCTCCTGACCAGAAACACCCCACACCACCACCCCTTCCCCAAGCTGCACAAGAAGCACTTGGGGCCACAGCAGCACCTGGAACTGACCTTCTAATAATGCTCAACTTTGTAGGCAGAATCTTCTTGAAAGATTTGCAGATTTGGCTCAATTCCATCAGAATCCATGATGTTATCTGTATATAACCATACAGTATTTACATTTGGGTTCAGAGTGTAGGCTCTGACTCTGGTTTACTGTGTATCAATGAGCCAAACATCTTCTAGCGTTGTCACAATGGACTGCCTGTTCTGACGGTCTGTTTGCATGATTTCTGCATAGCAGTTTGTGCTGTACCACCTGTTTGCGGTCACATTGAGGCACCAGAGAGAGTAGAAGACTTCTAATGAGATGCCAAAATATCAGGAGTCTGCCTTTGACCTCTGGAGTATCTTAGTGGTTAAAAAACGTTCTGTACACTTTTAATTTTGTTTTCCGTAGGCAGTGTTGTCACTTAAGCAAGTTCTGAGTCTATCTTAGAACAATTTTTTCTTGATATATGTTGGAAAACAAGCAAATCCAAAATCAGCAGGCATAGAGATTCCCTTCAGTCCCTTCTAAATTTGTTGTGCTTTTGCTGGGGAAAAAAAGTTAATCAACCAACTGGGTATGGATAGGAGTAACAGGATTGATTTATGATAGAGTGAAATTAAGATCTCTCTTAGCCAAAGTGATAGTAGAGCTTATATTTATATTGTTAGATCATATTTTCTGTGTTAGTTATAGAATTATTATGATTTAGTGTCTGTACTAACCACGAATATTGCAAGAGCAACAATGTTATAAAAGGAAACAAAAGCCTGTATAAATTCTGTTGGTTGGCTAAAATACACCTTTTATATTAATAGTCTTTTACCTAAGCTAATGAGCCAGAATATTAAGATTTAAGACATTAGTGCTATTAATGTAAGAGCTAATGATGATGAAATTCAGCCTTTAGCTATTTCCATGGCTCTCTTGGTAACTTATGAATGAGCAGAACTTGACCCTACGTGCTTTGCTAAAACACCAAAACACCACAATAAAGGACTGAGATACATTTAATCCTGGGGTGATTAAGTCACAAGGTAGCTGCGTCTTTGAAAAGAAATGTATTTACTTCTGCTTGGCATGCAACTGACAAGAATCTATTGTGTGCATCCGTGTTATTTTCATTTGACATTGTTAAATATCTGATAAGTGGTTTTCTGCCATGCATAACATTGCAAGCAGTGTGCTAGAAAGCATATACGATCTATAAGGAGCTCTTGTTGCTGGAGTATAACAGCACTGCTATGAGAACTCCTCCAGTGCAGACACCTCTTGTTAACAGCCCTTCCATAGGTGCTTAAGTTCAAATTAACTGTTCTGAAACCCAAATTAGAGTCAAATCTGATGTGAGCCAATTTAGTCTGCACAACAATCATGGGCAGTGAAAAGTGTTCTGCTAGATTGCTGTTTAAATCGGATCACTACAGCTCCCTCGGTGGGAAAGTAGTGCAGAATAACAATGGCCAGCAGCTAAATGTAATTTAATTATTGGGTTTACATATTGGTTAGTTCTTGCATTGTTTAAAAAGAAACATTTTCTAGCCAGGTGTACAATGTCTGGCCAGTGTTAGAAATCATTATAAAAAGCTGGAGGAATAATAGGCTGATGATCTAACGCATTTATATTAAGCAAGGTCTGATTGTTGAATGGTGAAGGGTGGTGAGTTCATTTCCATTGAGGGCTGACATTTTGTCCTCTTTGTATATTGCATCATTAGTGGTATAATACATACAGAAATATGATGATGAAAAGCCCAAAGACTTGCAGTTTGAAAATGCAGCTTTGTTAGGGCTGAGATATCTGTTGTTTCACACAGCAGTTTTTCTGGTTGAAATCATATGGTAAATTTGAGACCCTCCATTTAATATTTACAAACAAAACAAAAATCTAATAAGATGTCAGTCCAACTTTATCTTTCATCTGTCCCAGACTTTCTCATAACTGCAAGATACTACAGGTTGCTCAGTGGGAGGTGGTGAAGGGCGTAATAAGGTTCTAATACTGCACTTTTTTATCCAAGTTTCTTCTTTTGCATCGTAACAGCAAAATTCCATATCACATCGTTGTTTGATATGAAATTGCTTGATAGGGTGTGATGACACATTCATATTATGTTAGCAGCATAATTTAACTGCTCCATTTTTTTAAACCATTTGCAAAAGTGCCTGAAATGTGTGCCTTATAAAATAGGGTCATTACAGCTATGGTTGAATTGGCATTTCAGTAATAAACCCTTTGTAGAGGGCTAGATGTTAATGCAAAACTTCTGTCATTATAAATATGAATCCGTCAGCAACAATATGGAGTGACTTCAATAAATGGACATGGGAAAACCTGATTTGCTGAATGATGACACTGTGGTTCCCAAAGCCCTAACATGCCACCAAAATGTTTGCCAGGGTGATACAATTGGAGAATGTAGTTTGTTTGCTGTTTGAGGAAGGGATGCTCCTCTCAGATCCACCAGCCAGATCAGGAGGGGCTGGCACCTACTGTGTTTGGAGGGAAGGAAGCTGAATGTATTTGCTGTCTTCTAAACTGCCTCAGTCTGTGTCTGTATTTCATACAGGCGGCAAAGCCCGTCTCAGTGGCATCGGGGATCCAGCCCTCTGTCTTTGCTCAAGTGAAGCCTAGTGCAATAAAAATGAGTATCTCCCAGTAAAACTGATACAGCCCTTTGTGCTCTTTTACAGGAGAATGCTTTTTATACTGTGCTGAGAATAGCAGTCTCCGGATTGCAAATAGAGAACTGAACAAAAAGATTTGTATGCCAGAGCTTCTTGTCTCATTCTTTTCCTGCCCTTTTTCTTCAAGGAAGTTACTTTAGCTGTGCTCCTCTGAGGAATAAAAGGCACCCCCATGGGAAACTGAGAGCATCTGCTGTTGCAAAGAGGAGGCTAAATGCTGATCTCAGCTTTGTATTTGAAGCATGTTAGTGGACACCTGAAGAATCCTTTCAAGTGAAGCTCTCTGAGAGCAGAACCTCATGTATAGTCCTGTATATATTCCCTCCTCTTCTCCCTGAGGCAAGGGGTGGAAGGAGCAGTTGCCTCAGTTTCAGCACCAATGCTTAAGGTCCTTACTCAAGGAATTTAAATACTTGCCCTGACGGGTTTTGTCAGGATTTAGGCTTTTGGAGGTCCGTCTTTGGAGGAGTACCTGTTACAAGTTCAGGAGGGATGAGTATCTGCATCTTTCTTGGATAATGGTGTTATCTGCAGTTAAAAATCCACCAATAAAAATGACTTTTTAGTGTGTGATAAATTTCATGTCAGTATGTTGGACTAAAGAGGACACTCGTGAATGAACCATGAATAAGCGAGGTCTGTTCTCTACTGTATATTGATTACAAAATAAGTGTTAGAATCTGGTACACTCTGATTTATAGAAATTTTAGCTTTAAAATGTCTAGCTTTTGTTAGTAGGCTCTTGTAGTGGAAACCTGGGTACCAGATAAAAAAACAAAATTACATTTCTCAATTTCAGTTCATTTTGTTTAAGTTTAGTACAGTGTTGGATGGCTTTTTTAATGTTTGTTCATGCAATAGGCATATAAGTCATATCTGCCTGCATGGTCTATTTACTTTTTAGGTCAGATTTGACACATATATGTGTTATTTCAGGAGTGTAATCACTCAACTTGTTGATAGTTTCAGAGAATTCTTTTATACTCACAACCTTATGAATTGCATTAAGTGGCTAAAAATTTATCGTAGAAAATAAACAGATTGATGGATATTATAATTCTAATTAAACAGTGTGAACCAGAGAGATGGTTCTTTGTTATAGTTCTGACTGGAAGGCTGAATGTTCCAAGTGTTTGAACCAACCTTCATATCTTAAATTTTAAGAAGCTGAAATTAGTAGGGTCCTTCCAATGCTGGTGAAGATGTGCCTGACCTCTGAGGTATTTGCAGTTTGTGAGTCGATATTGTTGAAACCTGTACTTTAAATGAAGTAACTTTCCATGTTGAAAAGGAACAGAGCATTTCCAAAATTATAATATTGTAGTATGTATATGCAAAATCTATAGGTGTTCTTGATGAATAACAATGCACTCTGACAGCAAAGAATCAACACAGAAAAATTAGGTCACAGCAGCTTGCTTGCTCTTTACACTGTCATGGTTGATTGGTTATTCTCATCACCCTTTGTTTAAAATCATTTCAGAATTAATTGGCGTTCATTAACGCAAGTCTTTGTAGCAGAATTGCAGAAACAGTCATTAATGTAGCTAATAAACATAAAAAAGAAAAAAGGATCCTATTACCAGGTCCCTACAGGCTGTTAACTAACATTTTGAATAAGAATACATAAACATAAATTAAACATTTTTACAAACTGCTAAGGATGTGGGAATTTAGCACGGTGGTCTGTAGCAATGCTTTGAACCAATTTGTTACATTATGTCGATTTTTTAAGGTTTCTGCTGTAAAGATAGCAGTCCTGATGAGCTGAGATTTTCACTGCAGTCATGCAGGCTTCTTAAGAGGTCTGTCTACCTGTGCCAGCTACTACAGGCGAGACTCTAATCCTTCTCCCCGGAGTTCAGTGAGTGTCTTTCTTGCAGAATATGGATGTTAAGGTTTCTTTTGTGATGTTTTGAGAAGAAATGGAGCAAACTTAGAAGCAGAAAGTTTTGGTTGAGGGCCCAATAGCAGCATTGACTGGTGCAATTATCTGCTGCTTCAAATGTGTGGCCAGAGGTTTTCCACTGACTTAGGGTGCTCTGTCATATAATTTTCTTGTTAATTTGAGCTAGACCAGCTCAATAATGACCACTCAGATTTGTTTTGTGTTGATTACAGGGTTTTCCTTTTATGTGCTGTTGCTCTGATTTGATGGAAGATGTCCTTTAGGATCCCTTAAACGACTGCCCCCAACCATTTTTTCAAATGGATCTCCCAAGGTTAAGGGGTCACTAGTTCTTGAGTGCAGCTGATGTAGGAGAAGCCCCCTCTGACCTGTACCCTGGCATGGGGTGTGTGCAGCTGTTGGTGTTTCTGCCTGAACCCTTGCCCATCTGGGGGGATGCAGCAGGTCCCAGTGCTCCCGCTCAGGGTCCAGGGCTGGGCACTCTGGGGAAGACAGGCTCATTCCTCTGCTTGTTATCCAAAACAGAGCAAGGGGATGCTTGTACTGCCTACTTCTACATGGAAGGGAAGTGGTTTTTCAAAGAGTGATGAAAGCAGGCATGGTGTTGGGTAGCAGAGGTCCTAGGACAAACTCTGGCTCTTCAGGAGCTCCTTTCAGCTGTACAAGAGCTCCTCACACTTCCCTGGGCTGGCTGCCTCCACATGGGCTGGCACAGCTGCCTTGTGGGCTGCCCCCTGCCAAACTGTAGGACACCTGACTCCCTGATTTGTGGGCATGATGAGGTGCTCGAGCAGCCCAGTGAGCATGGCCTGGGAACACGTGAATAGAAGTGCCAAATTATTTATCCAGAAGTGTTGTAGACATTGAAATGGAGCCCTAGTGAGGGGCAATTGGAAGATATGTCCCCTACTATTTAATTTTCTAATGTCTTTGCTGCAGCTTACTGAATATAAAGAGAGCAATTTGCAGACAGAGCACCGAAGGTAGTTAGTTGGTATATATTGAGGGCACTGTAATGGCTGAACAGCATTGACTGATGCACTTTTAACTTTGTGTAAATGCAGTCCCCATGCAAATGCAGCCTTGGCATACACAGTAAG
The DNA here is from genome assembly GCA_013396655.1 of Campylorhamphus procurvoides. Taxonomy (NCBI): domain Eukaryota; kingdom Metazoa; phylum Chordata; class Aves; order Passeriformes; family Dendrocolaptidae; genus Campylorhamphus; species Campylorhamphus procurvoides. The sequence continues at coordinate 1,262,953 of WBMV01007081.1, forward strand.
TTACAAAAACATTTCAACTACAAAATCAACTAGACAAATATATTGCTTTGTATGTCTGACTCTTGATACACAGTGTCTATATACATTCTGACATACGCAGAGAAACATGAAGACTTGCCCAGTGATCCATATACATTGCTTTTTATAGCATACAATTTAAAAGAATTCAAGCCTTTAGTAGGGTACAGTTGGTAAAGGGACAAAGAAATATATTTACCCCTGCAATTAAAATATAGTAACAGAAAGACTAAAAATTGTTTTAGTCTAACTTTTGTTTATTGACTAGAACATATAAATGGCTTTAGGCACTACTAAACAATAAAAAAAATGTGGCTCACTATTGGGTCTTTTATCCATTTTAATTTATTTTGATGCTGCATGCAGTTTCTGAATATCTTTTGTGGGTTGTAATAAAATAGCCGCAGTGCAATTTTGCATGTATGTCAAGCGGTGCGTGACCTGATATGCAAATTTAATACCAAGGTGCCAAAACTGAATTCATAATGTTTCACATCTACAGAGCTGTTTAAGGCAGTTTAGAAATCAATGAATATGTAATATGAAGGTGATAAGACCTAAATAAAAACCTTATTTATCTACTATGAAAAGTATTTATACACAGAATATTTAGCACAAGCAGAAAATGGACAGAGTTTCCAATTATATGGTTTGCATAAACAAATGTTGAACCATGTGCTTAGAATAGATAATAACATAGCTAGTTCCTTTGCATTATACTTTAGAAATGTTTACAGATGTCTCTCTCTCTTAGTGTATATATAAAATGAAACACTAAACTGAAGCAGCTTTTGAAGAAAACCTCTTTGAGGTCTCTTATTTATTTTTAATTTACAGTATATGGGGTGCTTCATTATAGGTTTCTGTTACCGGTTTTCAGGTTATTAAAGATCAGTGAAATAAGATACACTTTTGTGAAGTCTTGTAGTTTATGGTGAAATAAGGGACGTAAATTTAACTGGTAATAAATAAGAATCAAATGTTTTCCATCTGCTTACCTTTAAAAGCAGAGAAGATCTAATTTTGGAAGCATTTAGACTTTTGAGCTCTTATCTTGAATTGACGAACTGATTATTTCTATTGTTTTATCCAAAATGTTAATCTAATAATGTTTCAGGAGTTTACCAAATGATACTGAATTAGATTGGCCTTTCACTCAGCATGTATATTCTGTGGAGATGGACTAGGAATCTAAGTCCTGATTGATGGCAATCAGTCCCAGCTATGCCCCTGAAAATGCATACTGTCTCCCCAAGGAGGAAGAGAGAGTATGTGTGTTTGATTGGCTGGCAGCATTGTTTTACAGCACCCTGCCAGTCAGCACAGACAGACATTTATATCTCTTGGCTTGAAATAAGTTGCTACAGTAATGACTACCAATGTGGTGAGCAATCAAGAAAAATGTAGGGGTGCAGTAGATTTTGAAAAATGTCCATCATACCATATGTGTACTGCTGATATTTGGAAGAGATTTTTGTACTCACCTTGCTAGAGGCCAAGGTCCATTACAGGAAAAGTCAGAGCGTTAGACTGACAGATGAAATAATGTTTTGCAATAGATAGTAATTAATCTTTGTTCTTGTGTAAGAAACTAGAGAAAACTCAAGCCCCAGAAGGGTATGCTTTTTTTCCCACTCGTGACCTTAAAGCAGCTCAGGTAAAGCTTTCCACTGTTGGTCAACAGCCTGTTGACTTAATATCTTGAACCTCAACAGGGGTTTAAAGTTTGCAATAAATTTGAACATCTTCTCTGTCTGATCACATACAGATGATCTGGGAGGTGGATAATATGAAGGAGGTCTTAGTTTTTGTCCCTTGTGTGGCTACTACCCCATGAAATTGCTGCCTCCCTCTGAGAAATGAGTGATGGGGTAATTTTTTGTTTCTGTGTGAGGGATTGTCGTGTTTCTTCAGCAAGTGCTAGAACTGTTCATTTCTATGAAGTTTTCTTTGGCTTGTGCCACTATATATTAAAAAGAGATTGTATGAAAAAATAGTAGCCAGCATACTGTGAGTGTTGTACTTTTCTGGGCAAGAGCCTTGGGTTAATTCTTTCTACCAAGTATGCTGCACTAACGTTCCTCGACTGAGAGTATCTCACCACATTCCTTGGAGGGCAGGACATCAAGTTTCCCCTGCTCAGACGTGCCCTGTAAGAGGTTTATTTTAAAAGGATCCATATGGATCCTTCCATATGGAAATGAAAAGATCCCTGAGGCTCCTCTCACAAAACTCTCTTTGCATTGTCTCCGTGGTCCTGAGGAGTGCTGAGCTCTCACAGGAGACCACGTCCTTTCCAGTCTTAAAGGAAACCTGCAGTGTGGGGCCACATTCAGGTGGACCCTGGAACTGTACTGTGGAGAGATTCACCTTCCTCCTCTGCTGGGACAAGGTGTGCTTGTAGGAACTGTGCTGTTGTCGGAGCTGCTGGAGGGGCTGAAAGGACAAAACTTTAGAATTGATACAGTAAATAAATGAAATGCAATACATATGTCTTAGTAAAACAATGAAATGGAATATATTGTTTTTTTCCAAATGGAAGTATCATTCTCAGAAAGACATATTTCTAGTTCTTAAATATTTTTCTGGAATGTAATATCATAGTATTTATGAATTTATCTATAAAATGAATTTATGAATTTATCTATAAAATTAATGATCAATATAATGATTTCCCCAGAATTTTTATTTTGATCTTTCTTTGCTTTTCTTTTCTGACTTAGAGACTTTTTTTTTTTAAACAAAGTTTGCCATGGAGTGCAAAAGTCACAGAGTGCAAGATAATGGTATAGCAAGTAGTTTGGGTATTTTTCTCCAGAACTGTTATTCCCCTCTGCAGCCTCTTTCACAGAGCATGGAGAACAGCAGGAAGAGTTGGTGGTGCAGAAGGACCTCAGTGGGGCAGGAGACCTCCACTGCTTTGTGCAAATTCTGGCTTCCCACCAGACTCTCTGGGCTGTAATAGAGACTTGAGCTTTCATTGTTTGTTTCTGGGTTCAGCTTTGAGGTTAGATAAAAACTCCATTGTTACACCAAAACAGAGTAGTTTTGCACTGACCTTCGCTCTAAAGCAGCTGTATTAAATGTGGCTTTGCATTTTCCAGAATTTTTGGACAAGGAGATGGACGCGGACCTACAGTGCAATAACTGATTAGTCAATGCCTCTAAAAATAAACATGAAGTCTTAGTCTGTCAGGGAGAACTGGGACTTTTTCTGACACTTACTATCTTACACTAAGAGGCTTCCCTCGGGGTTTCTTCTTGTGCAGAAAGGTGTAATGCATGCTTTATACTCATGTTGGCATAAAGACTCAAGCCACCAGTTCAGAGGAGCCTGTGCTTAGAAAATGTATTTCTCTGAAGTTCATTGTGTCATCCTAGGTTCTTGTACACTTCATTATTCAGCAGTATCTAAACTAAGAATTAGGGAGACTGAAGTGTTCCTAAAATTGGGAGTATTTTGGGGTTACTCATTTGTTCAGTGACAGTTTTGCTGCTTTGGAGAATATCCATCCAGGACAACTGTATTAATAAAGATAGCATTCAGTACTTAAAAACATCATTGTCTTGGCAGCTTAAATGTCTTTATTTGTGATTTTCCTGTCTGTGTCTTTTAATCAGTGTCATGCTGTGAAATCTGCTATTTTTGCCATGACCAACCCATGAAATTTGTCATTGGTGTGTCTGGTATTTGCTTGGGACTTACTTTATGATTAGCAAATGAAGTTCACAAGTGTGAGTTTTATTTGCATGAATCTCTGCTCTCCAAAAAATGCATGGCCTCTTAGTCTGGCCCCCAAACTAGACTGTAGAGACGAGGCTTAATATTTCTAATATTAAGGGATAGTTACTTCAAATGATCTCTGAAGTGGTTACTGCATTAGGCAATGAGGTGCTGTCAGTGTAGCTTACCTGAAATGCTTGGGTTCATCACCTTTATTTTGCACTTTGCTCATATTTAGTCAGTTGGGCATGGAGAAAGCAACACAAGCTCTCTGCAGAATGGAATGCAGACTCTTCAACCTTGTGTCATGCAGCAAAGGAGATTACTGTGACAGGCTCAGCTAAGGGTTGAATCCCCAATTTGGAGTGCAAAATCTGCAGGAGGAAGTGAGTTTCTTACTATTTGATATACAGTAATTGTATAGTGAGTTATGCTGATATATAGTGAATTATTTTTTAAAGACTGAAACTCTGTCTTATGAGGTTTTTGGCCCAGCAAAGGTATTAAGCTTAGCTTAACAATGAGATGATACTTGACATTTATTTTTAAATTAAAAAAAAACAACACAGGTTTGGCTTCATTTTAAGTCTGTGGTCAGAATAAATTCATTTGCTCTTACTGGAAGACTACTTATCATAATGGATTCATGTGGTATCCATGTGCTCATCACGTGTTCTTTTTTTATATTCATCCCTCTAATTCCATTTCAATGCCACTTTAATTTAGCATTAGTTAATGGACTCCACATAAAGATTGCTCATTTTTTATCTGGATTCTTCAACTAAGTTTCTGGTATTTAAAACTGCTAAGCTGGTGTGGAGAGCACTAAATATTAATAGCAGCACTTTGAAAAATTAACAGAATTATCTTCCCTTTTGTCTGTTGATTCCATTTTACTGCTTCAAAAGTTAATAGGCAAAACAATAAGGGCTAGAGATTAGTCATGACAATTTAAATGCCTTATTGGAAGAGAGTGTTACCTGCACATGCCAGTCATCAGTGACTCTTGGGCAGTGTGAGAAGACATGCAGACCATCACTGGTGAGTGTGGTAGAACAAGAGTGAACAGAGTTCCCAGCTCAACAGAGTACAGGTGCTTGTGTTAGGAACTCTGTGTGCTTTCTGTATCTGAAAAAGTAACCAGTTGCTCAGGTTGAATTCGGAGTCTTACTGCCCAAATTGTATGGTCTCATTTCTGGAGACACCATCTTACCTTGGACACACACCTACAGCTGAAGTGAGTGCTGAGAATATCTCCTAATATATAAAACCCACAGAGGTCTAAGGGAGTTATGCAGTTTAATTTAGTGTAATCTAGGTTTCACCCAGAGACTGAAGACCTGAAATTCTTGAGAAGTTTTTCCATTGACTTCACTAAGATTTGGCTTAGGTTGGATGGGCCCATGGTGTGGTGTGAGACAGCCCTGCATAAGCCAAGGTAGAAAAGATCTATTATGATAGTCAGTCAGGAAAAGAAAATACTTCAATGACTAAATTGGCTCCAGTTGTTTATTATCCATTATTTATTATCTCATAAAAAGGCTGTATCCAATAAGACTGTAGCTGAATTTTCATAGGGGGTTTGAAACAAAAGTGGCTTCATGTCAAATTTATGCTGGAAAGGTCAACATTAGTTTACATCAAAGGTTTGGGTTGTTGAGAAACAATAACATAAGGTCATAATTTCAGCTTGTTTGAAGAGCTGCAATGAGCTGTTTGCCAGAGATTCGATCTCTGGTAAACAGGCCCCTCTAGGCTCACTTGGAAAAGCTTGCAAATGCACGGACACTCTTTGCCCATTCGGTTCAGGATGAAAAGGAAGCCTGAAAGCTGCCAGTGTTTATATACAGAACTTGTTTCTTGTTTCTTTTCAGTTTTGTTTTGTTTTTTGTTTTTTTTTAACTCTTAAGAGTGAAATCACTTTGAGAGAAACTAAAGAATGGTGGAAGGTGGAAAGGAGAAAGAAGAAAGGGTCACGACGTTTAGACCCCAACTTAATCTAGCTTTACAAGAGCATGGTGCAGCTGAAGGTTGCAATAAAAGTTGTTGATCCTAGGGGGCTTTTTTACAAAATATGCTTTAAACTACAGGCTGGAGCCCCTTTACATCAGGTTGAGAATGGGTCAGAATTGAAAGCTTCCCACTGTAAGGGAGAAGGAAGCTCTGGCTTAGCTGAGGGAGGGCTCTCTGAAGTGCCAGGCCAGCACCAGTTTCTAGAGCTGGCAAGAGCCAGCCTGGTCTTCTCTGCAGGTGGCCCATGGCTGCCTGTTGTGATCTGGAGTGTCCTGGCTTGTGGTCATCCTTTTTTGGGAGGGGGCAGTGCAGGTGTTTTACAGCAGGTTTGCCTTCTCAGGGGCTGGTGAAATGGGTGGCTGGAGGGCTCAGGTAGGAGCAGGTGAAGGCGCTGCCCCTTCTTTGCATGGTCAAGGTCTCTCTCCATCCCCTGAAGAGTAACATTTCCCTTCCCACCTTTCAATTGCTTGGAGACCACTGAAATGTTTAAAGAGCCTTAGCACAAATAGTGCAGCTGTTTGTCGGGCTTTAGGAATCCATGCAGCCTTGCACATTTGGTTATTGGAGTGATGTCATTTCCATGCTTTCACACACATGGAAACTATAATATCTCATTACAGATGGAGGAGTCCAGTGATTAACATACAAAAGAAGAAGGTTGTGTATAATTCCATGCAGTTTAAGAGCCACCTTTAAAAAAAGAAAGGAAGGACAATAGAGTTGTGATGCTGTCTTTAACTCTGAGTGAACTTTGAGAGCCTCATTTATTGGGGTAGAATATTGGGCCTCTGGGGCTTGTTGAAGCCTTAGAGTCCCTTAGGATCAAGTGACAGACCTTATATTGGGAGTATCCAGTAATTACCCAAATCCTTTGAGTACTGTTACTCACAGTTCTGATTTTTACTCTAACATTTCTAGTGGTACTAATTTTCAAGTTTCTTCACAGACTTCTATTCATTACCCCTCAGTGATGTGCTAATTAGAGCAGCCAAACGCTACAAATGAGTCTGTGTTTGCGATTTTTCAAGGACTGGAGTCTAATCATTTTCTCCACCACTATAAAGATGTCATGAGGTAATGTGTAAAGTTATGCTGTGGGAAACCAAACAGAGAGAGAGGGAGATAAAGCATTCAAGGGTGTCTGATTTACCTTCTTTGAATACAGTCATGCTCATGCACTCCGGGTTGGAATGGCTGGTGTGCCCAGGGTGCTCTGCAGCCTTGCACTTTCCGTTGCATCAGTGTTTTTCCCCTCCTAAGAAAGAGACATACTTTAATGCTCGTAAACATTTATTTAATCATTGGAGTCTGGAAAGGGGCACCTCCAGAGAAGTTCCACACAAAACAGGCAATAAACAAAGTCGGCTGTGAGTCTGCCAAAACCCAAAATCCACCTAACTAGACAAAAATCTGTGAATAGGGAAATGCCCAAAGAAAATACAGGGATTCAGTCTCTCTTCCCCTAAAATACCTTCCACAATAAAGCAAAAATCTGTTTTCTTTTTGCAAGCACTCCAAAGCAGAGACACTTCTCTTGCTAAGCCTGGCACTAGTGTTTTGAAGCAGCTGAGCACAGTATGGCAGCTTTGTGACACGTGGCAATTCCATCAGACTGGGGAAAGCATAGGATAAGGAAATTCTGCATTTTGAAGTTAGATTTAAATTCTTACAATGTTCTTTGTCCAACCAGATTTTAGTCACTTAAAATATAAGGCATTTTGTCCAAGGTTAGGTTGTCTCAGGGTGAGAAGAGTAGGTGGAAGATCTTATCTGCCTTGTCACTCCAGCTTGAAACTACATTTCAACATGTACTGCCCTAGTACTATACCTTCCAATAAGGGTTTAAAGTTTCAGGTGTGTTTATTCATAGGAAGTGGCAGCATCTTCCAACACAAGCAATTACCTGCTCTGCATGGAGAAGGTTGGTGGGATCTGGCCCCCAAAAGGCTGGCACTAACCCTTTGTTAGTGGATTTATCTGTCATTGACCTAATGGCACAGAGCAGCTTTATATACATATTAAGTTTAGAATTTTTTAGTAGAGAAGTGACTCTGTGCGTCAGCACAGCATGCAGACTTTGCATTTAATGCCTAGGGAGGTTTGCCTTCAGTGCATTTACCCCATGCTAGAGCATCAAATTAATGCACAGCAGATACAAAAGTGATACTGTTTGTTCATCCACTCAAGGACTGAGTGAAACCCTTCTGATAAAAAAAGTCACCATGCTTTTCTTGAATATAGTGGCAAAAATTGCTCTCTTCAGCAGTTTAGGATTGAAAACTTTCCTCTCCATTGCCCTTTTTTGTGTGTTCCTTGATGCTTTGTAGAAGGGTTCCAAATCTGTTCTATAACACTATTTGACTAGACCTATGATGATGTATGCCAGAACATGTCAAAATAATTGTGTGGTGACTATTCTGGGTTAAGAAGAATCATATTTAATGTTACTAATTTTCACATTATTTCACCCATAAAAATCTTTCTAGCAGCAAAAGTTTTATTGCACTGTAATTCAGAGTCTCTAATTTATTCATGGGATAAATGTTTCATGTAATGAATTTTCTACTAAATGTATTCTGAAATTCGTGCAGAAGCAGGACCACTGTAAAACTGCACACACTTATGCTAAAAGAGATGGATTTCCCCCATTGGAAAGTTTGGAGGGCAAATCCTGTAGCTTTCTGTCCTTAATTCATCTTTTCTGCCCTAGTTTCATCTTTTATTAGGGTTTTGTTGAACTCTAACAGCTTTATTGTAAAAATGCTACTGCCGCGTAATATACAAGTTAGATTTTCAGCGGGTTTAAATGTGCAGTCTTTTGCACTAACAGAATATTATTAAGCCTGATGTTTTCCTTGATCATGAGGCTTAACCATATTCCTAGACTTTATACTGAATTGTCTTTGTTCGTGTTTCACATCTTGGCACTCACAGGTAGGCAGCGAGAGGTCTTGGAAGCTCATATTAGTGTTGCTAGAATAAAACACTGTTACAGATATGTGTAGTGTTTAAAGAAGAGACAGGGAGAAGCTCTGTAGAACTGATTCTGCAGTCTTTTGCTGATGTCCTGCTTTTCTTATGCTAAAAATGACACCTCTGTGGAGTAACAGGTACAGAGCAGCACACAGGTCATAAGGACATAACCACAAACAGTATATTGGTGACCTTTGGTTTCTCATGAAGTCACTTGGCTGTAAACTGTCTCTTGCTGTATAGACCAAGTACAAAACCCACTATTTATAGCAATCTAAAAACCTCACACTCTTAGAGCAGAGATGTAAGATGTTTCTCAAATGCCTCACCTGTTGACACCAGACAAAATTCCTTATCTTAGAGACTGGGCCTCTTAGGTGTTACTAAAAAAGCAACTCTAACCATGTTCTGCTGTGTAGGTGAAAAATGCGTGGGTAAACCTGGTCTTGAATAACAAAATTATGTCACAGGGGCACTTATCCTCAAACTTAGTAAGTTTCAGGGACAAATTCACTGCCAATAAAAGTGTCTGTTAGCAGCTTGCAGCAAAGTAGATCTACCCTACTGCCATGTCACATAAAATATAGACAGTGATCAGCTTTGGCACAGTCATTAACTATAGTTACTTCTCTAGACAGAAGTAACACCCATGTGTTTCTGACTCTAGGTATGAGAAAATACTGAAGTGGCACTATTTTTTAAATGCTCTCTATTTAACAGGGTTCGAAATAATAAAGAATTACCACATCCTAACCTTGAGTTAATCAATGTCAATGATACTAGATCAGTTTATCAAAAAGTCCACAGCCCACTGTCCCCACTTAATTACAGTGCTGCCTCAGAATCTTCAGTATGGTCAAGGCAAAGATTGGGAGTAAACAGAAGAAAGAAACATTGCCAGTCTCTGTGGTGAATGGAAGGGACATCTGTAATCTGAATGGGTATAGTCCCTTGATGTCTTGTCTTCAAGGCTGCTTCTTAGATAAATTAGGTAACCATAGCCCATTCCAGGGCTCTGTGGTAATATTCTTTTTAAGGTATGGAAATCTGAGATGTGAATCTCTGAGTGACCAGATGCATAGGAGCAGGTATTAAACTGCTACAGTCTAATTGATATATGCTGCCATCAGTTCTGACCCAGGTAATAGCACAGCTAAAACAATTTCGAGTGGGTCGAAACATCCCTGGAGTACTTACTGCAGTGATATAAAAATCTTGAAGCAGTGTGTCTTAAGTCCTGTAAATCATGTTAGACTTAATGAAACCTCTGCAAGAGTATTCTGTGTCCATAATGCATTCAGCTGCACTCTGTTGACATTTTGTATCTGATTTTAAGAATTATGTAAACTTTTGGTGATGTGCTATAGCTGATAGGATTGAAAAATAAAGATTGCTTTTTAATGGTTCATTTTTGTGGAGATCCTAGTAGTTGCAAAGGAAATTCCTGAGATCCAGGGTATTTCATCCCAGTGTTTTGATTTTTTGCCCAGAGGAGTTTTTCCTTATGAAAACTTTGAAACCAGAGAAGTGCCTGTTGTGTACACAATATCTATTTCAGCTGGTTTGATACAATTGAGTCAGACCAACTTCACACTCATGTTGCTTCACTACATAAAATTTATCTGCCTTATATTTACCAGTGAGCTATAAATGTTGTCCTTTGGAAGGGAAGTTGGTAGATAATGACAAGAGAAAGATAACAGGTGAGCCTGCAAACACATAGACATACATTCTTTCCTCCATGTGCACACATAAATCCCTTTGACATTAATGAGGACAGCATCGATGTAGTGAAAAACAGGCAGGACTCCATAATAAAAGTTACACAATATGAAGCACTTAAAATACCATATCAGACTTTCTGATTGCAAATATTTTCTTATCATTATTACTGTGCTTAACATATACAAAGGTCCTCATATCTTATAAATTAGGGTTATCCTATGGATTTTCCTAATATATCCTTTCAGAGAGTTTGTTTTTATTGGTGGAAGCTTGCTGCTGGAAGAGAAGCAAATTCTGCTATGCTCTTCCAGAATACATCTGAAATAGTTGATTTCAGCAATTCCAGGGAACATTGTTTTGTTCAGAGTTTCAGAGCTGTGTGATTGAGAGCTGCACTCCACTCTAAAGCACACTTCTATCTAATGTATTCAGGTACACTGGGCAATTGCAAATGCTTATTTTGGGAGGCAGCAGAACAATCTAAGGGACTCTAAAAAGAGCTTCAGTTTTACAGAAAACATTCAGTAATTTTGAAATTCAAGTTGAACTTCCTCTAATTAAGCCACACAGACCAACAATAATTTTGGAAAATGTGGTTTGCAATGCCAAACATCCTACCCTGCTTTTGAAACCAACCATTTATCAAACTTGATGTTGTCGCTGACACATACTTGAAAAAAAAAAAAGGCGGGGGGGGNACAAAGGTTCTTTCTCAAAAAAACATGAGACTGGCATCGTTATGACATTTTAAAATGTAATAAGTTCTTATGTGCTCTTATTTGCTTTCTGGTTTCCAAACGAATAAGGATAACATTCTGAAGCTTTTCTCTGGCACTGTGTAAGCTAGAAACCTCTTAAATAAATTGAAACTAAGTTCTCCATGTGAATAAATGATGTAGTAGCTTAGGCTTTAGGTGAAACACCAAATGTCTCAGAACTCTGTGTAAATCTGGTGGGCTAGCACTGTTTCTTCAAAGTTGGTAGATTTATTCTAATGCTTGCTAGGTAAAGGTAAATACCTTTTCCAAAACCCATCTTGTTGCTATCTTAAAAATGTAAAGGTCCTTACTCCTGCAGTCAAACTGATAGCAAACAAATACTAATTGATTCCATAAATAAGATGTTTTGTTTCATAAAGGGTCTCAGAATGCATCTTTTCTATAATTACCTTAATCTTACGGAACACAGTATTGTTCTGCCATGTTGTACACTGCACTGTTCTGAAGGGAACCAGCATGCATGTACAGAGGGCTCTTTGGATGGCAAGGTATGGAAAGAATCTGCTATTTAATGGGAACAAACATTTTGAGTATAAAGCTTTCCAGTCCTGTAAATATGAAGGTTCATAATAACAGAGCCCATACTGAGTTCCTCAGTGCCTCACTGAATTGTCTTTTTAAACCCCTTAGAAACAATGAAGCAGTACTCCACAGAACTCTGACTTCTTGTCAGGAGAAGTTTTTCTCTTGACATCTGCTCATGGACTATAAAATCAGGGTTCTGGCTTTGCCTTTTTGCACCTGGAAGGGTCAGAAGAGGGGAGCAGAAGCAGCAGAACCCTCGGTGTTATAATGCAAGAAAGAGTACACCACAGCTACCTACTGACCTTGTGAAAACTGTAAGAAATGCTGACAGCTCCCACCACTCCATGCTGCCTGGAATTCCTCCTCTGCAGTGCCCGTTGTCACACTGCCTTCATTATTGTTAGTCAAGTTGGTAAAACTTGAGACAGAGAAACGATCAGTTTGGCTCTCCTGGGTCAGTGGAGAGCTGAGCTCTGCTGGTTTCTCCCTCCTGCACTGCTCTGCAGCCAGGGAGCTTGGCTTGGGCTCTGCATCTTCTCTCCTCCCAGAGCAATAGCTGTCCTTAGCGGACATCCTGCACTGCTCTGGCTCAGGCAAGGAGTTCTGCATGTAACAGTGTGTGTTTGGCATCATGGGGGGCTTAGGGCACCAGGTCTTCTCTGTGGGTCCGTGCCCAGCTGTGACTCCAGTAATGAGACAGCCTTTATTTGGAAACGAGTACAGTTTGCTTTAATAGCATGTGAAAGTGCTTGAAAAGAGAGGGGTGCAGAACAATCCACATGCATTTCCATTTCACCACAGGGTTTATTATCCCCTTGGAGCAATCTAGGCTGGCCTAATTCTTTTAGTCACCTTCTGTATATGTAAAAGTCAATACAGAAATCAGATTCCCCTGAGCAGTTCACCCTCTGAAGGGAAACCCTCCTTCTAAGCAGAAATAGTTTTTATGCTCCTGGCTGTTCTGGGTGAAACCTGTCAAGTACTCTTACTAGAGGTAGAGCTGTAGGATCTCAGCACGTCAGCACACTGTGTTGCCATGGCTGACCTTGAGCATTTTCCTTCCTCCTTTGCTTCTCCTGTGTGTTGACTTCACTTTTCTCAACCTGAATCGGTGTGATCATACTGTAAAAACTGCAGTTGGACAATCTGGTCAACTTATGATATCCCTTACATTTCCCTCAGGTTTAGGTACTCAGTAGATGTTCTTGAATGATCAGATCTTTGAAAATCTACCGAGGCATCCACAGTGAAATGTGCTGATGCTGAATGTGTTTGAAAACCTGACCCTTACGAGAAGTGCACAGGCCTTGCAGTAAAAGTATTCTGTGTTACAGTGTCAATAGTGAGTGCTTTCTTTTGCTGTTCAGACCCATCTGTAACTGTGCTTAGTACTGTCCTACAGGACACCTGGTTGAGTGCAGAGTTTTACAGTTTCTGTTTCAAGCCAGTTAAAAGATCCATCCCAAATCCAGTTAGATGTGAGAGGTGTCAACAGCCAGGGGAGAATCCGTACGTGAAAGCAGTGAGACTTTCTGGATAAATTCTAACTCTTTTTAGATCTTTGTCAGTCAACACTTGATAGCTAAGGTTGCTCTCTAGGCATTTCTTGCCAAAGGCAGCTGGACCCATTGATTAATAACAGGGATTTACAAATCCTCCAGTCACTCCTTTCTCAGTGGTGCTCCTTATCCACAGAACACCTCTTCTGCCCTGAGTCTCTGCCACGCTTGCAGTGGGGTGACCTGGTTGAAACCAATTGAAACAGGTGGAGGCAGCCAAAATCTCATTCCCCATAGAGGAAGAAAAGTGGTTTGAACATGCTGGGGGTAGAGGTGGTACCTATCTCAAAGCAGAGTAATGATGCACTCTCTTCCCTCACTTGGGACATCCTGTGGGATATAATCACCATCTGAAAGAGTGAATCCTCCCTAAAGCTCATTCCAAAGGAAGCCAGTCACACTCAGACACTGTAAACACTAAGCTCCTTATCCCAGCCCTCCCTGTGTACCCCCTCCACATCCCTGTCCTCTTCTCCACTTATGATATCCGTTTTTATCTTTCCTGTTACATCACTCCCACCACACTGTATTAATCATCTGGCCACTATCACATTACACTTAATAAATGAACAAGATCTAATGCAAAAATCCATCCAAAACAGATGACTTAATACTCTTTTATGCTTAACTCTTTTTTTGTTATTCCACAGATGTGTTGCAAACACTCATGAGTGTTCTGTAGTAGATGAAATGTTTTTAACAAAGATAGTTGAAAATAGATGTAATTTATGTAAGCTATTTAAGTTCATTTCTGTTTGATGAAGTATTGCACATCCTGTCTTCATTGTAAAAAGAGAGAAATTTCCTATTTTTATGTACAAAAAAGGACAGACCCTACTTGAGTCTGTCCTTTTTTGTTAAGTTATGAGCCTAGTTTAACATGTGTCTCTAAGGCTAGGAGATGTTCTCAAGGCAATCCATGTCAGAGTTGGGACAGGCACCACTAATCATAGCCACAATATTCCCTTTTATCTAAAATACCCTATTTTCAGGGGCAAAATGAATCACCTTCAGGAGCGCAAGTTCAGCTCTGCTGGGAGCCATAGGCCCCTGACTGAGCTCCATTTTATCTGCTTTCATGTTCCCTGACACAGCACCACCGTCTCATGTGTGCTTTGTACCTCACACAAAGCTGAAATTGCTTTTGGTAGTGCTTGCCCCTGGAGAGCTCCTGTGCCCCGATGGGGTGGCCATCCCCAAAGCCAAACCTTGGGCTTTGTCCCCAAGTGAGCAGACTCTGCTCCAATGAGCTCATTCCTACAGGTGGCATTAGCAGGTATCTCCCCATTGTCTTCTATTGGGCTCTGTAGATACAGCACATTGATAGCATAGGCACTTAACAGTGTTAATACCAACTTGTCAACCCTTACAGTTTCATCCCAAAATGGATGTAGAATGAAACTTGAGCTGATGGAGGTTTTGGTCTGAAATAGATGCACAGAGAAAGCCCCAAATACCTCAAAGTACCAGTGAGCCCTATTGTGGACATGTTGTGTGGGCTGTGGCACATCACCTGTGCTATGGTAAATAAGCCATTAATGAGGAGGTGCCTAGGAGTGAGAATAGGGATTTCTGAGCAGGATTTTGATAGAGCTGTAATAGGTGATTAAAAAGCCCTCCAATAATCCCCCTTATTTACTCACAGAAGAATCATTGCTTTCATTTTCAAGAAAGAGGATTGTCATTTATGTGAGACTCAGAAATTTTCACTAAGGTTTGCCTGGGAGGTCATTATATTTGTCTGTCATTTGCTAAAACAGACATGAATTTTTAACTTTCAAATTGCAATCTATTCACCCAAAAACATTCTACAGAATACATTAGGTTTCTAAATTGAAATAGTAATGACCCTTGTGTGACTGAAAGATTAAGCTCTGGGCTTTGAACACATCAGAGGCTTAAAAACACTGGTAAGTAGCTATAGCGTTAGGTGATTAAGAGAAAGAGGTTGAACTTTGCATCTGGTGTAGCTGCCATAAAGCTTTCCTGGAAAATGTAAACCAAATTACCCAAGTACTGGAAAATTACATTTGAAAATAATAACGGTTTCACTCAGTTTCATCGTGCAGACTGACAGCTGGAGGAGACTCCGTCTGTTGCTGAACCCCCAAATCAACAAGTTTTGTCTCATGGCGCACACACAGGGGTGGGAGAAGCTGCTCATTTAAGACCAGTAAACAGCCATGGCTATGAATTTCTAATCCTTTCATTAAGCATCACTCCCTGATTGCTGGCTACGTTCACTTTCCTTTCTTTTAATTCACTATCTCTTAAACTATAATAATTGAAAACACATTAGGACCAAGAAGGGGAATGGAAAAAGCTAAGTAGACAATCACCTTGTAAACATCTTGTGATGGTGATGGCTATTTAACAGGAACGTTCAGTACCAACTGAGGCACAGGCGAGCTTATCCAAGCAAATCAATGCAAGTTAATCTTTCAGTGTCAGCTGGCTGAGTTTTGGACTAGTGATGAATGCCTTGACTGGAAAGATGAAATGCTGGAATGCCAGGCACTGCTCTGACAGCTACAGATGGTGCCAATTACTGCCAGTAGAGCCTGTCCTGCTGTGAGCCCAAGATGTCTGATTTGTGGTCACAGAAAAATGAAAAAGAGGTTTCCCAGCTGGGCCTGTCACCTGTCCTATATTGCTCTGTAGCAAAAATGGTATTCGTGTTCTAAAATCAAATTTCTTTGTATATTTATGCTAATGATCCCACCATGCTAATTACCAGACATATGCCTTGGAAAGATGCAGACACTATTGGAAAACAGAATTTTCCTTTCCCTGGTTTAAAATAAATTTCAGAAATTATAGAAAAGTTGGGATAAAATGCAGTGTTGAAATAAAGGGGAAGGAAGTGAAAGGAGGAGGATTAAGTAATTCAATAGAGCAGGCAGACATTCTGTGCTTAATTTTTCTTCATGCAGTTGAAACGGATTTACAGGCTGTAAATCAGAACAGGATCTAGCCCATGGTCTCCAGTCTTGCCATACTGAGCTTGAATGTTAATATAAGCCTTTATTTTGCCTTTGTACGTTTGAGCCTTTCTGTGTTTGTTTTTCATGTGCCGTCTTATTCCACCTCTGCCCAAGCTATACAAATTGTCATTTATTGCACTTTCACATTATTTCCTGCCTCTGTGATATTTAAAAGGATTAGTCTAGACATCTGTGATCTGTAATTGGCTTTTTCCATGAAAGGGGATCAGCTGTAAGAACTTAAGCAACCCAGACTTATTTTACTTGTGATACTTGAAAGCCTTCTGGACAGAGCACCTTTGCTGCAATGATTTAACACCAGGTTACTCAGTGTGCAAATGCAGCTTCAGTCAGTCCTTTGCTGTTGAATCCACTGTGATTTTATCCACCTGAAAATAGCCCATGTGTTTTAATTAAAATATATATTGAAGTAACTAGTTCCAGGTTTGGCTTTCTTTAGCATTGTGCTGTGAAAGGGGACCCGATAGGCTACTCTAATTCTGAAATATATTTCCATTCTGCTTTTATTTATATGTTAAATTAACAATAGCATGGTAATCATCCTTATTGGAGCATGAAATACAAATCTGCCTCTTCTTGCCCTGTCCTTGGAACTCATCTACCACAGTTTGCCTAATTGTTAAGAGCTCATAGGTGGGGATGTTGGGGGGCAGACAGCCTGTTTCCATTTTATTAGACTCAACCTTTGCTAACAAAGCTATTTTTCCCTCAATTTCAAACACAAATGTTTAACCAAATTTTAGAATTCATTTAACAATACTAGTAAATCAGCAGACAAACTGTACTATAAAAATACCTCTTACAGCAGCCGTGGAGTGGAATGGGCCAAAGTACCTTTAGGTCCTGGCTTGAATCAAGGAATATTTGGTGCTTTCAGATAAGCACTCAGTTGCCAGTTGTAATTCCACCATATAACTTGGAAGAACTGGCCCTGTGAGTCCCCAATGGCTGTGAATGATAAATTATAAGATTTCAAGTGATCATTTCTTTAAGTATTTGGGAGTTAAATGGTGATGATAAAGTGAGAGATGGGAAGATACCACAACCTCTCTTAATTTTTATCTTTTCACCTTTCATCAAGCGATGGAGGAGGTTAAGACACTTGGCAAGTTGGGGAAGACTTTCAGTATGTCCATAAATTGCTGTTGCTTTCATGTGCCTGTTTGTCTGAGAGTGCTGTCTTGTATTTGTTACTGGGTTTGTGTTCTCCTACCTGTAATTATTTAAAAGTTAAAACCAAATATATAGGTTTTTCTGCCAAAGATCCCAGCTTCTTATAGAGCCTCTTGTTTTAGCACATTCCAGTGAAGTCATTTGCTTTTCGTGGTTCCCTTATTCTGTGTAGGTTGCCTGTATTTAAAGGCATTATCATTAATATAAATGCAAAAGGAGTTTGCTGAAAGAGCCTTGGGAAGGACCACATAAAAAAGCCATTATTTGAGTGGGTAAAATCCATAGGCTCGTTCTCAGGTGCAGCTGTGGGGATTATAGATTTGATAACATAAAATAAAAAGTCTCCCAAGTTCCCTTTACCAGCAAAAGAAAGGTGGTAAAACAGACAGGCTGCCTTTGGGCTTTCTCCTGCAGCTCCTCCCTGTGCAGAAGCTGTGCCATCACCCCTCATGTCGTGCCAGAGCTGTGGGTGAGCCCAGGGCAGTGTTCACCTGTGTGTTCTCAGAGGGTCCCTCCAGGCTGCACCCTCTCACTTGTTACCATGTTCTCTTTGCCCTACCCCAATTGTGTAACAGTGAAACACAGATATACATATACATATATAGGATTTGCTGCCAAGTCCTCTCGTAGAGAATATTTTGGTTGTCTTCTGAACCACTTTTTCATTTCCTGACTACTGGGAGAAGCTATAATGTGTGAAAGCCACAGCGATGGATCCCCACCTCAAGTATAGCATTTTTTGGGGGCAAATACACTGTTTTGTGTAATGTTCAACCTGGGGAGATCCTTAACCACTCTGCCTTAGTTCAGCATGTCTAATACTTGGCACAAATCAGTGTATTCGTGTTTCATTCAGCTTGGCTAACAGCCAGCATAGAGACTCTATTTTCATTTTTGAATTTCACTTGGCAGATCCTTAAAAGTCACTGGAGAACTTTGCCTGGTTAATAAAAAGCAACTTTTTTTATTGAAAACTAATTATTTTTTCAGCTCCATGTGCCAGCTGTTTAAAAATGTTGCGGTCACGTTAGTGCATACTTTAATTACAGAGTTCTAGAAAAATGCAGATCCTATTGTGAAATGTTCTTCACAGCAGTTAATAAACCACTTATTTTCAGCCACATCCAAACTGTTAAAATACACGGATAACTTTTGCAGGTATAATTAAGTATCATTTATCACTAAATGCACAAATACTAAGATAAAGCATCTATCTGTTTTGGGTGGAAAATTGTGAGTTCAAGGGCAGAAGACCAAGCTTGTGTATATATGTAAGATGTGGATGAAGCTGAATGAGGTTTTTAGAAGTGCTCAGGACTTTGCAGGTCACTAGGAAAACCAGACTCAAGGTGATTTTGAGATTTCTTCTATTCCTTAGGCACCTAAATGCTTTTGAAAATCAGGCATGAAAAGACTCCTGGGGTGCTGTAATGGTTTCTTCCGGTTCAGGACGCAGCGCTTGGTTTGGGAAGAGCTGTGGAGACCCCGTCTCCTTGGTGGTGGTGTCCCTGAGTTGGGTGGGGCTTAGGTCCCTGGAAAAGACTAGGGTGAGAATAGGAGGATCAGTGCTACATGAACCCAGGCAGGAGGTCTTTTCTCCTTTGAAGTAAGCATCACAGGGATGGTGGGAGCTGGGTCCCTCCATGCAGCTGCAGCTCCCAGCTTTGCTGCATCCACCCTTCCTGTGCGTCCCGGCTTCCTCGGCAGAGGAAGTGTTTCTTCCAACATGCAGTGTCGCATGAGACTTCATCCTTCATAGTGCCAGCGTTTGCAGAGCATTTGGCCTGCCAGATGCTGCTTCAAATTAAGGATGGTGCTGAGCCAAAATCTTGGGTTCAAACACCTTCAGACTTTGGGAAAGTTTGTATCCCAGTTTTATGGCTTTGCTCTATCCCTGCTTCATTTCAGTCTTACCTAGTTAGAATTTTTATATTCTTCTGCAATCAGAAGCTGCAAAGAAATGTAACAGGAACAGAGTGGGTGGATGTTTCATGGGAGAGTAG
The DNA here is from genome assembly GCA_013396655.1 of Campylorhamphus procurvoides. Classification (NCBI taxonomy): domain Eukaryota; kingdom Metazoa; phylum Chordata; class Aves; order Passeriformes; family Dendrocolaptidae; genus Campylorhamphus; species Campylorhamphus procurvoides. The sequence continues at coordinate 1,282,450 of WBMV01007081.1, forward strand.
TAAAACTTTGCTTGGCTGGAGGCATGCTCAGTTTCCTCGGTCAATTTATTGGATGTATAAAATGGATTATTCAATGGACAAGAACAGTCCTGCATCCCTACCTTTTTTTACACTCTATTTCTGGTCATACCTTTCATATAAAAATAAAGTACTTTTTGCCTATTATATTTGATTCATTCCTGTAAAAACTAATGTGTTGCATATATATAAGGAGAATTTTTATAAAAGTATATAAACAGTAAGGGAAAATGGCAAAACAGATGGCAAGTAATAAAGCCATTCAAAGGTATTTTCTGGACATGCAATACCAGACATGTATGTTTCTCCTCCATAACTTTTTAAATTACTCTTTGAGTTTGTTTAGATTCCATCTGACATCATTTTTCCTCTCACTGTTTTGAAATAGATTGAAGATGTATTTCACCTATATTCCCATATTTTAAGTGTAAGCATGCAGGAATAGAATATGTTGCCACAGCAAACCGTGTAGATACAATATTTGCTTATATTAAGCTGTATCTGGTTTGTGTCATTAGAGATAACTGTAGCTGTTATAAGTAGCTTGCCCTAGAAATAAACAAAATAAAATGTAAATGTCAAATCACTCTAAACACATGAATTTCAAAACCATTTCTTTGACCACAGAATGTGTCAGAATAATGCAGCTAAGGATGTCTTAAAAACTGAAAAACTCAAACTAGAGTGGCTGTTTTGATACTGTGCAATTTGACATTTTCTCCCACAAAGTGGTGAAAACCAAGGAGACGAACCAGCTTAAGGTGAAGAGGGAAGAAACAAAAAGTACATTTTAATGAGACATTTACAAATTGTTCAGCACAGAGAGAGGCACATTATGCTAGCACTTTGTCACTGTAAATATTGCAGATGTCGTTCCTCTGAGTTTGTCCTGGAGCATTATTAGAACAAAATATACAAACAGGCAGCCAAACCTTTTTGTGTTGATATTCATGCCTTTGACTCAATCAGGCTTGAGCAGGGAATCCAGATCTGCCCTACAATCAAATAGTCATTAAGCCCAGGACTAATTGCTGTGATGATTAATTCCGTGCACACACCAGTATTGGTGTGGTAGGTACCATTTGGCTGGTGGTGGGTTTTGCCTGCAACAAACACCAAAATCCCAGTGGAGCTGCAACCCACGTTAGGTGCTAACTGTGGATTCCCCATGGCAGGTTACCCCGAGGCTGTCCCCCAGGATCCCTGCTAGGGTGACAGGCTAAGAGGTGGCTTGGGGGCAGCCACACATTCAGCAGCTACAGCACCAGTGCCTCTCACACCCTGAGACCAGAGGCTCGTGCAGTCACACAGCTGACTCGGCTGGTCTTGTCCAAAGGGAAGTTTTCATCCACTGCTTGTCAAACATCCCAGGCCTGTCACGTCAGGCAGACAAGCCCTGCTGAGCATCTGGGCAGACCAGGCAGGGTGTGTGGCTGCCCGTGGGCTCCACCTGTCCAGCTATACTGAGGGGGCTCCACAGTCAAGAGTGTTGAATTATGATGTAAGAGACTCACATGGGACCCAACAGAAAACAGGGCAAAAGCGAGGTGGCTCAAGCAAGCCCTCATGTAAAGAGGAGAAGGCTCCTTGCTGGGGAATGGGCAAGTAAACATGTCTCTGCATCTCTAGCATTGCATCATTCAGCAGAACAGCTCAGAGCCTTACGCACCCGATGTCCATGGCTTTATTTATTTCACCATCCTTCCATGCTTTGACGTCAGATCTTTTATCAGATATTTTAGTTAAACAGCAAAACCCTAAAAGAGTTTGTTGTTGTTCCTATCACCCTGAGCCATCAGTCCCCTTTGCCTATTTCTTTCATGGCTTTACTCGTTCAATGGGATTCAAGGAATGTTGGAAAATGTACACATGGAGACATAAGCAGGTAACCGAGAGTGAGAATGGAGGATCTGCTGGTTTTGACTTTGCTGGTTGCTTGCCTGGCTGCCTTTGGCATGACTGAGTGCTCTGTAATGTGGTACAGGGAAGTGCTGGCTTTGGGGTGACCTTCCTCCTGAGCTTTCTCTGGTTTTTCATGTCTATGAGGTCCTATGGCAGATCTCCCACAGGCAGCATCACCAGCTTCCCCTGCCATAGGTGACAAAGCTCCATCTGAGTTTTACAGGGGCTAGAAGGGTCATTGAGAGGAAAACATAATGGTTTGGTTGTGCTTCTTCTTATCAGGCACTGATAGTTTCAGTGGGAGCCATCAAAACCAGTGTATTTCTGGATGTTTCAAAAGCCCGATTTTCCTCTGCGGATTTTGCCAGGAAGCAAAGTTATTTTTCTTCATGCTATATTTAAAAAATGCAGCTGAGCAAAAAAAAGCTCTTATTTTCTTAAAACTCGGATCATTCTTTATAAATTACAAATGTTTAATTTTTTTGGGCTGCTAGGCGTTTTTGGAAGGCTGCCAACTTCTTAATGTATCACTGTGTATATATGCACTCCCTACCACCAGTGAATGTAATTAATGTTTGAAAATTGTGGCTTTCAGTCTCACAAGCATAAAGAAATGTTTTAATTTGAAGTATGGCTGACAAAATACTAATTTGTTTTGGGACAGACCCTCACCTACTTGCATGGAGACAAGTGCAAATAGAAAGCAAAGCTTTTCCAGAGTTTCCAGCATGAGTAAATATCAAATTGGAACCTGTATGTAGAAAACATCCACATCCATTATAATTTGCATTTGTAGTATTAGCAATTTCCAGTAGTATAATTTGATAAAACACTCATGGTACAATTAACTATTAGAAAAGAAAAGTAAAATTAAGAACAGCCTTTGAGAAGCATTAGCTTCTTTTATCTAAGACATTTTGGTGTGCCATGAAAAATAAGTGTGTATTTCATTTATAGTACAATGAACCAAAGCTATATAAGAGCAAACAGAGAAAAATACAAATTTTGTGAATAAGATATGATGGACTATTTTCAGGAGTCAAGGTAATTGTAAAAGATCTATCTGGGCTAATATAACTGCTTTATATTTTTGTCATGCCTTTGTAACATTGGAGATCATTAGGAACTGTCTCCGGGGAAAGGGACCTGTGTCTAAAATCAGTTTGGGCCCATTATCTTTGGTAAGAGACTATCTATACCCCAGGCATCCTGAATCCTCTATTTACTGGGGGAGGAAGTGCATTATGTAATGGATATTAATACAGTGGGACCCCACATTTCTGGAGCTCATTAATTTGAATGGCTCGGAGAGTTGAACGTCAGTGTGTTGGTACCTCTGCTGTGCCTGCTGCTCCTGCTGCTCGTTGGGGCTTTTGTGTTTCCTGCTCTCACTTCAGTTATTGTTTCTTCTGTTTTGTCTTCTGAAACGCTCATTCGCCATGAAAAGTCTTCAGCAGGCAACTTAAAGGCCGTGTGTTGGCACACGCAGGCGCCGCAGGGTGAGCTTTGGCAACAGCAGCCCCAGGTTTTGCTGTTAATGAGGTTCCTCTGCTGTCGGATGCATTACATGGGGGAGAGGCTGCAGCCCGTGGAGGCACAGGCCTTTCTCATACGAGCAGCTGGTTTAGGTGTCAAATTTGAGGGTTACCAACAGCCTACCTTGTTTTGTGTTCCTGGGGCCAAGTTTCTTCCCCTGCAGTAAGCTATCCTTAAACACATTATCTTTAAGCTGTTTCTCTAGATGCAGTTGTAAATCTTAAAATCATGGAACACGCAGATACGCTCTAATGTAATCTAAAGTAAAATATGACTATGAAATACTAGCAGAAATGTAAAATCAACATTTTTGAGGTATTATTTTAAAAATTCATATAGCATCTGAGGCTTTTTACCTCCCTCAAAGTACAATTTAGATGTGCAAACAAACAGGAACTGGAGGTGACTGTTAAAAATAAGACTTTTCAACTATCTGTTAGAAATTTTGTGGTTTTCAAACAGCTGAGAATGTTTTCTGCTTTTCTTTTGAGACTGTAAACACTATGAATTGCCAAGTAAAAAACTTAGTAGTCCCCTGTTCACTAATCAAAATCTGTAAGAATTGGCACAGTGTTAGAGAATCAACGTTTAAAAAAACATAAACTTTGAAAGGCTTCTTTTTAACATTTGACTATATTGCTTTATGTGCCTCTAAACAGTTTATAATAGCTGTGGAAATAGACCGTTCAATGTCATGAAGTCTTTAAATACTACAGGTTACATCATCTGGCACATTACATGAAGGTGTAGATAACATTAAACATACAAGCTTTATAATGACTATACAAATACGTACAAATGATACAGCTGGAGATCACACAGAAATTATATGTATAAGCATTAGATAGATGTTATCTCTAGTCCAAAAGCTATCCTAAATCTGGTTAAATAGTTATTCACCAGAAGTATAATAAATAACTCCTGGGTTTATCTGTTAGAAAGATCTCTTCTGAGGTCATCTGTGCAGATGTCTGGGCTTTCTCTCGTAATTTGATGACTGCAGCTCCATAGGCAGGTCCTAGGAAGTCTTCAGTGCCCTTCTGACAGGTGCTGAGGAACCACAGGATTAGCGAAGCTTCAGTAAATTGCAGTGCTGTTATGTTGCTAAATTCACTTGTCCCCTAAACAAAGATATTATAAAGCTAAAAAGTATGCCCCTAGATCACTTTAATGCTGGATTATGCCTCCACATGTTCATATTTCTTTCTTCAATTCCTCATCCAAATGATGCTGATAGTAACAAAATGAAAATAAATAGATATAGGCATATTCTCATGTGATTAACATTTTCATTAAACTGGTAAAATAGATATTTGATTGGGTTTCATTAGGTCATGGGGTAACAGTCCACCAAGTATCTGGGTTGTGGTTTGTCAGCACCCAAGCTGTTATGTCAAATGCCACTCCATTTTTGGTTTATTGAGCTAGTTTGCCCTAAAATGTGTGTTGTGAAAGAAATAGCAACCCAAAAGGATATTTTGATTTCAGTAGCAACATGTGTATCAGAAATGTGAAGTCCAGTCTTTAAAATTCAGTGCTCCAAGCTGATTTCTTCCCTGCTCTAAGGAAGTGGGGCTCAGTAATTTCCATTTCTCTTTCTTAGCTTTCAGTTCAAGTCTAAATAAAACTCAAAACTGATCTCTTTGGACTTGTTCCATGCTACTGACCTCATGTCCATCTGCTCACATGCCCTCTCCCAGCATGGTCACCTCCCTGTGACAGTTTTCCCTCTTGGTGTATGAGCTGGTGCAGTGAAGAGAGGTCATTTTTCCTCTGGAGTTACCCTGCAAGTAGGGGGACATGGTCTACGCACCCCCTTCAACTACAGAACAAGGTCTTTTCTTCAAACACCATCTTAATTTTTTATTTTTAGAGATTTCTGCTTCCCTCTCTTTCTTTCTCAAGTGACTCTATGAGACTGTCTCCTGAATACCATATAAAATAAAGTGGTGTAAGGAGAGCTGGTGCTTGAATGAGGTGCTTCCCAAGGAGTAACAATATTTGTTGAGCAGATGTTATTTCATTCTAAATAATGGAAACCATTTGGTGTCCTTCAAAATCATCATGAGGGCAGTAGACGGGAATAAAAAAAATAAAAATTCAGCAGAGACGTAACAGCTGGAGAATTTCTTCCCCCCTCCCTCCATCCCCTGAATAGTAGCTATTGCAGATGTTTCAAAATGGCTGAGGTGCTGTTCAGGAGAAAATCTCCACAGCTTTCTGCACCATGTGAAGCCATGCAACTGGCTCCTGCACCCCACTGAGCTATTCAGTAGAAAGCCCAGCAGGGTCGTGGAGTTCCTGCCAAGGGGCCAGAGGGCAATTCCTGTAGACAGCATCAAAATCGGGGCAGGAAACTCTACTCCCTGCGCTCCTCTGAGCCTAATGCAAAATGTCCCACAATGGGCAGTTTTGTTTTTATTAGACAGAAATGCTTCTCTGTGCCAGGAGATCATCAGTTAGGTAATTTAGCAGGTATGGTTACACTTCGTTTACCAAGCTTATTAAAAGCAGAAAAAAGGTTTGTTCCCTGCCATGGATCAGAGGAAAGGCAATTTGCATTATTTTTACTTTAAGAAGCTCTTAAAATATTTAAAACTGCAGAGCTGATTGGCAGCTTTCTGCGAGCCAGATACTTGCACGCTTTCCTGCACAGGTATTTGTGAAATCTGGAACCATTGGACTGCTTCCCTAAGACACAACCTTTTCCTAAGGTTATGTCTAGCTTTACCTGATGAGGAGGGATCAGAAAGTCCTGAAAAATAAACCGAGCCTGGTAGCTGGGGTGATTTATATCAGGAGTCCCATAAGACTGGTTGGATCTGGTTACCCTCAGTGTCCATACACCAGCTGAATTTGCAAAGATTAACTTTGTTGCCTGCAATAAGCAATATATTTACAAATCAACTTCATACCTACTGTCTTCTGTCCAGGAGTTTGACATATGTATATATAAAGAAGTCATAATACAAGTTTGAAACCAGCTTTGTATGGGGACCTTTGGCAACTCAGTTGTCTGAAGAATTTCCAGGCTGTAATGAAGTGAAGAGTAATCCATTTTAGCAGTGCCTTTTATGTTATGGGGCAGTACTGAAATAACACATATTTTCATGCTCCTAACTAGCGGATCACAAAATACCTCTTCAATTAAGATGTGGTAGAGCAGCTATAATGTAAGAAATAGCAATCTTTAGGAGGTAGTGTCAGAAGAAATGGCTGCTTTATTAGCAAAAGTTTGATGATACTACAGCCACTCGAGTAGAATATTCATCTACTTTAGATCTTTTCTTAATTAATTCTTGAATACTTGACAGGCTTTTTCATTTAAAATTCTGTTTTCCCCCTTTGAATATCTATCCTTGTTTGTGCATTGGTACTTAATTTTCTTACAGCTCAGCCTAACCTTTCTTTTTGAGCCTTTTTCTTTTTTGAATGAATACTTTATGTCATCAGACTCTCACACAGAAGTTCCAATGTGGTTTGAAAGTAAAATAAGAAACTGATGTTGCTTTATAGCCGAGAACAGCATGACAGAGTGAGTTTCATTGCATCAGCCAGACGAGAGCCCAGGTCATTTTCATATTAGGAAAAAATCTTGAAGCCTGGACAAGTGTGATTATTCTATTAAGTCAGTCTTAAGATAGTCTGAGAATACTATTTTCAACTGACGATCAAAAATTAACCTAACCCAAACTTTTTCTGATGTCTGAAGAAATTAAAGTTATTTTTATTTAATTTTCCTATGGGAGAGATGAGATGCTGTCAGAGCCTTGGTGACTGGAGCAGTTGTGTGATGTCTGTGGTAGCGCATGTTTGGTGTTAGCCAGCTGCCCAGTGTGTGTGTGGCTCCAGGGTAGTCCACACATGGCATTGCATGGCCCTGACTGCCCAGCAAGAGTGGGGAGGCACTGGACTATTCTGCTACACAAGGACCTGGGCCACAAACACAGCCTTTGGCATTTCCATGGCTTGTGGAACAACTTGTTCTGGCTGGGAAAAAAAAAACTTTGAACAAAAAAAGGACCTCCTTTCAAAAATAGTGGAAAAACCAGGCTGGATATGTTTCCTAAAGACCATTCATCTTCTGTCTTGTGTCTGTGTTCACGTGTATATACGTGGCTTCCTTGCATTCCCAGGGCAGGGTGTCCTTTCTGTGAGTGCAGAGATCCCAGCATAAAGGGGTGGGCATTTGGGGGGTGGGGCATTTGCAGCGCTCAGCCTTACCCCCCTAATTTAGTGGCTAAGTTGGGAAGTCTCCTTTGCTTCCACAGATTAGGATCAACAGAGATGGGTATCTCTGCAGTGTCAACTGTAGCAGCTAATTCAACTCCTGATCCAAATTCATCTCTGGAGGGGCCTCTCTCTTCCTACAACTCTCTAGGGAGGATGGGGAGACTTAGTCACATCCCAACTTTGTCCCTAAACCAGCAAAACTCTGGTAACATGGCCCCAGGTTAAGCTCCCTGTGTTAATTTAAAATAGACATGGTTGACTTGGAACCCTAAAAGGTGACTGATTTCCTGACTTGTTCTTCCAAAGGCAGGGAAATTTCCCTAATAATTCTTACTGAGTCTCCCAGCTTGTTGTTTATGGCTTTTGCTGTCATTTTCATTAACAGCAAATTGTTCAATATGATGCTAAACTGAGCTATATTAGATCAGCTAGAAATCTTTGTAGGCTCTCAAAGCATGGGCATTACATATTCAAAACAGGACCTAATGTTTCAGAGATTCATATTCTACTATAATTATATGGTTCAATGCAAGTGATTATATCTCTTCTTCAGTATCGGACTGAAAAGTTTTGGTTTGCTGGCTTCCTCATAATTTACTGCCGAGGCATAATAGGCCAGTCTTGCGGAAAAAAAGATGATAAATGACGCTGGCAAGGATTCATAGATTTATTAAATTTCTATCAAACAGTGCAACAAAAAAAATCTGCTTAAGTTAGAAATGGGCTCAAATTTTTTAATCAAAATTCATGAGTCCTGATGCTTGGTTCAGTAGGTCCAAGGAAGGCTTGAATTGAGGACTGATTAAAGAAAATAAAAGGCTTATTTGAAGTAATTTTTCAATGACGGCTTTTAATTGGATGTTAAATCAAATTCTTATCTGCTTTTCTGCAGATAGCACATTATATAAAATACAGTTAGTGGCACTACCACTGTAACTGATACACTGAATAACAATTGACTTCTTACTTTACACCAAGAGGATAGAAGGACTGCAGTTGTCAACCTGTCAGAAATTAAGTATGTAAATTAATGCTTAAGTGTATGAATATGAATATGATTTACGAGAGCCTCCGAGTGCTGTCAGTAAAAATACTGATTTCTTGCCCCTCCAAGGTTAACAATTACTTGCTGACCTTTACAAATTTGGGCTATATTTTTTCTTTTTTAACTGATAGGATGTTCTGGAGATCTCAGTAGTGCTGAAATAATCTGTCATGTACAAAGAGAGGTATTGTACTAATTCCTATTATATCTCATATGTATTAGGCAATATATTCATTGCTAAAGAAAATAGACTTACTATGTAGTTTGATGGTTACAGTATCTGTGAAATTTGTTGCTTGTTTCTTTGCAGACTGAGTTGTAGGGCAGCAGTCTTTATGATGGGGATGTATTCCTAATAGGCTGTCTGTTAATTCTGTAATATTTTACTGCTGAGAGTAACGTCTGATTCCTTGGGCGTGGGAACCCTTTATCTCACCTAGACTGACCAGGACCTATAGAGAGGAGTAAAATATGCTGTAGAATTCATGCAGTCTGGGGTATAGGAGAAAGAAGAAAACCAGCAAGGATTAAGCTTCAATGTTGCAGTTAGTTTTTCTTCAGTAGGAGAAATTCATATGTGTGGGTTTTCTCTGCTGGGGTTTGCATCGTGCTCAGTATAATCACTGTGCTGAACATTATGATTATTTGTACCACTGGAATTTGCATCTCGTTCTTACGTATTCCCCTGCCTCTTCCTCCACAGAAGTGTTCCCACAGGAAATAAAACTCCATATTTGGAGATCCTCCATGAGATTTTATTTTAAATTCAGAGAAACTGTTCTGCAAAACCAGATCCAAAGGTTCTCTGAGCAATTAAACTTTACTATGTATAGCAGCCTTTTTCCACAAAGAGGCAGTATCGAACACAAGGCAGTGTATGTGGATTCCAGGACTTCCAGACCCAGGATGGAAACCTAGCCTCTCCTCATGGTTTCCATGTGGTTTCTCATGTTCCCCACATCTCAGATATCCTGCACATTGAGATTCCTAACCTCTGTCGCTGGAACAAGAGCACTAAGAAAGCAAAGCACACTGTAAAATTGCTGCATGCTAAAATAAGGTTAAGCAATTGTGACTTCTCCCAGTGCCTCGTAAAACAGACCCCCTGAGCAGAGACAAACCATCTTCAAAAGATTCTGAAATTTGGTTCGGATAATCGTCAAGAAATCCAGCTTTTTTCAAAGCTTTGAAGTCCCTTATTAGTCATGCCCCAGGGCACATGGAGCTTCAGTGGCTTGTGGGCTCCTGTAGGTACTTGACACATCGTGGTGTGTAATGGATCTTCCCGCCTGGACTGGCAGTGATGGGAGCACCGTGCTCCGGGCAGCTCCAGGGTGGCTCTCCAGTGCTGGATGTGAAACAAGAATCCATCTCCCTTCCATCAGAGATGACTATGGGTGGTTCTGTCAGCCCCCTGCCAGCGCCAGCCCCTCTCGTGTCAGCCCCTAAGCAGAGCAGGTAGAAGGGTCCTGCCTCAGGGGGGACACCACTCATGTTCTGCAAGTCCCTGGTTTAGTCACTGGCTCAACCACCTGGTTCTCTCTTAGTGCTGTGCTGAAATTGGGCTCCACTGTTTCCCAAAGGGAGAGGGTTGTCATGCAAGTGGTTTGCATTTCATTTTAAATGTTCTCCTCACGTGTCTTCCCCTATCATGAAAATGCCATTCAAAGTTTGCGTGCACTAATTGGGAAGTGTGAACTTTATTTTTGAGACAAATTCTTCTCATTTTGCTACTTCTATGGTTTCTGCATCATAATGCATAATGGGGATGCCCTATTTTGTTTTGTATAGATGAAATTTGGGCTCCCTGTTGCACTCCTGGCAGGTTTCCCATGTTCTGCTTTAAATTCTGGGCTGTTTCTCAACTGGTGCAAATTAAGCTGTGCTGGCTTAAACTGCACAGAACTCTGACACCTTAGTGGGAGCAGGCCTGGGTTTGCATAATTGGAAGGGAGACCTTGGTCATTGTCCCTGTAAAATAACATAAATATATGGGTATGCAAATCAAATTATTTGTGAGAGGTAAATGAATATCAGAAAAGAATCTTTCAAGGTACAAAGGTGGCTGCAATTTTTTACTTTGTCTTTATGGTAACAAAATTCATCTTCTGGCCAAATCTGTATGATTTGGTAAATACTCCAGTAAATACTGGCAACATTTCATGGGGGATTTTTTCTTCCAACAGCCTGGAAGACAAATAGTATGTTGCTCAACCAGATATGGTTCTAATTATAGCGTTTGCATTATACTGTTTTAATTGTCCCCTTAAATGCAGTTTTTGACATCCTGCCAAGAACTTCTCAATGATTTCTTCATTGAATAGAGGACTTTTAGTCATCCACTACATTTCTTAAGGCCATAATTTTCAACAGCATTAAAATCCACTTTTTCTTCCTTGCCTTGTGCTACAGTTAATATCATTCATCTCAAGAACAATTGTCCTGTCACCCCTTTACCTGGGAAGCACAGTCTCCTTTTTTCATTAATCCACAAACGGTAGAGATGGAGTATTTCTGGTAATGAGTAACTCTGCCATCTTGCTTGGCTTAGACCAGGGAGGTGACGGTGATGTAGCTTTTTGCTCCTGGGATTATAAGGATGTAATAAGTGGGAAATTGGCAGAATTCATTCCTTTCCACAGTTTTCATACTATGCATTTTTAATTATATTTTTTGTGTGCGGAAGTCATGGAAAATATTCTTTACTTCTGTTTTATTTTTAAAAAGCTGCCTTAGGGTGACACTGTTTTAAATTCTCCAGGAGAAACTATGAGTAGAAACTATTTCACTAGTTGTTTTAGCTCTGTGGCTGCTTTGTAGTCCATGTTTTTTGCACAGAAAATTACACACTATGGGGTAAATTTTAAGTGTGATTATAAATTGCTAGAGGAGACTGCTGCTGCAAATAATAAGAATGAATTTAAGAGGCAACTCAGTAGTGCAGAGCAGGGGGCAAGGATGTAGAATTAAGAAGAGGCATTTAAGGTCATTCAGAAGCAATCAACCTTTGTCAGTCCCAGATACTTTTGTTGTGTGGATTTTTTTCCTCACAAAATATATTTAGGAAGCAGGGGTGGTGTGTCAGTGTTATTCCCATTACATTTGCATCAGTCCACAGGTACTCCCCTGAACAGAAGTGCCTGCTGTTGAGTTACGGGTATGCAAAGAGCTCTGCAGAAAACTGGATTTTATCTCTTCATACAAATTGACTCGCACATTTACCAAAGTTTCAATTACTATTTATCTGCTCATGTCCTCAAAACCCAAACATTTGCAAGGTGAAAAAAAATGTGTGTTAGACCCCTCTCCAATCAAACACGTGACATAAAATGACACGACTCGCGTAGGTGCTGAGGGAGAGGCACACTCCAGTTGGGGTGATGAAGGAATGGCATTTATTACCATGGAGGCCAGCTTTTATAAGGTAGGGCATGGAACTTGCTAGAAGGATGGGCAGAACGAAGGAGGGGCATGCACATCCTCGTACAAATGTGGGATAACTGGGTGGGACATGACCATATAAAGTGGAGACAACCATGAAAGGTAATGCTGCAGTGGGGCAAACATCAGCCAGTCAGAGAGCAGTGAAACCATGAGGGAGAAGAACTCCATTTTGTGTAATCTACAATATTCCTGTTATTCCACCTTAATGGTAATAGAAATGGTAACTGGGGAGCCTGTAACAATTTGAAACACTAGGGGTTGATTATGTTGGTGAGAACAGTCTTTGCTTCTTCATCTCTTCTCTGAGTCTTGTCAACATCATCAAAGTTCTTCTTTCCATTTATTATATAGTTGTAGTCCCAAACATTTGCAAGATGAAAAAAACGTGTGTTAGACCCCTCTCCAATCAGACACTTGACATAAAAGCTTAACTTGGAGTATTCAAGCTGTTGAATTGAAGTCAAGTGAACTGTTTTTGTTAAAAGTCTACAGTTACTTGGCAGATGAAGGTCCTAATGTAGAAACCACATCTGTTGGGAATGGCAATCAAGCCTGTGTTTAAATGCCTTCCTGAATCAAGACCTTGTTTCCAAATAATGTATTTTCTGACAGATAAAGTCCAACAAATTCTAATGGCCATTCTGATTAGGCAAGAGCTCAGGTAATGAGGTCTGCAGGAGAAGGTAGCAAGTGTCCTGAAGCTGTTCCCACTGCTAGTTTTTTAATGATGTTTATAATGATTCAGAGATATTTCAGTTTAAAAGTGTACATTATAAAGTTATGGTAGACATTTTTACTAATGTGTTCCTTCTAATCACCACTTAATCATTTTATTGCATGCTCTCCAGGAAAGCACATGCAGCCAAATATTCATCTGCAGATGGATGCAGGCCAACCCATTTCAATAAAAGACATTCATTTATTAGGGATATTTGGACCTGTGGGTAAAACCTTAAAATACACATCCTTTCTGTCTCCCCAGTCTGCAGAATATTTTTTGGTAGTAGTAAACATCAGACTGTTTTCAGGAGATTAACAAAACCAAAATTAATAGGTAAATTTACCTATTGCTCGCACACTATTGCTGCAGTTTGTCTTACTGTCTGTTTTTGTTTGATAACAGAAGTACTGCTGCACTGATACTGTAAAGTGTTTGCACACACACACACATCTCCAGCTGGATTATTTCAGCAATGAACAATTAATTGGAGTTTGATCACTGAAATTCATTAATTGTAGCCTAATTTGCCACTAGTGAAAGCTGGCAGATATCTGTGGGATCAGCATAGTTCTGGCAGTTTATACCAACGGTGGATTTGACCCATTATCTTTTCTTGTTAAAGCTTTATTTCTTTTGAAGTAGTTGTATCCTTTGTCCATAGTTAATTATGATATTAAATTGCAGAGGAATGTTTCCATTTTCTCCAACTGCCTAATCTGAGCCTTTGGTCTGACACGTCAGATTAGCTGAGATTTAAACCAATGACCTCCTGGCTCTGGATAATGTCATGTTGGTTCCTATACAAAATAACAGGGCTGTCCCTGTTCAGGTTACACTAAATCACAAGCTGATGAGAGGTGACGGGTTCTGCAGCAACTCTGAATCACATGTTGTTTGATTTCTGCTTCTCTGGGCCAAATTCCTTCAGATAAAAGGTACAGAAGGTCACCCGCTGTCCAGAAAACACTGTGCTGAGATCACAGCAATATTACAGCAGTATATTTTTGTTTTGGCAAGTAAAACAGCAACATTCTTATACATGATAAAAAACTGAACTGTGTATAACAGCACCAACCCAAACAATGCTTTTGTGTGCATCCTTTCATTTATAAATAATGGAATGAAGTGATAAGATGTTGTATAAAAACACTTTCAGGCTTAGTTTTTCTCAACACCATAGAATGGTGAGAAGATGCTGTAAATATATTCTGAAGACAGTAGCCAGTCAGCAATACTTACGTGCCAGCTCGCAGCCATGATGTGCTCAGGAGTCAGCGTCTCAGACAGCAGTTGGCACAGATCAAGTGGGAAGTATAAATGTCAGTGAGTGGTAAGTGTCTAAATCTTTATCTCTCAAGTTGTTAGGTTGTTTTTCTGAGTGGTTGCCCTTTGAGGTGGACAGAAATGTCAGGAGAGAACTGTTCAAAGAGATGTTGCACCACTGAGCTGTTGGATAACAGCCTTGTTGAGTCTTGACTGTGACCCTAAAGTTGCCCTAAGCACTTTTAAATTTATTTTTTAGAATTCAATTTTTTTTTTTAGCTTTCTCATGATTCCTAGAGTTGTTATATTTTTTAAATTATGTGCAAGCATCTGTTCTTTGCAAGTCTCAAGGCAGATAGGTGTGTGTATATAACTGTTCCTGTGGAGAAGGAAATGAGGTCTGGGAGGAGACAGCAGCAGGTTGGAGGATGAGCTAGAAACATTCTGTGTGGAAAGCCAAACTTCTGCAACTGCAGAAGAGAAACTGCTACAACATCCACATTCTTCAGTGAAGCCTTCATTGTCTTCAAGTTTTACTAGTAAAGCTCTTGAAAAAACGGGGGGTTCTTGTATATGAGTTGGGTCCTGTGTATCAAGGCTTTTGATTCTGTGGGGCAGTGCCACCCAAATGTCAGTGAAGCTGTTGAATACTGTTAAAGTAGCTGTAAGTTTTGTGAAAGTAGTGGGATAAAAGGCTGTTTACCAGCCCTATCAGTATTAGGGCTGGAATATGAGCTCTGTTTATGTTAGACATATGAGAAACCTCTCTGAGTTGTACCTAGAGACCTGACTCCACAGCCAGCTAGCCCTCACTTGTCATGGTTTTGGCAGAAAAACATGTCATTCTAGGATGTGAATGTGAGCAAGGTTAGACACAGTGGTCTTGGCAATATTTGAATCGTGCCTCTGCCAAAGCATATTCTGTTGCTGCCTCCTGAAGAGCTTTGTCAGAAGACATGGCCAGCGGGTCACATCCCATTTTCATCAATCCCGGGACTAGCCTGTGGTCTTTAAGTTTTCCCTGTAGCGCAGGCCCTGCAAAACTCATTATTTAAACAGTTTTAGATGCCTTGTAAGTGTGAGCATTCCCTCAAAATTACCCACCCACTACTTCTGTCAGAACTTCTCCTGGGATGTCAATACAGTGGGGATGTGCTTGATGTCAGAAGTCTCTCTAGACTATCCCCCAAACAGTGACTTCCAGACAGGAAAATATCAAGGGGATATGTTCCATGTTAGTCAGATAAAATGATCTTTCTCTCCATGTTAAATCTCCTATTCTGCCTATGGGGTATCATTCGGTATTTTCAGTGTACTCAGGTTCAACGCCCATAAAGGTCATGTTTCCTTAGGAGTACAGGGAGCAATTAGGGCAACAAGTTTTATTTCATTTGATAAAAGTTCACATACTTTAATATTCAAGTAATAATTGCAGTAATTCATACATTAGTCATCTAAAATATTAATTCATTTGGCAGAGTCCTAGTTCATACTGTCATAACAGTGCCTGACAGGACTAGCTGAAATCCTGTAGTTACCTTTTTAAATACCAAAGAATTTCTTCATTGTTGTGATAAAATACAGATGTGCCTTCAAATGAAACATGCATGGTGAGCAGAAATAGAATATATAATTAGAACAAAGAGGACTTAAATCAAATTAATCTTTATCTGACAGGAACATTTGCATTTACATCACTGAGTGCAAAGTCATAGCCAAAATTGAAATTAGAAACAGATAATTTTGATAAGAGAGGACACTTACGCTGACTTTTCTCATACATAATTGGAAAGCACACAAAACGCACTGCTTTTTATAATTAGAATTAGTGTTAAAAATACACCAGTTTTGATGAATGCTGGTTTGTTGTAATGAAAAGTTGCCGAAATACTTGTCTGGTAGAAGCACAAGTTGATTGTGATGAGAAGATCATAAAGAGGGCAGATGGTTTATTATCTTTTCAAAAACAATAGTGATAGGAATGGACTCAGTAACATTTAGTCTTTTGTGTTCTAGGTCTTTTGATGCAGGGTCTAAGTGCAGCAGGTATCTCATCTAAAAATTGTAAGGGTATGTTATGAGTAGTTCATCAGCCACTGAGCTAAGCATTTGCCACCCCAGGATTTGGTCTTAAGCAAGAGCAAGCTTGACTTCTGTCAGTCTGGAGCAGCAAAATCAAAGGTGCCCAGCACCTGGGAGGACTGTGCCCATCTAATAGCCATGCAACCTACTTTCAATTTACTTTTCAGTACATGTACCTTGAAAGCACTTTGCATATACAAATCTATCCCCTGTGCAAGGAAGGTGTTGCTCTTTTACCTTACTGGAAGCTTTTTTCCTGGCTCCTCTGTGAACACTGGATTCGCTGCTACTCAAGTCCCAACAAAGAAAATATGTTTTATGAGGTTGCTGTAAGGGAAAAAAATAACTTGAAGCCATGGCGGGTGTCAGTATCAGAACAAAAATCAACACTGAAAATTGTAATTTACTGGTTTTCAACTGTACCCTTGCTCTACAGATCACTCATCCTTTTATGTGTGGGTGCAAATTGGAAGGTTGGATTCTCAGGTGCTGTAAATCCAGTACAACTCGCTTGACATTGTCAAACTGACTGATTTAACAGGCAGCTGAGGATCAGAGCCTGTGTATATATAATGCTATGGATAGACACACATTTATGGTGTTTGGAAACAGCTCTGTAATTGCCCCCAGCTGTAAAAAAATCCAGATGTTTAGATTTTTAGATTTCAAAAGAGGTATGGCTGGAGTTCTAACAATGTTTGTCTGCTTAACACCTCCTTGGCACAAGGGAAGACATTTCCATAACATTAAGGGTGATGGGAAGAGCTGGGATGTGAAGTTCCTCCTTTGGCTTTCACTTGCAACTTTTATTAATGAAACAGATCCAGAGGGTCTCTGGGAATTCACCACCACAATAGTTTAGCATGCTGTCAGAAAGTAGCTTGTCAGATGGCTCTATTGTACTGGGATGTGATTTTTAGTAACATGTAGGATTAGGGAAGTGATTCATGTATTGTGCACTGTTGAAAAGAAGGGTAATTTGAGGTAGCAGAAAGGATTTTCGATGCCAAAACAATAATGATAATTCATCCTGTGGTAAGGAATTGTTATGACACATTTTCTATTATTAATTTGGTTAGAGGGTCTAGGTTAAATGACTGCAGTCGATTAAAAGATATAGATAGAAAAGCTTTATGTATTTATTACCTGCTTAAAGAAAAGAAAATTTATCTGAGCGAATTACAACATGGAAGAGTGAACAACTGTGATTTAATGAGCTGCCTTTACACGAACATCTGGAATTACTATTATTATAATGATTATTATTTTACATAAAAACAAAATAGTGGCAAATATGAATGAGAAACGAGTTTTTTTATGTTCACTGTAACAAAAATAACCATTGTGGTTACAATAAACGTAAACTGTAGCGTTTCTCTGTGATGCCATAACTGCTGTAAATTAGTGCTTTTTCTCCTGGGGAGTGTCCCACTTAAATCAGGGAATGCAGAGACACTTGGTGCAGACTTTGTACAATGTAGTCCCTGAATGATAAATACGAGCTGCAGCAATTTTGAAGGAAATAATCTAGTAACTAGGAATTTCATTCAGCTGATGCCATATGATGGTTTGTTGAAGGAGATCAGCTCAACGTGTACACAGTGGTATTAGCTCACTGAGAGTCTGGCTTTTGTTAGGCACAGTGAAGCAGAGTCCTGGCACTGGTCTTCTGTGTAAAACCAAAATTCACTCTTGCGTACATATTCGTTTGCCCAAAGCCTAAAAATGGCCACATGTAAGTATATACAGGTGTTTGAAGAAGGGCTGTTCTTTCAATTAATCCTCATTTCCCTGCATTTCTTCCCAAATACAGAACTTTACTGTAGTTATAAAACCTGAGTTAAGCCTATGTCTAGGTATACTTGCTTGCGATACTAAATAGTTAATTTTCCTTGCCTTTTATTGTTACACTGAAATCGAGGAGTTTAACCATAAGATTTAGAGTGATTTCAGGTATTTAGTGCAGAACAGTAGATCCAACAGCATAATTCTGACGGAACTGTCATTTTACAGTTTTCTAAAACATGAATCTTGTTACAGATGAGACCCAAAATGTAGATATCCTTACATCAGCAAAACAGTTCATTGATTAGAACAGACTATTAAGTACCTAGTTTTCTTTAACGTAGAACCCTTCCATTGTTGACTCTTAAAATTAACCTTGCCAGGAACCCATATTTTAAGATATTTTTTGAAGAGCTGAGGAAGATAAAACAAATTTAAATGAAACACAACTACAGTAAACATGAACGTTAAACCATTTTTCTTTTTTTCTTCCCATACTCACTGGCTTTGTCCTATATAGTGAGCTATTGTGAACACATTTCTTTTTAGTTGGAAAACAGGACAAACATCCACTAAGTTAATTTAATACCCAACGAATATCCCTTAAGGATAAATTATATGAATCTTTGTTACAGTATTTCACAAATCAAATTAGCGACTCAACATTAATAGATTTTGATTGACACATCTGATATTAAGCACTAGTGTCTCTACGGACATTAGCTCTTCCTCATTAAGTGAATTATGAAATTCCACTTCTTGATCAGAAAAAGAGTCTGTTTTGTTTTGTTTTTTAATGGAGTCAAGGGCAGATCTTTAGCTGACGTAAACCAGCTCATCTCCACTGAAGTTGACTTAAGTACTCCAATTTACCTCTGCCTCAGCAATAAATGCTTTATTTCCCATGGAGTTCATTTTGCAGGGCAGGACTTCCTGATAGCACAATTGAAATTTGTGGGATTAAAGTTTATCATTTACAGGTAAAATTTTAGATTGTCACCCATGGGCTTGGATGCCTCTGGCTGATTCTGACCATTCAAGTCTCAGATTGGACAGTGGTGCCACTTTGGTGTTTGGTATCAGCAAAGTGACAGCAACTCATTTGAAGGTATTCACTGAACAGGAGATTTGCATGCTCTTGGAAAGTATGCCACTGTAGCACATGTCCCTGTTTGGGCAGGAGAGGGACATCATTCGGTGAGGAACCATCCAGCAATTGGAGCACTCTCTTGTGATGGAAATGGCAGAGCTTTGTGCTCCCAATCTCTTGAATTCAGCTCAGAGGCTTGAACCTCTTCACTGAGAGTGCTGGAACTCTCTTCTCTGTGCAGGATAATTAAATGTCAGCCAGGGCTGGAAATTTGAAATCAGTTGCCCAGCTTGTAGGAGAAACTATTTTAGCATCATTGGTCTGGTGTGAGTGTGAAGGAGCAACTCTCTTGGCATTGTTCTGTGAAACTTGAAAATGTTTAATTCTTAACTTCTTTAGAGAGGCACTTCAACAACACACTGAGAAAAAAAAAGACAGAAAAATTAATAGCAATCAGAGCTTCTTTCAGAAAAGTGAATCTTGTTTAGATGCTACCTACTGGTTTGTGGAACTAAAGCCTGACAGCCGTGAATCTATTAAAGAGGAAAGATGACATAGGTAGGGAGAGAATCAATACCTAATTTCTTCTCTGGAATTGCTTACGAAAAAGAAGGAACACAGAAAATAGTGTTGCTATCATCATAACCATGTAAAGTGTGTTTTTCTTAAAAGACATATATGCAGATATAGATATGCATAGAGAAAGAAACAATAGATACTGGATTTGTTAAGCTTTCGTTTGTTGGACTTGTGTTACACAAATTGTGTCTCCTTGAAGAAAATTATTTTTTGTTTTGCTTTAGTTAGTGTTTGCCCAACATTCTCACCTCTGATGATTATGAAGGTGACTTACTCCCTTATGAATAATGCCTTATATGACACCTGATGTGTCTTACAAATTAAGGTAGATAAGTGGGCAATTTATCTCCACAGATATCTCTGAAGAATCATTTCACTTTACTGACCAATACTTTAAATTTCTCCTGCACTGGGTGGGAGGCTTCAAAATTTCTTTTGCTGTGAGCAACATACTGGTTAACCCAAACCAAATTTATATGATAGATGAGACTAATTCTCCAAAAAGGAGCTCAGCCTCACACCTGCTGCAGACAGGTTTGTGGCCAACCTTCCTTGACAAAGCTGGTATGAATTCAGATTCAACAAAGAGGCTGGAACATCTCTGTGCCTCCTTTAATGACTGTTATTTTTAGAACAGTTAAAAGCCAGCTATGCAGCGTGAAGGATATAAAGGAGTATGGAGTATGTAAGATAAGAATAAAAATATAATAACTCTGAAGGAGGCAGAGGTGGGTTTTTGTCTGTTACCCACAAAACTGCCTAGTTCAGACAGCATCTGTATGTTGATGATTTTTTTTCTCAAAGTAAATGCTCTTTCCCTGATGAATAACTTATAACTAATCATATATTTAATAGTGTAAATATATTTAAAGATTAAGTGCTTTGGCCCCAGTTCTTTACCTAAATGTCTGGATTTCACACCGTTAAGTCTGGTGCCTTAGAGTGTGTTTCTCGTGATTCATTCCTGTGTTGCACAGATTGGAGGCCACTTCTGTGCTGCCTTCAAGGGTGAGACCCTTCACAGTGGTTGTCTGGCCCAGCTCTGGTGAAGTGACTGGAGTTGGGACCATTGACACAGCAGCTCCATAAATCAGAAATACATCTGCTTGCCACACTTCAGCACTGTTGCCGTCTTCAGCACTGTGGTGAAGCTGTTTACAAGACATCAGTGTCTCTGCCTCGGTTCTGTACACCTGTATTAATGCAATACTGCTCTTTAAAAATTTGCAAGTTTAATTACAGACTCAGTTCTACTGGGATTGCCATGAAAGAGCTCTGGTGACTTCCATTTAATTACTTCTGATCAGACCTTTGGTGCAAGTGAAAGCAGAATCAAGCCCAGTATAACCCAAAAGGTTATTTAGAGTGATCCCAAAGGAGCGGCAAAGGAGAGGCACTCTGAGAAATCTCTGTAATACCTCTGTATTTTAGCATGTGACATAAAACAGGTTTTTTCAACCCATTTGTTGCAGTGGGTACAAATGAGGCAAAATATAATCTAAACTGGTTAAATGAGGTCCTTCAAATATTAGAGATGCTTACTGAAAGTGAAGTGGTTTAAGTCAATCAACAGGAACATCACTCAAAAGTTAGACACTGGCAACCAAAGTCGCATGCTAATTTTCTTTTTAATAACTTCAAGCTAATGTTAGAAAATTTCACAAAAAAAACAACAATTTCAGAACATGTACAAGATTTTTGTCAGTCTCTATAGACAGCTGGGTCAGATCTTAACCATCCAGTGCAGATTTACTGTAGTAAGGATCAGGTACTTTGTGTAAGATGACAGGCAGACTAATGGCATTATGCAATGCCCAGTAAAACAGCAGGGTAACAGTGCTCTTTGGGGATTTTCTGTTCCTTATTTTCTGTGTCGTATTTGCTGTTTAACTGCTCATACATGGTGTGTTCTTCTGCATCATTTTGAAGAGACATTTGTGTGTGTCATTTGCATATGTGTGTTGAGTAAACTGTGTGTGGAAGGTAAGAAGAGAGTGACATGGCAGGGATGAAAAGGATAGATTTCATGTTTATTTGAAAAGGACACCTGCAGAATTCATGCTAGATTGGCCATTGCCATGAGCCTGTTGGCCCTACAAATGTGTTTTTTGACCCATAATAGGTTACAGCTTGATTTAATAGGTCACATTTCACTGCCTTTATGGACACCTTTACATCTTCTTTTCAGGGTAATTATCTTTACACACATCTGATGTGGCAACATAATTGACTCCTGCTTTTGTAAAGCTATAGGTTAATGAACCAAACTGATAATTTTTTTAAAGAGAATAAATCACTTGTGTATTGTTTTTTAAGTGATAGTGAAGCTGTATGTTTAGAGGGCTGCTTTTGATTTAGCAAGAGCACTTTGCAGCAAGGCAGCCACCATCTGGGGCTCTATACTGCATGGTGCACAATGTACAGAAGTGTCCTAGAATGGCATTCCTGTCTCCAGTGGGCTGAATCCTGATCCTACAGGGCTCGTAGCCTGAGAGCTGATGTGAAGTAAATAAAATCATGGCAATTTGCATGCACGTGGATGCTGACCTAAAGGCTGGATGGGAAAAAAATTCTAAAAATCAGCAGTTCATTTTTTAAAAACGAAATCACAGCCACTCTAAAAAAGCCCCAAATATGTCCCTTTTATTCCAAAGCCAACGTTTTTCCTCAAAATATGCACCAATGTGAGTTCAGTCATTTTTCAGTTCCTCATGTAGTAAAGTGTGTAGTTTACCATTTTTGACGCCAGTTTGTTTTCATACAATTTGAAAGGAGTCTTTGATTAACAGTGATCATTTGGCATGGTTTCTTAGCTATTTTAAAAATCTGTTTGAACAGTGGAAGCACTCGAGCAGGAAATGCCAAGTTTGCAGGTGCCTTTAGCACTTTTCAGGATTTTAATGGACACTGCACAATGTCATTACATTTTTGGTGTTTTGGTTTTTTTTTTTCCTATGGCCTGAATGGGATTCAGAAAATCCTATTTTCTTTCTTATGAGAGAGGAAGGATGTATTTCTGGAGGGAGAGAAGCATGCTATGATATGAAATATTCCTGTTTTCTGAGAACAGGCAGCCCCCTAAAGCGGATGATGTCCATGTATGTTAATTTTTAACTCGCAGAATTTCCCTCTATAGTTTTGTGTGTACATGACTACTCTTTCTGGGTTAAGACTCAATTTTGCATGAAGCATCAGCTACAACCTGTGCATGGTGTTTCCAGAAGCCAGTTAAAATCAACATAATTATTTGTGTTTATTTAAACAGTACCTCTGTTTTTGCATAAAGTATTTTGAGTGTTTTTGGGAGCTTAAGACAGGGAATATGAGTCTAGAACCTGCTTTTACAGATGTTAATCACATGAATGGGCCTATTAACTTTACACTACCTGTGTGAGAAAAGGCAACTCATGAGCAAGGACCTAGCTGAGGGCCATAATTAGTGAAAGCAGAGCATGTGTTTCAGAAGCCCATTCATGTTACTATTCAGGACATATCGGTCTGTCTTAATAAAGATGTCACTTCCACTTTACTATCCCTGATTTACTTTATTACTGATTACTAAATATCTGATAGATGAATGGTACAAAGAGTGCCAGAGCTTGCCTGGCCTTTTGATCATTTTGTGTCAGAAACACCACGCAAAAGAGTTATAAACCCCTAGGTGTATCCAGCACAGAACAGGTGCATTAAGTGGGGATGCAGCCAGGTTGTCTGGCACTATTCAGTACCGTAGTGGCCCTTGGGAATGAGTGGCATCCAAGAGGTTTGAGGATGCAAAGGAGTGGAGTCACAAATGGCTCATTTGCACCTCTCCCAGCTTCTTATTGGGGCATAGCTGAAAACATGGACACTGATGCATTCAGTCTCCCTACCCCGTGCTTAAAACTGAGTGACCAAATTCCCACCACCAGCTGGTAGGAACAGGGTTGAGGCAATTGGAAGGAATGGTGTGCTGTGTGTATTTCTGTATTTTTGCCCACCCAGCAGCTCTTGACCAATTTCCACCAGATCTGGAATAGATGGCAGCACTCTCAAAATTGAAAGTTCCATGAAAACCAGCAATCAGATGGGAAAGAGAGAGCCCAGTGAGGGTGTGGTCAGGAAATGGGGTGTAGTATGAGCCCAGCTCTCATTAGACATTGGAGAACCCTGTCAGAGAAGAGGGGACATACAGATACACGTGCACAGAGCTATGGGAAATCCTCCTTACTTACACTGATCGTAGAACTGATTGCTGCAATCTCCTTGAGGTTAATTTTTGTACCGCGGGATGCTTTTACATACGGGACTTAGGAAGGGGTTACTGTCAAGCTTTGGTACATGGTATTTTGAAAAGTAAAACTTGGAATATATTCTCCATGAAAAATATCCAGATGAAAATCCAGGCACTTTCTGCAGTCCTCCATCACACCCTGGTCCATGTTACAGTTCAGCTTTCTGAGCAGGCACAGCAGCAAGCCAGCAACTTCATGTACAGGAGCAGACCCGCTGAGTTCAAAGGAGCTGAGCATAGATATATGTAAATATACCCTGATCTTGCAGGATCAGGATCCTACGTATTGCATGGGATTTGGCCTGGCTTTCTGCTTCCCCCCAGGATTTGACCTGTTGTTTTTAAACACCAATGTAATTGATGCATTTTAATATTGCTGTGATGTTATCCTGAAAGGCAACTGGGAATTAGCATACTGTATTTCATTACTTCATGACTTTTTATATATTCATATTTAGACTGAGCAGTGTTAAAAAGAATATTTTATTTCATTATGCAATTTTTAGTGAGCTTATTATCAGTAATATGTTTAGCATAAAATTTATTAGTGACATGCCCTTTAATTTAGCCTGTCTAATTGGTGCTAATTTAGTTAGATTGCATTAAATTACACCCTTTAATGTAGCTATGTGTGGGTCAAGAAATCCATTCCAACAGGTTAGGTAATTTTTCATGCAGCTGAACAGTAAAAATGGTATTGAGGTAGCTGAAAAATACAATCATGTTCCAAAATAATAGTTTTCCTGGATATGATTATCAGGGAAACAGGATTTCTGTTATAAGTCTCTTCGTTTGAAAACTTACTGGGTTCATCTTCCATCTAAACTCATGCCCCAGTCTCCACAACAAAGACAAAGGGTGGAAATTAAGATCATTACTCTTACGTGAGGGGAAATTATTAAGAATGATCTTTATTTCAGCCTTCATTCCTTCTTTATCATGCTCAGCACAAAGATAACAGTGAAAAATACGTTGTCCCTTCTTTTATCTGAGTTTCTGCTTTCTGCTCCATTAGAATTACTTTGGTCAGATGCTTGGAGTGGAAAGTAATTGATTTGATCTCAGCAGTGTACAAAGAAGCAATCTAAGCCTGACAAAACAAAACAAAAAATCTGACCTGTAAGAGTCATCGATCTCCAGCAGTAAGAGCAGAGGGCGTGAGGCAGGACTCCTGGGGGCAGGTCTTCAGCTCCTGTAAATTGTCGTAGCTGTTATGAGTCAGTGGTGTTTGAAGTCACTGTCAGTTTTGCCAGTGAAGGTCTCAGACCCTGGATTCGGTTCCCAGTTTCCTGTACAACCTCCAGAAAACTCCCAGTCCTCTCTGGCCCCTGAATGTGTCACTGGCTCTGCTCTGTGGATCGGTGATTGCTGCACTCCTGTGCCTCCATTCTCTCCCTCTGTTCCAACCCATCTGCTAGGAATTAAGTCCAAGCACAAAGCAAACTTCTACAGTCTTTGGAGGTGTTTTAATGCATCATTTCAGTGCATGAGAAAGCCCCTGCACGTCTTGGTGCTGTTGGCAGCAATGGTTCCGAGAAAAGGTGGATGAGTGGGGAAAAGACACTAAGGCTTTCTCTCAGTGAATCTAAGTGTCAGTTCAGCATGTAGAGAGCGTGCTCTCAAAGCCCTGGAAGATCAATAAATTATCTCCTCCCAAGCCCCCCTTTTTTTGTCCAGAGGACATGAGTCCTGTATAACAGGGTCTGACACCTTTTGAGCATGTTTCTAGGGGTGCCCTGTGTAGCCTAATGGTTCACTAACCTGTTGCTGTGATTCTTTGCTCAGGTTATTGTATGGTGGTGTCATCATTTTTGAAGGAGTTATGTTGTTAAACTGCACTTACAGTTTTATTGTCCTCATCTTGTTCTTGTTGAGCTTAGTTTTATGATGGACTGCCTGAATAAGCAGAAACACTTGCTCTGTTTTCTTCTATAACACACTCCTGACATAGCCTTTACATTTGTAAACCTACGTTTGTAAAGGTTGCAGGTTATAAACTTGGGTGCCCCACATCCTCAGAGAGCATCTACACAACCAAACACATGGATCTGGGTGAGAAGGAGCAGTCAGGAGTTTAGATGTAGAGCACCACTAGGAAGGAACAACAGGGGTATCAGAGCTATTTTTTACCTGTGCTAGCATATATGATATTATTGCAGCTGAGTCACATCTTATTGCGATTTTGCAGGGAACCCACAGCATAGACTCAGAAATAAAGCTGTTGCTCATTCAACTCCTCTTCTGCCCCATATTTAAGTGGGTGAAGTTTTCCCCTGCAGCACCAATGAGAAAAATTACTTGAAGGAATGATACTTGTAGCAATTTTCTCTCCTACTAAGTGTTAATCCGTAGGGTATCATCTTGGCAAAAAAGAGTCTGTTACACCAAAATATCAACCTGAGTTTCTTAACTCAGCCAGCTGAGCATTAAGAACAAAGCTAAATGCCTATTAGGTCCGATCCAGAAGGATTTTTAATTCCTTGGAAAAGACTCCCATTCAGATGTGAGAGCAATTGTAAAGGATTTAACCCCTAGAAGGCATTGGAAGAGCCCTTTCTGAGAGCAGTTATCTGGGCTAAGCTGATACCTGTTTGATTTTTGGAAGGGTGTGAGACCAACTTTGCCTAACAACCAGCTGTAAAACTGTCAGAAAAAAGCAGCAGCTCAATTGCAAACATCACACTGAGTATTATGTTTTGGGTAAATAAATATAGAAAAGAATAAGTGGAAATTTTCCTCTAATAGGAAAACACATCAATGATACTGTAATTAGAACCAACATTATTCAACTGCAATAAAGTATTTATTTTACTGTGATTACAACAGTTGTTTATTCCTGGGAGCTGTATCCAGACACAGAATATCCAGACAGGCTATCCAGCAAAATATCAGCAGCTGTCTAAAATAAGTTTGTTAAATCTATGCTTAGTGGCTCAGTAGATACTTGCCAGTGCTGAGGCTCAAGACCATGGACTGGCCAAGTGTACCAGTCCAGCTGGGTCACAGCACAGTTACAGTCCTGTGCCTCCAAGGGGGTGCCTTTGTAGCCATGAAACAGCAGCTCAGGCAATACAGAGAGAGCAAGGCAGAAGGATGGTGCAGGTGCACATAAAATTAGTCTTTCCAAGGACTGTCATGGTCCTGCCATACATGAGGAAGTGACAGACAGATTTTATCCCAGAAATGAAACTTAATAGTCTGGGTGTGTTTGCAGGGCTTTAAGAAAAGAGCGGATTTTTTAAAAGATGTGTGTTTATCTATTGGCTTTTGATCTAGAACAATAAACACTCTATGCATGCTGGGGCTGAGCATTCTCCTTCCAGCTATTTAAATGTTCCCAAACTAAACACACACTTCAGTTCATTCCTGTACTTTGTCACAGGACAAAATGATCAACTTCAGCAGCAAAGCCAAGTTTACAGCTAGACTCAGCTAGACTCATGAGGCTGATCCCAGGCAACTTGCTACCTCCTGCTCAGTAGACCTTCCTCGAAGGCAGCAGCTGAGGAGAACACAGTGGCTGCACAGGCTGTCTGAGGATCTCTGCTAAGGAAGGGAGAGGGCAGGTATCTCTGCTTCACAGACTCCTGCCTGGCATCTAGAGGTCCTGATAACGCCCAAGCCTTCGAAATATTCAGAAACATTACCAGGATGTTGGGCATAAATTAACAGTATAATAAAATGTTGTGGGTTAGTTCTGAGGTTCCATGTTGATGTAAGGGAAATTAGTGTCCCTATGTCCTCCCCCTCTGCCCTGCTGCAGGGCTGGTGACTGGGCTGGTCACTCTGGGCCTTGTCCTTTGTGTCCAGAGCAAGCAGAGGCGGTGCCAGCCCTGCCTGTTGCTCTGACAAGAGCCAAGTGTGCTGGATCTGGTGCCAGTGCTGTGCTTGCCAGCACTTAACTGTGTAGACAGAGATGCTGGGAGGTGGTGCAGGGTTGTGCTGGGACATTTCTGCCATAGCCATCTAGGCCACCAGTGGTGTCCTTGATCTCTCGTGACATTAGACTTGTAGCTTTTGGTTTCTTGCTGTAAATCCAAAGCTCTTACAAGGAGACACACTGTGGCTGGCTGTGTGCCTGCAACCAAGGTGTTGGCTGGGAATCCTGATATGGCTTCCCCCTGTCAGATGTGATGGGTCTTCCCAGAGGTCCTGTGCCATCATCCTGGCCTTTAGGGAGAAGCTGGGCACTGGTCAGAGAGTGCAGTCTCCTGGGCTGTATGGAAAGCCTCTGGTAGAGAGGCAAGCTGAACTGAGGTCTTCCAAGAAGAAGCCCGTGGCACATGCTGTAGCTGTTTTGGCACTGGGGCAGTCTTTAGGAAAAGCTGGAGATTGTTCTGAATTGGTTCCCATTGCCTGCAAGTAGCAGGCACCAGCTCTTGCACTTGCTCCTTGTTTTGAGTGCTGTTAGGTGGGACACTGCGGGGGGGATGCAAGCCAATACTTTGTATGAAAATATTTAGAAAGAGATAAGAAGAACCTGCTTTTCATCTAGTCTCATTCTTCCCTGCCAGCCTGTGCTTTCTTTCAGCTCAGGAGACTGAAATCTTCTGTTCTCTTGTAAAAAGAAGTCACTCTGTGAGCAGAGGAACTAATGAAGCCTGGCTTGTAATGTCTCTCTCTCATGCGGATCCTCTGATATCTTACAAAGGGTGAGCTTTATTAGCTTTTCCTGAAATGGGACAGCAGTAGGGTCCCTCTTCTCTCCCCCACTGCCTTCTTTTCAAACTCTGAAGAGTTTCCGTATCTTTTGACCTTGATGCTGGACAGCAGGGGTGAGTTGAACACCCTTTTTGTATGAGAGCACAAACACATGCATTATTTCAGACTCCCGTGATTGCAGTCTGTGGGTGTCTCCTTTCTGTCAGGAATCAGGCTAAAAATAAAACAAACAAATCCACTGAAATTAAAAAGAAGTGCTGGTGTTCAGATGACTTTATGGTATGAACTGGGGAATTGTCTAAAATGTTCAAAATAATAACACTGGCTAAGTTGAGATCCACCCACTCATAGCAAAAGGAGTTGATACTTTATTAGAAGAGTGGAATGCTGCTCCTGAAACTTATATATCTATTAACACATATACAAGACAACCTTCTCTGTTTAGTGTCAGCTTTCCATTTTTTTGTGATTAGAATTAGTGAGGCAGGAAAAGAATGGTTCATCCCTACCACTAACAGGCAAAGGGAGACAAGAAAAGTTGAATGGGTTAAAATCCATGCTGGATTCAAACATTAGATTTTCTTTGTCAATTTGTCACAAATGCAATCATATTTAAATTCAGCTGCTTGGGTAACACCCAAAAGCTATCATTGCACTAATGCAATTATGATAGCGCATCAATTGCTGTAAATCACAAAGCTATAGTTCGGGTGTAGTTGTCATGTTCTTTGTGATTAAAAGATGTAGAATCTCTAATCACTGCAACAAGGGAGGCTGTCATCGATAAAGGGAATCTGGAGCTGGAGAACAGTATTGATTGTGCCAAGGAATTTGCAAACTCTATTTCTCAGTTTTTGCACACTTTGAACAGCCTTCCAGGGCACACCATCAGCTTCACAAGCACTCTGAGACCCCCTGGGTTGGGGTACTAAATGAATAGGTTAACGTCTGCTCTGGTTCTCTGGCAAAAGGACATTTAGGAGATACTAATTTTTTTAGCAATTTCTTGTCCAAAAGGGCATGCTATTTGGCAGATCAAAATCAGAAATGGTATATTGTGTTTCCATCTTGGAGGGAGTAATGGTCATTCCCCAGCATAGTCTCACGTCATGCTGGTGGTGGGGTCTTGGTCCCCCCAGTTGCACTGGGGTCAAACCAGTAAGAGGTCTGTGTGGCTAGCAGGGGCTCTGTGCAGAGCCCACAGCATGGCCTGTGGCTTTAAATATCTCCTTCACCTTTATTCAAATGATATGACTTCTCTACCCATAACTGAGAGTCAGGCTTTCCCATGTTCCAAGATGTCAGTGCTTATCATCTGTGTTCTTCTTCTTTAAAAAAACCCCAAAATACACAAACAAAAAACCTCCCACACACAATAAATCTCCCAAAATAATTTATGGCCATTATTCATAAATTATTTATGTTCAAACAGTAGAATTGTAGGCAAAAAATGAGCATTAAATGACCTGGTATGATGCAAATGGAAAGATAGTGCTGGACTGTCAGGCTGCTTCGTTGTTTTTCATGCGTTTGGCTGTTTGTTTGCTTTTCTGTCAAGAATCTCCATGGATCAACATATGAACAATTTATGTGATTATTTTGATTAATATGTAGCATGTGGTTTGAAAGCTTTTATACATTTATAGCTTTCCCCCACAATGACATAGTTCCTTGTATTGGTCTGTCTGCATGTGGATGTGTGTATGTGCACAATATCTGTACGTAAATGTTTTTAAACTAATATTCTTTGTATAGAAATACTGTACCCTCGTGTTGCAATTTCTCTGGTTTTCACCACTCTCTTCTTTATGCTTGGGTGGTCATATTTTGAAATTTCCCCAGGACCAGTTTTTCATGCAGTCACGTTTCTCATCACATCTGAAGGATGTTGTGCTTCGCATGGTAATTAGGTCCTCTTTGTTTCATCTGCTGAACCACTCTCTGTTACTTCCTGCAGCACGCTCACGACTGGAGGCTATTGCTGAAATGTTAGAGCAGTGGAGATTCTCTAGGAGTAAACAGCTTCATGTGAACTTGCCTTTTTTTTTTAATGCTGATTTACATCCTGTTTAAACCTTGTGCAATTATATTTATTCCCCTTGCTTTCTCAGAGTAATGCCATTTATTGAAATAATTTATTCTTGCATTGTGTGGCTAGTGGGTGTGTATAGAAATCATCTGAGTATTTACAAATACATATGACTTTATATATAAAAACACACAAGTATCCATCTTCCTAAGGCTTGAAAATGCTGATGGCTTAGCTGGGAGCACAAGTTACTGTCAAGGTTTGCAGAGTTCATGCTTTCATGGCTGAAAAGAAAGCTCTGATTGTTAGTTTTTCTGGCCCTGTGTGAGGGCAGGCAGAGGGTGGCTTTGGGCTGTGTTTGGGGGGCTGAGCAGGGTCTGGACGGGGGTGGCAGTGTGCTGTGGATGCTGGGACAGGGACCCACACGTGGCACAGCAGGGGCTGAAATCCTGTGCTCCTGCAAGCCTGGCCAGGCCACTCTGAGAAGGGAGTTTCTTCCAGCAGAATTTTATTACCTCCCTTCTAGCTGTCAAGCCACAGCAGAGAATGAAGTCCTAAGTTTTTAGCCTTTGCTGTTTAGGAGAAAATTTTCCAAACCTGCATGACCCTTTTTGCTGGTGCAGGCGGCTCCTGCACCTTAGGGCTGGCAGGTTGCTCCAGCTGGAGCCAAAGGGCACTTTGTTAGAGGCAGCTCAGGTTGTCCTGCTGCGCTGGCAAACCCTGATGGTGCTGGGGAAGGCAACAGAAACCAGGTCAGGTTTGCCCTGAGGCTGCTGGGGAACCCCTGCCTGGGGTCCCTGCAGAGAGACATTCAGGGCAAGAGCACTGGAAATGCCTACAGTCCTCTCAAGAAATGCAAGGTGATCTAGTAAGTGACCCTGAATTTCCTGTGAGTAGGTACAAAGCTCTGGAATGCCTTTTTGCAAAAGATGCCCCAGTGTTGTTGTACTGGGAACCATCACACTGTCTGGAACCCCTGCCTGCTGGAGGGGAAGGTGTGCAGGAACTCTCCAAGCAGCTCGTGGTGGCAGGGCAGGGGTGGCAGCAGGAATGTTTTTCACCCTGGTAGGTTCAGTAATACACTCCAGCTTATCCATGCTGCTGGCCCAAGGGTTGCACATGTATATACATGGGGGTGCAGGTAGGTTTGGGAGAGATGTGGACAGCAATGATAGATAGCAAGTGCTTTTGCTAATGCATGGAATTGATACTGGTTGGTTATTTTTTTTCCTCTTGTAATTAATAATGCCGTGGTTACTATGATTATAATGGTTGCATATCCCTTTAAGTGGTATCCAGATTGAGGTTTGCATGGCATTTTTCCCTTGTTTGTGTGTTCTGCAAGCATATTAAGAAAGTCTCTAAAATAATATTACCAAACATCAAGTAAAATCCTGTCTCCTGAAGGGCTGATGAGATCATATGCGTATGACTGTGTGTTATCTTGCGCTGACATATGGAATTAAGACTTGGACTATCCTCACCTAGGAAGACATCATTCTGCCAGCTTTTTCTCTCTTCTGGCCATTTCAGATGCAGTGGCTTTTTTCCCTTCATCCAGTTAAAGCAGGGCTGTTCTCTGGAAAAGCCAATGAGAAAAATTTGGCAGTTTGATAATGTCTGAGAGTCTCTTCATCTTCATTTTGTTGAGCTTCCTGGTTGCACATAAACAGAACCATTTGTGTCAAAACACCACACACACATTTAGCCCTGCAACAATTCTGTGATTTTAATAAACTGAGTTGTATGTGAAAGGGAAACTGGATTTTCCATTATCCTGCTGGCAAAGCTGTTGGTGAGAAAAGCCTGAAATTGAGCCATTCAGCTCTGCAACTTGGGGGACACGGTTTCTTCCATGTAAGATCAAATTTAGCAGCACTGCCACTTCTCTTAATATTGTTTTATTTTATCGGGTTTTAAAAATTCTAGGGAATTGTGACAATCAGGGGCAGACATTTAGGCATTTCCCTAACTGGCTTTTTCATTTACTAAAACAAATTATGTGTTGTTTCTTTCTGGAGTGCCTGCCATTATTCTGTTTCATATCCTTAATGAAAGTGATTTAACAGGTTGAAATCGGTAGGAGACTCCTCCATTTTTATCACAGTCAGATTTTTTTAAAATCATCAAATAATTTCAAATTTTCGTCTTTTTGTAAAATTTTTAAAATATTGTTTTAAGTCCAAATCAAAACGATTCCCATCCTCCCTTCAATTAAAAATTATCATTAGACAACAAATTGCTCATTGTCTGGCTTAACATGAGTGGCTGGCTCTCAATCTTGCATTCAGATCCCCAAGTCACTTGTCTGATGGGGAATTTATTTCCCATCTGTTTCCATTTCTACACTGCGAGTTCAGCCTGGCATATGAGCTGCTGCACACTTGTGGGGTTTGTGATCCATATTTAATTCCCCTAACTTTTGGTTTTTAACTGAGACTCCCCAGTTAAGCAGAGTGGTGACCCTGGCTTCTCTCTGTAGTCAGTGCAGGAGTAGGTTCACCCAGAAGGTGACTCTGCTCATGGAAGATCTCAATTAAATGCCTAAAGAATAACTTCTCTAAGATCAAACTGCTGTGTGCTTTAAGCAGTTCCACTAAAAGAAACCTTGTTGGCTTATAGAGACATGCTGATAATGGGCTCGTTGGCTTGTTAGGTCAGCGAGCAAATGGATGCTGGAGGTCCTTGGGGCTTAAGTACCAAACCACCATTGTATTTCTGGGGAGATCATGCATTTCAAGGGTGTGATGTGAGACATGAGACTGCAAAGTCATCCCCAAGCTGCATTCATTCCCCTGAAATGCTCAGTGTGTCAGACCTGATTTCAGTTATAAAATGGAAATAATAGATAAAAAAGGTCAAACCATTTATTGAGGATTGACATTTACAGCAGTCAGGAATCTCCAGTCATATACAGCATTGTGTATATATGTCACTCCTATATGACACTGTCCTGCTGAGGATCTGCAAACCACTGCTTTCCTGTCATAACTAGGTGGTGGCAAGTCATCTGTTGCTTACTGTGTTCGTACAGATGCCTAAACATAGAAATGCAGAGTTAATTAACTTGCCCAAAGCTTCAGTGCACATTTAGCAAAAGGAAAATATGAATTACCAAATCCTCTCTGTGGTTTCAAAATTCTTTTTTTTTTCTGCTTCAGTAAATTTTGTCAGAATATTTTTGTGAAATGAAACTGAAATTAACTGTTTTCATTGAAAGGTGAGTCTTAAAGCACGCATGTCCTTGATCCCATTACATGCAATAGCAGTTGTGTGTTGGAGCACTGACAGCGTCTGTGCATTGAGTACAGTGCAGAAACCAGACTGAAGGTAATAGCCCAGACTGGGATCCAGAGAACAACTGCTACTTGTGTTACATCCAGGACCTGGACACAAACTATCGTAGGAGCAGTCACACTGTGAGTGAGAAATAACACTAGTCTCAGTCCAGAGAGCAGGATATGATCTTTGCCATTAAGATCTAAGGAGGAGGAAGGGGAAGGAGAAATTCATAAACCCTCAGTTACATGCACATACACCCGTGTGCACGTGCACAGTAGGAGAGACACCTCAGCTAGACTGGCAGCAGCAAAGTAATTAAAGGTGCTGAAGCAGTAAGTGCCAAGACATCCTCTCCAAGGGTACAGAAGGTTTGCTAATGTCACTGCTGCTGTCCCAAAGGTATCATGCAATTCTGGTATTTGTCTCCAGTGCCCTTTGTGAGATTTGCATTGCCTGGGAGCCAGTCTGTTTTCTCCTTGCCTTAATGGTCTGACTTTGAGAGCTGAGCCTTGAGATTGCTGTGCCTCAAGGAGACCCAACACATCCCCAGTTAATGTGGTCCTCAGGGCTGTTTTGTTCCCATTGCTCATGCATTGCTGCCGCATTATTTCTCAGTGCTTTGAATTAACGGGCTAATATCCTGGCACTAAGGATTTAAGGGACCTTGTGCAGATAAAGACAGTATAATTTATAGAGCAAATACAACAGTAGTCTTGAAAAGATTGATAAAATGACCTATCATTGCCTAACAGGTATTAGATCTCAGGTTCCCTTTTCCCCCTTCCTGCTCTCCCACACAGGAAGCTTTTCAGCCCCTGGGTAAGATGCCAAGAATTCTAGTCAATCCCAGCTTCTAAAATGAAGAAGAAAGATGTTTAGATTTTAATGAAACATATCTTCCAAGTTAACTTAAATGCTTGTTTAGATAGCTTTTGAGATTAGTCTAAGAATAATAAAGTGTTATTTATAGGAAACTTCCCGGCCAAAGACCTCTGGGCAGCTCCAGAATACCAGAACAAAGGATTTACAGCCCACTGACTACTTAAAATGGTGATGTTATTTTCAGATTCAAAATTTCAGATTCCTCTTCCCTTTAAGACAGGCTTTTGGTGAAGAGTAAAAGCTGTCTACCAATCCTTCAGATTCTGGAGTTACTCTTGATAGTATCATACATGTGGGTCAGTTTATTTAGCTTGATTTTGGAGCTTTTACAGATCAGCGTGATGTCTTCTGTGCAGATTTGTGTCTGCTTACAGCATCAGTCAGAATAAGTGGAAGGATGGGATCTGCCCTGGCTGCTGTAGGGGATTTTCCTAGAGTGTCCCCAGTCTCCTAATAGATCAGTGTCTGTTTCTGATGGGATCCGGCAGCAGGTCAGCATCCTTAGGTAAAGAAAGGCTTCCTGAAGTGAGCAGCAGTCTCAGAAAGTAAATTAATGGAAGCCGGCATCTGCTGATCTCTTTGACAATAAGGAATTCCGCTGCCAACATTTAGAAACCAGTGGAAATGGTCTCCATTGGAAACCAGATTTCGACTTTCTGCCCTGGGCTGCCAGAAGTATTTCAGCATAAAATGCTAAAGTAAGTTGAACTTTCAATTATAATTTCAATGACTGTCTAGTGAAATGGATTAATGCTCTGGCACTGCACCTTTGAGGCTTTGGCTTGAATCTTGTAGGATAAAAATCTGTCTGCTTTGACAGTTGAAAAGGTCAGAAGTGAAATAATGTCAGGTGGTCTTAGCCCAATTCAATGTCTCGATTAAGAAGTAGAGGTAAAAGTTGTTGATGTGTGATATCATATCAGATCCTTTGCGAAAATATAAATATTTTATTTACATTTTATCATCAGAATTAGATGCTGACAGCTGCATTTGGGAGAGGTGGAGCTTAACTCACACTTCAGGATCACTGGATTGCAGAGTGAGCAAAATGCAGGTTACAATATGCAGTATCTTAAGCTGAAAAGCTTCATTTCAATCAACTTGAAATTGATTTCCTGATATTTGACTGTGTCAAGCATAGTTCACTTAAATGTTTTTTAAAGTTTAATTTGGGATTTTTTATTATCTGAGAGTGTATAGAAAGTCGATGGTTTTCTCCCTGTTCAGACAGGGCCAGAGGTCTCTTCAATTTACTTTTTGAAGCTGCTGCAATTCAATTCCTAAGCTTGTTAAATAGAATTGTGGTTAAGGAGCAAAATACGGATATTTGCAGAATGCATTTTTGTCTTATTTGAATACATACTTATATAATTTTATACAATGATAATATGTAAATCAAAATCACTTCTCCAGACATCCCTGCAGAAAGGTCACTTTACAAAAATTTGTAGCAATAGTGGCGGGAATTCCTGTTGGGAAAAAGGAATAAATGCAGGCTTGGGGCCATGTGTCTCAGTGATGGGGATGGTGGCTAACAGAGCTGCAGAGCACCTTTTGCTGCCTTGGATCTGTCCCCAGTGCTCCTCACGTGTCAGGCAGCCTTGGCACTGCTCCTCCAAGTGAAGTCACAGATTTTCTCTGCTTATTGCAATAAGGAACACAGACACAGGAGAGCGCAAATTGAAAATCAGCTGTCATGGTATGCTACATAAATTGCCCAGTTCTGGTTGGTAATCCATTTCAGATGATTAAATAAATGAGCACTTATGGCCTGTTCAGCGCTGGTGGCATCTTTGTTTTATTTAATTCCCTGTTCCCTCTGTGTGTATGTGGGGTGTCGTGGGGTTTTTTCAAGTTTTGTTTCCATCTTGAGGCAAAGGAACCACAGTCTCCATGTGAAGGTGATGCAGTGCAAGGGCTGATGGAACTGTACATGTGTTGTAAAGATTAATTGGCGTTCAGTTAGGGCCCATAAAGCATGGCATGCCATGCACTATCCTCTGCTTTGCCTCCAGTGTGCAGTGCCGTTCAGTTCACGGGGTGGGCACAGGCTGACAAAAGTCTGGTCCTGAGGTGTAGGTGCAAAACCTTCGAAGGGCTTCGGGGATTCACATATGGCTTAACGTGGGGCAGGTGTAACATGATCTTGCTTTGCTCTGCTGAAATCTACCAAGTGGGGCCCAGGGGACCATTGAAACCACAGAATTATCTTTTATTTGTTCTATAGATTTTTCTGACCCTCCCAAAAAAAAGTGTAATATATCACGATGTTCACGCTTCAGAGCTGGAGAGTTTAATTGTGGTGCCGACCCACGGGGCCACCAGTGGTGCTGCCTCGGTGGGTGCCACAGACAGCAGAGGCCAAACCCCCTGAGTGCAAACCCTTATTTATGATGGAGCAAAGTGGTGATTTTGCAACTATCTCGGCTCAAATATGGGACCATTTCCCTAGTAATAAAACTATTACTCTGTAACTGTTTACTTATCAGGAGACCATTATGTGATTGATGACCTGAAAATGGAGGTTATCTTTCAATTCATTTGAAATGCAAACTGACTAGAAAATCTATAGTTATTGCTGTGTATTTTTAAGCAAAATCAGGCACCTACATTGACTTCCTATTTACATTTCTTTGAGAAGAAAAATCACATAAAAGCTATCAAGAAACACATTTCACAGCAGGCAAATTAATTGGTTTTACTGTATTTGAATGGAGGGTTTGTCAAATAAAACATGCCATGACAGTTAATAGTGTCATTTAGAGGCAGAAAATTATTGGCTTATTTGTTATTGGATAAAAGGAAGGCAAACACTTTGTATTAGGAAGTTTTAATGTGTTTAAAATCCTCATTAGGGATTTATGGACATTCTTGCTTAGCATAGCGCCTCATTAATTTGAGGCTAAACAGTTACTTCTGTGTTTCAATTCCAATTTTTTTTCCCCTTTTCTTTAATTAGATCTCGCATTAGAGTTTGGTCTCTACACCACTGGAGATGTAGAATTAATTAATGTGATTTATAAATCTAATGGAAGTGAGTTATTCTTAGATATCTTTTCATTTTAGTGAGCAGTTTAACTGCACACAGCATAAGTGCACACAGATCTAAGAGATTTTGGGAGCTCAGGAAAAGTATGCGACTTCTGCATTGAATACATTTAGCAGCGTCCCTTGGCATTAATAGATCAAAGGATTTTAATTGGAAATGTAACTAAAAGAGAGACCATAAAGATCCCATTCAAAATCACATATTTTCTTTGTTCTAAGTTCTGTACTGTCCAAAAAGTGTTATTTCAACTCCCCTTTTGTGTGATAACCATGACATTCAGTGGCAGTGGGAATATGTGTGTTTTACTATTTAATGAGCATAAGATTTGGCTCTGAATGTACTCTGGATTTGGATGCAATCACAATAATGACATAATCATTAATTGTACTATTTTGTTAGTATCAATAAAAGGAAAATAGCTTTTATTTCATATAAGAATTTCATTTATTTGATTGAAGTTTATGTTAAAAATTTATCTATCTACTTATGCTAACAGGTAGTGTTGATATTTAAATCTTAACATGTTTCAAAATACATTTGCTTTGTTTCCCCTGGAGCAGGAACCATGTCCTTGACCTTTGAATTCTGGCCCTCTATTTAGAAGATGGTCTGAGGACATGATTTACAAGTTGTGACTGTGATGGAAGGATGTATGAAAACAACTAATTTGCAAACAGGCTCTGAGCAATTAATTTGGGTCCCAGCACTGGCCTTGCATCTGTGCAAACTGCTGTAGAAATTACGCCCAGGAGTACATTTTTCTGTGAGGACATTCATACCTGCTTTAAAAAAAAAGAAGTGGAACAGGTAACAAACACAGCTACCCAGTGTATCCTCATAGCCACAGTAGAGGTACTGTCAGATGTAAATATATCTTTGAAAAGGTTCCTCTTTAAAACCTCCAAAGAAATGTTACAGTCTGAATTCATGGGGTCAAATAATGCTTCAGGTTACACTGATGCAACTTCACTGACATCAGCAGAGTTTTAGTTGTGTCACAAAGGCCACAGTCTGACCTGGCGACTTTGCTACTATTTTAGCAGGAATTTATACAACTGCTGCCTGATGCTGCTCTTGTGCTGGCATGTGCTGGGAGCAGACACCACATTCCACTAATGTGAAATAGATTTAAAGGAGATCCAATTCCAAGTTATATTAAATTTGGACAGCTATGTCTGTATAGTAAAGGGATTTTGCATAATTTCCAAGAGGTTCTCCTCAATGGGTTACACTGAGAATAAATATGGTGTCTAATTTCCATCCCCCTAACTGAGGGAAATAGACTTGGAAGCCAAGCTCCCTTCACACACCTTCTATACTGCTTCATTGTCTTTGGAGAAGTTAGATTTCATTCACAGTGGCAAAAGGAAGACAAGAAACAGACACTTGATCATTATTTCTGCCACATCATATATCTCACCACAGCAGAGTGTTGCATAGTCTGTTAGTCAGGCTTTGATGTTTCAAGTGGACCAGTGCACGGTGGCATTTTAGGTCAGGATGCCTTTTATCATCACTTTAATGGAAATGTATAAGGTAACCTGTTCCAGAATAAGGTGAAGATGCCAAGGCACAGAAGAAAATGTCCTTATTTTGTGTAAGTAAATAAGTACCTGCAGGGATTGGAGGAGAAGGAACAGAGAGGAAGGAAGTAAGTTTGACATTCCAGATTTTCTTGCTCTTGGTCAGCATTAAATTGTTGGAACAGCCTTTATGCAAGCCAGTGTTGTAGTCACAAATTAAGTACTGCAAAAGCTGCTTTTGGTGGGGCCTGGCTTAATCCTGACATTGTCAGTTACTCTGGTATTATCATTATGGTGAGTTTTTAAAATACTACATTCAGAATATTCTGTAAGTAAAATGTGCAGCCTTACCTACATTAAAAAACTCCCGGGAGACCTTGAAGTGAGAGATCACTTTATCAGACTTCTCTCTCTATTAGAGTTTGGCAATTTACTGCATGAAAATAACGGCAAACCATTGAGTATAAATTGAACATCAGCATATTGTGCTTTCATGGATGACTATTTCATGGTGATCAACATTGAAATGGTATTGTTAAAAGAAAACATCAAAGAAATGAAAAAGAAAAAAATGGGCTAAATACAGTACACACTGTGAAGAAGAAGAAAATATAATTGTCACATCCAGGTCAGTCTGGCTTAAAAGTTGCTGTAGCAGAACTAAATGGCAGTGAAAAAACATCATTGCAGTTGGGCTTACCTGAACTGGGAGGTCGTTGTAAGCTGAGTTCCTTGTAGGGAGATCAAACTGTAATTGTTTCTGACCTGTGGGCTGGTCACCCCAGCTGGTGTGACTGCCCTGGTTTGTCTGGCTCTTGGGTGATGGGAGAGGACCATACTAGAGTCATTGCCTTTTGTATGTAACTAAAGGTAGCCATTGTGGGGAGCTTTGGCTCCTCAGCTAGAGACCTTTGGGGCAGTTCTCTAAAGTTAGTGCAAGTCTGATTCAGTCACATTTTGGACCACACAAGTAAGTTGGTTTTCCTAGCTAATATGTGCTTTACTGGAGGGAAAAGGCATAAACTTCTCCATCCAGCACTGGAAGAGCAGCTCTGACTGCAGGACAGGCTGTCTTAGCTTAACAAATGGATTAACTTGCTCTTTAAAACTTTTTTGTGTTTTCAGGTTCTCCAGTAAATGCATATTTTGCACAACTGCTTCTGCAGTATTTGTATTACGGGGGAACAGAGGATCAGCTCTCTATTTCTTCAGACAATCGTTTTTCTCTATGTCCTAACTTTTTTATATATGTAAAAAGTATAATTTTTCACAGACTTTTCAATAAGCTCCAGGGGATATTTTGGGGGTAAAAATAATGTGAAATGCAGTCTTCTCGTGGTATTTTGGTTCCAGGATGATGGAGGCACTAAAAGAAAACAGTGAATATACATTATTTGGGACCCACAAATGGCTCCCTTGAGAATGAATAATGTCATACATGTATCTGAACACCCAGGGAACAATTTTGTGTGGTTTTGGGGGTATTTTAATACCACGTTTGACTTCATTCAGTTTCCTCCAAAACACAAACATACAGCACTAAGATATGTTGGTGGTATCAACATGAATATCAAATACACCAGAAAACAACATCAGGTTGCAATATTCTTTACTTGCTCTCTTGCTCCTCCTGTTCTTATGCGTTTGCACTAAAGTTGGTAAGGAAGAGCCAGGATCCTCCCAGCTAGTGAGATCAGTTGGCATCTATTTCTAGTGTCTTTAGCATGAGTGAGCCTTTTTGGACAAAATACTAATGGGAGAGAAAACAGACAGAAGCATGAACTCTGAAACAACCCAAGGAGGTTTGAACAGTGGGCTCTGAGCAGAGGGGTGAACCTTATTTGCAGTGAATGCAGAACAGTCTTTCTCAGGAAGAGAAATGTGTGATCAGATGGCAGCTAAGGGGGATGTTGGGAATGACTGAAGAGGAGAAATGAAGCCTGAGCATGCAAGGAAATACTGATAGCAATTGAAGGAAAGCTAGTGTTGGAAGGGCATGGGTATATACACTATTCAAATACAGGTGCAGTATTGCCTGTTCCTAAACTTGTAATGAGCATATCACAACAATGCAATCGTTGGTTCACAGAGGTTGGAAAGATGTTTCAAAGGTCAATATAGTCCAATATCTTGTGTTAGTCACAAAAACCAGGCACCCTCTGTTAATGGGAAGCCTGGCAGGAGCTGAAGGCATTCACAGGACAAGGGTTCTGCTGACTGTCCCAGTTTTGCTGTTTCTGGTTTCCTAAATGTTTTCCCCTTATCACGGTGTGGTGCACACTGGAAAGGATCAATCAAGGCTCACGCACAGGATCTTTTCCTGCTGGCAAATGAAAAATCAATTTGTGTTCGAAGGAGTAAACAGTAGTATGAGCTTCATCTCCCCAG
Source organism: Campylorhamphus procurvoides (assembly GCA_013396655.1). Lineage (NCBI taxonomy): Eukaryota > Metazoa > Chordata > Aves > Passeriformes > Dendrocolaptidae > Campylorhamphus > Campylorhamphus procurvoides. The sequence continues at coordinate 1,324,236 of WBMV01007081.1, forward strand.
AGACAAAATGGATTCCTTGATAAAGGAGATGACAAGGAAAGCTGAGCTCTTGATGTATAAACACATAGGTGTTCATATGCAAGAAATGAGAGTGGGTTCCTACGTTCATTTTACATGCAAGACTCACCTTCTCAATAAAACCAAGATAGGAAGAAGAGATTACTTGTTGAATGCCAATCATCCATCAATAAAAATAGGGGGATTGTTCATGAACAGTTTATCCAGATGAAAATGTAGCTGGTCAGCTCTGGCAAAGACATTATTCATTGTGTATTTCTGCTTTGTGGCACTACATTTGAATTTTGAGAACTATTGTGGCAAGTCTGTCGAAAGATTGTGTTGCTAACATTTCAGAGAAATGTCTGCTGTCAGATGTAAATTACAGGGAAAAGAATCTTTATATGATTTTTCTGTGCCACAAAAACAAAATCTGATCTCATGCAGGTTATAAATTGTCCAGGAGGTAAGAGTGGTCAAGGGATGTTGAATGAATAAATGGAAAGTTAGATCAACATGACTCATCAGATATTGTAGCCATTCACCCAATGTCATTTGATCTGCATAACATTAAAGGCTACTATTTCCTCCCTCTTAGATTTCTGCCCTGCTTCCCCTCCCTTTAAAGCTCAGCACTGAGCCACGCAAGCCGTGAATTAGACCTTTGGTTCCACATCATTTAAGCTCTCTTCTCTCTCCTGTGAGACCGAAGAGTGAAAAAAGCCTTAGAATACAGGCTTGTATTAGGTGGAACATTTTGACCATCTGACCTTTCCTTTTTTAATTTTTAGCAAGCAATATTTAAAAGTAAATATTCAGTGTTTTGATGCAGAAGAGTTTTGCCAGATTAAAAGCAAATTGGAAGATGAGTTCAGTGTAGCATGTAGCTGTTGTGAAATCTCCTTGCTTTGATTGAAGTTTTATTACCTCAGTACGTCTGTCTGCAGCTTATGTAGCATTCACTGGTTTTCATTCTGTGGTTTGTGAATGCACTGCCAGCCAAGAGAAGAGCTCCTGATGTGAATTGCCACCACTTATTCTTGCGGAAGCCAAATTCCTGGAATCTGTCCTTCCAGCTGAGTTAGATCATGCTGCTCACAAAGGAGGAAAAGCACCAAAAGTGTGCACAAATGCAAGCTGTGCCCTCCTTTTTAGACCCTGTTTACTGATGAAAGCCGAAGAGGAGAGTGAGGATGTGGGGGAGGTGTGCAATCACATAATGGGTCCTAAAATGCTGGATTTTTATTGGATTGGGAAGGTAGTACTGTGGGATGGATGCCCAATCTTGACTAAACTACAGGAAGAACGTGGCAGTTTATTAATGGCAATTCTAATAACAATTTGTTATACCAGTAGCACTTGGAGATGAATATTGTAGCTGCTCTGTTTAGTTCTGTCCTGATGAATCTATGCTTGGATGCCATGGTGTGCCAGGTGGGCCTGCTCCCACTTTCTAGCTGCACACAAGTGTTTATGGTCAATTAAACTTGCAATTTTTGATTCACACTTTGAAAGGTTGAGAGGCTGTTTTATCTCTTTCTTTTTTCCAAGATAGACTAAGTTTCTAATAGATCTGTGCCTTTCAAGTCTCTTAGAATGTGCAACTGCAGCATGAATTTAGAAAAATGGTCTCATTTCTTTAGAAATCCATTAATAGTAATGTACTGAAAGACTCTTACATTGATCTTCTTTCTGATAGCCATGTTGTAATAATTATTCTTTTAATGTTTGCATCAATCTAAATGTTTTCCTCTTTGTGCTAGTTCCTACTTGGATCTCCCTATATGACAATCACAGCACTTTGACATCTTGCATTACTTTAATACCAGTGATTCAAAACAAAGCAATGCCAAAGGGAACAAAAGTTCTGTCAAGCCATTAAAATCTTCTTTGCCATTAACACAATTAAATTGATGCATGAGCATTTAAAGTTATTAGCAAGTGCTGCCAGCAGAAGCTGGTTGTGATTGCATAATACATAGTGGGCTTTATTAAAGTAAAATGGTATGTTTATTGTTATTATCATCATTAGTTGTGAAGTAACATAAACTTAAACAGGGCTGCGAATTGGCAGAGTACTGTGAGACAAGTAAGAACATGCTCTGCCCTGTATTAATAACCAGATGCACAGTCATCGTTTTTCCAAACAAAGGAATACACATGGTACCTAGGCTAACCATTAAGGCTGGCATGTGTAATGGTAGGGAGGGATGTTAAATAGAGAGGCAGCTTCTGTACCTCTGGTGCCTGCACTCATCTCAGTCTGACTCACTCAGCTGGATTTTGGGCTGCTCCTTTTACTGCTGTGAGAAATTTTGTGGTTGATGTGTACACTCTAAGCTTATTGGGGGAGTATTTGTTTTGTTCTCATATTCCAACATGCTTATTTTTCAATGAAAAAAATGAGGCGTGTATTAGAGACAGATGTGCTCCCACTGTCCCACTGCACATTGCAGTAATACCCCTGCTCGCTCACCTTTTGACTAACCATATTTCTCACTGAATGGGGAGCTGATATGAGGAATGGAAGACACAGATTTAGCAACGAACTTGCAGGTATTGAGAGGGAAAACAATGATTTAAGTAAAAAGGAGGGAGATGAAGGAAATCCAGTGAAGTCCAGGTCATATGGTATGAGGATGGACTGCATGCCTGTTGCAGTTCATGCTGACCATCCACTGCCAGTTGTCAGCCTAGGTCTGTTATGTGATTTCAGCTGAGTAGAAACTGGGGACAAAAGGTAAGGCTCTTTTTTTTTGGTTGTTTAAAGTGATATTATGGAAAATTGTAATCTATAGTAGATAAAAATCACGAGTACCCCTGCAGTGTAGTCGTATTCACTTGGGTAATTCTTTGCCAAGGTACAGATGAACTGTTGGGAATTCAGAGAACTGTGATGAAATAAGCCAAAGGGGAGGAAAATCTTGTTTATCAGGAAAGGAGGTAAAAGTTGAACATACAGTATTTCAGAAAAATAGAGTATAATTCTGCATGTCTGTGCATGGTGTAAATGTGAAGGGAAGTAATGAATTACTTAGAGTAGTGGGAGGAGCTCTACAAGAAAGGCTAAGGTGACACTGAAAGAAAACTTTTAACCATTATCATGAAAAAATACCAAATAGTTTACAACACTGTTGCAAACTTCACTAAGGGAAGGGATGGGAGACCCATTTCCCTGCAGTTTGGGGTCAGAGTAGCCACGGTACTGGAAGATACGGGGAAAATGTGCTCCATTAGCAGAGCATGAACTTGGTGATCCAACAGGTCTTTGTGGTCTTTGAACTTCTGTAGCTGTGCGGATTTATTCTTGAAGCTTAGTGGTCGAAGGCCATGGTCAGTGCTTTTGGTCAAGCTCTATAGCAGATTAAGATGACAGGGATTAAATTTAGTCATGAGTGTCTTACCAAACCAGTTACTAAGGGCAATAAGGTAGAAGCATCAGGCAGAAAAGTCTCACTGAATATTCATGGCACAAAGGACTTACCTATGATTTGGTATCTTCCTGAATATTTTGTCTTCCTCTTCTGCTTTACCCCCATGATAAAAGCCCATCATAGCTATCTGCAAGTGCTACAGAATGGTTGTACATACAAGTCATGTCTGTCTGTTTCTGTAATTGTTCACAGTATTTAGATTTTGTGCTCTGTCATGTCCTTGTAATGAGGGATTGTGGCAAATGCTGTAAATATCATTTAAGAAGTGTTTTCAGTTGGAATATATTTGTAGCACCACCGTGTGTGCGCATGGGTATGGTTGCATACACAGATACACTGCACTTTTCCAGGGGGAGAGGGAATAGCTCTCAAACCTCTTGTGGTGGATTCCTGTGTGCTGTGCAGGCTTCAGAGGATACTTAACCTGCAACAGGCTGATGAAGTGAGGGACAACAAAATCAGCAACCTCCCCTATAGTCCAACCAGTATTTTACTACAGTATATGTTTAAGTTTTAAGAGCTGTCTGGGCTGTTAGCCTATTAAGCTGTAGGATAAGATAGTTGATGATAACAGCTTTCTCCTAACTGTTATCACCTCTGTCCTTCGCTGCAGCATGTGGCAAGTTAAACCAAACCTCGCCTTCTCTCTGAAGGCTGCCGATAGGAGTAGCAGTGGGATCTTCTTCAATTACAGAAGTTTCAGGCAATTCTAGTGCCAGTTCTCAACTGTGAGGAAATCAGAGTACTTTATTGCTTCAAAAGTGTCGTTAGTAGCACAAAGCAGCGTGCAAGAGAAAAACAACTTTTGACAAAAAGGATCCTGCTGATGATTTATGTTGATCTGAACTAGAAAATTTGGTAGGCAGCAAGCATGGATACAGCAGTCTTCAAACAGTAGGCAGTTGCTTGTTAGCTGTTCACCTGTGTGGTTGTAGTCACTGAACTTTGCATCCAGCACCTGACTAAACATTTCTTTTTTTTTCTTTAAACTTAGGTTACCCTTCCCAATGACTCCAGTTGTGTGGAAGAAATACTGCGGGTGAGTAATACCCTTTGCTTTTTTATCTTTTGTATAAATTTTAGTGCTGTTATTTTCATCTTTCAAAGAGAGGGTTTGTAGGGCTTCTTTAACACTGTAGTTAAGTAGTAACATACCAGTGGGTCTGTCTTAGAGACACAGCTAAGTGGTAGGCCCAATGTGCTCCTTAGTGATTAAGATCAGTTCACCTAATACTCTTCATCTGCCAGTTTGTCTCAGTCAGGATTTACACACGTTCCTGTCCTTTTTTAAGCTTTGTCTCTGTGAGTCTATCCAGGACACATTTCTCTCCTAGCCTGATGTGGAGCTGCCTTAATTCTCACACTCACAAACTGACCTACAGTCTTCCTCCTTCCCTGAGACTACAGTTGCTCATCATTCATGGTTTTGTTAAAGACTTACAGACATTTTTGGGGGGATATGTGGTCAGTGGTGGAATACAGAAAGTTACAACTCCAAACCAAGCATGGCTTAATTGCAACAAGATCATGTAACAAAAGAAAGGGGAGTGTGCACAACAAGTTGTATGCCTTACTTTAAATGTAAGATGGGCTTTTTCTCAGCACCCCAACTTTGGGTTTCTCTCTTGGCAATGAGGTTTGCCGCGGGGCAGTTTTGCAACCCACCAGTCCCTCTCTGGGATTTAGGGTTTTATTCTCATGGGTTGAGTTTCCCATATGACAGAGCTATCTCCCTGGGATTGCCAGGCAACCTTCTGGTTTTTGGTATAGACGGGATAAAATTTCAGTGGGAATTTCTGCTAGCATGTCCTTATTACTAGGACCTAGTGCTGCAGGCTAACCCAGACCTGAAATTTTGTGTAACAGTCATGCCAACTTGCTTGCAAAGACATGGACTTGCAAAGACTCTTGCTTATAAAATAAACTTCCCAGTATTCACTGCAATCCAGAGTTAAGTAGTTTGGGAAACTTGCTGCTGTTTTGTGTACACACATTATCTTGGGGTGCCAGAGAAGTCCTTATGGGTTGTCAGTGTTGCTGCAGAAGTGTGTTGAAGCAGCAGGCAAGAATGCCTGTGCAGACCTGCAGTAACACAGAAGTGTCTGCATGTGCACCCATGAGCAATGAGTGCAAGGAAATAAAAACATTTACTTTCAACCTTCAAAGTGAGCAGGGGTTTATTACCTATAGAACACTAAGGGAGAAAAAGCAAAGGAAATGTTGAAAGGCCATGTGAAATGCTTGATATATTTTAAATGTCTTCTTTCCCTGTTTATATATTTCAATTAGGTTCATTACTATATTTGGAACAAATGAGTTGTTTGCTGGGGAAAGCAGTTGTTTTCAGTAAACAGCATCAAAAGAAAATGTGATGTGGTGAATTTCAGGGATCAATCATCCAGGTGACAGTTTTAATGGGGAACAGTGCATATAAATCACAGGAAGCAGAAATGTCTGTTTTCTAATCAAGAGGAGGTGATCCTATTTCCTACCCCATGACTGTAATTTGAGTCAAGAAACAAGCAGAATGTTGCAGGCTTCCTTCTGAAACCTGCTGACATCAGAGCAGGACTTGCTGCTGCCTTCAGAGGATGGAGATGAACTGCAGAGTTCCCACTCCTGTCACACTTGGGGCATTGCAGGGGCTCTTGGCGTGGAGAGAGCAGGGATTTGGCAGGTTTCCATGCCTCTGGGGATCTCTTTCACAGGGACGTGTAATGGGCACCTGAAAAAGGGATACAAACCAGCAGATCTTTCTGAACTGCTGGCTGCAGATACCCAGAGGCACCTCCATGCCCAGCCTGGCCATCCAAAATGCAGTAAAACTGCCCACCAAGCTGCTGTCACAACCAGCAGCCACCTTGAGCCTATGGAACCACCTATGCCAGGGAGTGCAACCATGGAGCCACCCAGCAAGGACCTGGCAAGCCCCAGCCCCAACTGGCTGCCCTCAGCAGCAGCAGTTTTAGGCTTCCAACCACATGTGGTGCTGAGGCACACATGGAAGTAGAAGTACCTGGGGTTTGTCAAGCACTTTGTTCTTCTCAATTTTTTACTGCAGAGCAAGCTGGCAGGAGCTGTGTTTTGTCTGCATGCAGAGTATCATTCTACTTGATAGGCAATGGAGAGAAAATAAGTAAGAGAATGTGGTGCCCAGCAGGTGGTCAAAATCCAGTCTTCAGGCTCCTTGTGGAAGCCCTGTGCCAGGAGATTCAGGCTGTCTGCTCCAGGGGAAAGAATGACCCTTGGTTTCAGCAGAGGTTTGTGCTTTGAGGACCTGGATTAAGCTCCCAGCCCTGACAGGTACTTTTTGGGGCCATTTTCACAGACTCTGAAGAAGTTCTAGAAGTGTGGGTCTTAGCTCCCTGATGGCAGCTTTCCTTGGTACCATTTCTGTCCCATCAGGGATGTTGCAGAGATAAACCCAAAGGATTCCAAGTCAGCCAGGTCCCAAAGGTGGAGGGCTGGGCTGTGACTGTGCATTTTGACCAACCAAGCCACTGGCAGCTTCTGCTCTGGGCTGTGCCCACTGCCAAGCCATGCACCAAAGGACCAGAGGAAGGGTGCTCTCTCTTGGAACATTGCATACCTTCAAGTTGGCTTTTTTTTTCTGTTTGTTGGGGTTTTCTTGGGGGTTTTTGTTGGGTTTTTTGTTGGTTTTTTTTTTTTTAAAGTTTTGGAATTAAGCGACTTAGGTCCACCCCTCAGGAAAGCAGAGTGACCCTTGACGGTTTTTTTTGCTAGACTTTCCAAGGAAGAGGTACTCATGCTAAGGTCTGTGACCTCTGATTTTACACAGCTCTTTTTTTTCAAACTGAACTTGATTAATGGTTTTTGTAATTGTAGAGGTCTGCAATTCCTAATCTGTCTTCCCTTTTTTTTAATCTTGAAAAAAAGGTTTAATTGAGTTTATATTCAAAAATTTTCAACTGAGTGAGGGGAAAGGTCTTGACTCTGCTCAGACCCCAGAGTCTTCAGAGACAAAATTTCACAGTCCTTTAGATTTCCTGAAACACTTAGCTACTTATGTCATCTTGTGTAAATGCTTTAAGGACTGCTCCCAATACTACAACCAAAGGTTAATGGCAAACCAGTCTCCTGTCGATTTTACTTTTCTAACCAGGGTGGCTGAGAAGGTTGTGAAAAATAACCATAATAAAATAGTAATAATCATCAGCAGCATCTCTTGTACAACTGAGGCCATACTTGATGATTGTACAGGTTTGCATTTAACACAGATGCTAATACCAAATTGAAAGATGAAGGCAAATACACTGGTGGTCAGTACACTTTTTTCTGTACAAAATGTGGTTTGTGGTTTTTTTTAAAACCAGCAAAATGGTTTTAAAAGTGTGGATAACATAGGAGACAGGCAATTAAAAGTATGTGTTGTAATTCACATTTTATTAATATGAATTTAAATTAAGTTGTCACTTGCTATGTGCAGCCATTGAAAAATGAGTTCATTGAAATGTTGTGATATGAAGTGCAGACAGGGTGGGAGAACTGACATTTAAAACCAGTCTCCAAAGCTGTTACTTGTGCCACTTGTACCAGTGCTTTCCATCAGTGTGCCTTGCTGTCACTGCATGTGATGTGAGCCATGTGCTGGCTCAGGCATAGGCGGGTGTGTAGGTGACACTGAGGGTGAACAAGCAGCAATCCAGCAATCCTTCTCTTGCCTGTAGAGAGCACAGAAGGGACCTTCCTTGGCATTGGTTTACCTCTGGGTAAAGAGTTGCTAAGCACACATACAACATCTCACAGGAAAGAAAGGAAATTTTATTTCACTAAACCTTGTGGAGGACTCATAGTGTAAATTGAAACTTTGGGCTGGGTGTTTAGGTAATCGATTAGATGTAATCCAGCAGAAAGGAGGCTCTGGTCTATACACATACAGCTTTCCTGTCTGTGTTCTTACCATCTGGCAAGTCACTTCTGTCTGGAATCTGTCCCTGCTCAGAGGAACAAAAGAATCCTTGTAGGTGCATATTCACTGTAGTAAGGCATCAAGTAACTAGTCTGACTTCTGATGTTATGTTGGTAGCTGTGACATTAATTAAGAGCTTTCTAGTCTGGAAGCAAAACAAATCCTAAATATAATTCAGATTGTAATAAGTATAAAAATGACTGGAGTTAAATTAGTAAAGTTTATAATTTATATGGTCATCTTCTGATGACTAATGACATTGGAGAATATGTAAATTGATCAGCTGGTGAAAATGCCCTTGACTGGACAAATTATGTGTAATATTACCTTCCTCATACCAATGAAAAGCACTAACGGGCTTAATATGTCTCATCCACAGCTGGAGTGATCTGTTCACATAGCAAAATTAGGCTGTAACAGATATAGCCCGTTATTTGCCCCTCAGTAATTGTTTTCTCTTCTAAAATGCAAACCAACATAGAAGAATGATGCTAAACCTAATTGCAATAATTGTAATTTGAAAAATACAGGTATGCCATATTACAAATGCACTTAGTAGCTGACGGGCAGTTTAAATATTTTCATGTGGAGTCTGGGGGCTTGCTGGGGAGGACATGATGTGAATTTAAAATGATTATCCAGACGTCATTGGACAAGTGAATAACGAGCTGACTGGCCTAGTAAATCATGTGAACCTGTCAAATGTGGGAACACGTTGGGGAGGAGATGATGTCAAGTAACAGTAACTTAGCAACCTGGCATTTAGCTGTCCAGAGAATGAGTAAGAGTAGCCACTTTTAAATAGCTGAGTAAATAAATGAATCCCTATACGTCTTAGGTGTGCTATAAAAATAGCCCAGCACCATATGTTTTGTGTCAAGCTGCTTCTTTCTCCAGGAAAAGGTGATTTATTATTTCTATTGAAATGAAAAAAATGGATTGAAAAGTTAACCCACGTGTAAATGTGTATCTGTGGCCTTTGTCCCTCCACTGGCATGCAGCCTTTGAAAGCGTGCAAGGAACAGGTAATAGGCTGAATTGAGAGGGTTTTTCTTTTCCTTTAGACCTTGCTTATGTACACAAAGCTTTGGATGGATAAAAACAATTAATTTCTTATCAATTTCTAAGCCATTGCGTTTTCAGCTTTTTATCAGCATTTTCTCAATGGAGGCAGAACCAGTTCCTGCTCTTGCATCAAAATAAATCAAGGGGTAATTCCACTGACCTCTGATCTCATTTGAGTTCATTGAATTCTTCTTCCTCCCACACTGGTATAAATTGGCAGCAGCTCCACTTACGTTGCTGCTGCTGTTATTAAGTAAAAAGGAGTTACCTCTGCATTACTGTAGGTATACGTAAAAGCAGCCACCTGTTCTGTGCTCTGATGACTCTTTAGATGCAGTCTCATTCCAGAAAATGGAAATGCTGAGTAGTCTTTTGAGAACAACAGCTCCTTCCTGGTTTGGTAGGTGATCAGCTCAATTCTGGTCTCAGTATCACCACAAGCATTCAACAATTCCAGGAAGGTCAAAGGAAGCCTTTTCCCAGCGTTTTGTGCACTGTCCAGTATACACACAGGCAGGGTGAGATCAATAGCTGGAGTCATTTGAGGACAGCCTGGTGTAAGCTGGAAGTGCAAAAGGCCCTTTGGGAGCTGAAGATGGCAGCCTTAGGTCTCCGCAGCCTAGAGCAGCCCCTGACCACAGAGAAGAGTATTATTCAAGTTTTTGGCCTTTCACGGACAATATTGTGGGGCCACCCATGAGAATGACACTTTGGGAGCTGTCTGCGTTAACTCGAGGGTGCATCATGTCAAAAGCTCAGAGCTAACTTTAGGCTAGCTGAGTGGGAAGTTGGCATGAGTCAATGCCAAGTGTTTGGCTTAGACAGGTGGTTTTGTGGGCCGCTGTTGCACTGCTGGCATGGCACAGGTCAGGTATGAGAGTTCACTTGTCATGTAGATATACAGTATAAATCTGCTTTGTGCTGCCAGATCAACGCTGGGCAGGCTCGTGCTGCTGGGGAGGTGGCAGGGAGGAAAGGTTGACTGTCTGATCTGACAAATGTGTGTGGGTGTGCAGAGTTTCCTGTATTCGAAAGCTGGTGTTTTGCACCTGCCTGTTACAGGGATAAATGCCTCTTCAAGATGTGAGGCAGCAAAAGATTAGACCTTTGTCAGGACAGACAAGCAAGGTCTGATTCCAGCTTGCAGGCACATTTATCAAATAAAGGTTTTATTTTCATAGCAGTATTAAATAAATTATTTAGCAAAGAACTTTGAAATGTAAAATCTGATCATTATGTGGGTCTATTGCAGCCTGTCTACACTGTAACAATAAAAAAAGATTACAAAAGGTATTCAGGAAAAGAGGGAGAGATTGCCATACACCTATTTCAAACTCACTATTCAATTCTGTTTTCTTATCTCCTTTACCATAATATTTTAACATATATTTTTGTACTGCCAAATTGAAATATTGCTGATTTTCAGTAGTGTTATATAATTCTGCTATCACTGCTGGATTTGCCACTGCTACTAAAATTACTGTAAAGTGAGCTGACATCACAAGAGTTTGGACATGTATTACTCCTCCTGAAGAAAAAGAAAGTACTCCCATGATAAATGATAAATGAATGACTGCCAGTGAGGAAAAGAAGCTTGTTTTCCAAGCTCTTCAACATCTCTTTTGTACCAAAACAACCCCTTCTAGTTTCTCTTCCTTATTGGTAGTCAGCTCAGAAACAGTCCACTATGTATTGCAAAATGTTACATCCTCAGCATCCTCACTCTGATTCGGTACTCTGTTATGATAAAAATAATTACATATTGTGAGACTATGCAAGTAATTGTTTTAAAGCCAGTTCAAACAAGAAAATAATTGAAGCAAAATCGTCATCTTAGAGGAAAAGACAATAAGTTTTGCAACTTCTTTGGAAGATCAAATGCACGCTCTGTGGCAATTGAAAGTATTGCTTATTGTATATACCACTTTTTCAAATACCTCTAAATTTTGTACTTCCAGAAATAAATGAAAGAGTGCAAAAAAATGTGTGAAAATATTTTGAGGGTTTTGTAGTTGAGCAGAGAGTATCATAAAACTAAGATTCCTACTCCTGATTTGGAGACCCATGGGACCTGAATTCTCATCCTTTTTCATCCTCATAAATAAAGAGTAAGTCCCTTATCTTTGAGTGAAAGTGCGAGAGAAAACAGACCCAAGGAATCTGGGATGTCAGATCAACTTTGACCTTTTGTATTCTCCCATGAACACAAGAAGGGCCCAAGTGCTGAACTCAATGGAAAATTTTAAATACTACAACACTGTTACAGTGTTTGTCTCTAGTTATACCAGGTGTCCTCCCTTAAGGACCTTATGGGCTGCATGAGTTTATGTTGTATGAAAACATGATTATGAAGTTCAGAGCCTGCAGTGTGTCTGTCCTGGAGTGCTGCTGCTGATTCCAAAACTTCTGGTAACAGCTACAGCACAGTCTGCAGTGCAGCCAAGCAGAAAAGCCATCTGAAGCTCCTATTCTCCACTTACACAGTTTACTGCCACAGCATTAAACAAAAAAATATAGTCTTATTCGGAGGCAGAGGTAGTAGAATATTTCTCTGGTCTCAGATTAATCATTTCTGTTATTTCATCTTGTCCTGTCAAAATGAAACATGGTTAAATATGGGCACTGAGTGTTTAAACTGCTAGCAATGTTACCTTTCATTTAAGTAGATTAATAATGTGTACTCTACATAACAAATTGCTTTAGGCACAGAATGAAGACATTGAAAACATATTAAAATTGAGTTAGGCTTTCTGAAATGAATGCATGCTTTAGAAACAATTCTGGTTTGAAATGTCTGTAACATCTTCCATGGCTCTTTCTCTCACAAAGGGGAGGGCTCCATTTTTGCAGCCCTGAGGGCAAGTGCTACAGATTTAAGTTTCTGGTAGAAGCCTCCCTATAAGTCCGTGCTGCTGAAGAAGCTGGTGGGGTCCATGAAGGATAAGTTTGTCATATGTGGTTAACCAAGAGAAATGGATTAGCAAAAGGCTAGGCAGACTTGCAGTGTCCAAGGGAACACTGGGTAGAAGATGTACCTACATGAATCTTCAGAAAGAGTTTCAAGAGCTCACCTCTTTGAAATTTTCTTCTGAAGTTTGAGCTTGCCATGACAATTAAAACCTTTAAAAAATAGTTGGTAGTTAGAAGAAATATATATAAGGACAGGACTACAGAAATTACAATGGACCAAAAGTAGACCAGATGCTTGAAGCATGTCCAGCATGTTGCTTTACTGCTTTGTCCTCTTAGAAGGAAAGTAAAGAAAACAGGACAGTGGTGGCACCTGGAGCAAACCTGAAGTTTCAGCAGTGTTGCTCTCAGAGGAAAGGAGCGGAAGTGTTCTGTTACAGCAGATACCAGGAATACTTGTTGCCAGTTCCTTAATGTACTGCAGTCTAAATTTAACCAAAGTCATTCCTAATCTCTTACCAGAGATTAAGTCACCCTTGCCAGCCTCCATGGGGTTTGGGGAAGCAGCCTGACGTGGGCAGGCAGTCTTAGGGCCATCATCTGTTTTGAGTTCAAGTTGTTCTATGTTCTGTAGTGAGAATAGTTTTGAAACCTGCCTTTTGGAGAAGAGAATTTTCATGTCTTTGCTCTGTGCCACTGGTCCAGAGGCATTAAGGCCGTCGTGCACCATAGTCAGTGGAGCTCTTCCTGAAGGTGTCTGTGTCTTCCTTCCTACCTGTGGAGGTTCAGCTGTCAAAGTCAGCAGAATACACCACTTCAAACCTGTCAGTTAAAGGACTGGTATGGTTCATCTTCTCATCTCTTTGAACACCCTCTCAATAAGTGCTTGAATACAGACACTCAGATAAAATATTTTAGCTTTAATTTTCCTGAATAACCTTGAGATGCCCCTTTGCTCCACAGTGTCCTCTCCTATAAAATGGTGAAGTAGAACCTTATCCACTTTGTCATGGTTAAAAGTTAAACTGGTTGCTAGCAAAGTGCATTGATGTCCTCAGCTGAAATGACTAGTGTGATAATTGGGCAAAAGCAAGGCTCAATCAGATACTTAAAATTACACTACATCCTGTGAATTAGCCATTTCTGTAGAGAATTTCTAACATTTATTTAAAGAAAGCATGTTGTTGAATTAAATGTTTGGAGAAAACCCTATGAACTTCCAATCTATTTTAGCCATATATTTCAAATTGTGCTTATAATTGTGTTTTTTATTGAATATGTAAGTTCCTTTGAATTTCTTAATACAGTACATGGGTTTAATATACATTTGAGAAGAATGCACAGTGTGGATGGGTGGCACTTTTGAGGGTTTTCAAATTGTCACAGTAAAATTGTCACATTTGTTCAATTAGCCCATAGATCCTGCCACATTGATTTGTCAGCTGTGTAACCATTTCTTTGGCTACTTAGAAAATCAGACCAGAATACCTTTTTAATTTTCGTTCTTTTTTTTTTCCTTTTTTTTTCTCAAGGAATTTCTCACAATTCTTTTTTATTTAAAAACAGTCATGCAGGCTTCCAGCCTTGCAGAAGTCAGTGGACTAAAATGTCATGTTCTGGTATTAAAAATTAAGGTGATTTTATTAGTTCAAGGCATGGAGGTGCTTGTTGACCATTGTTCAGAGGCAAGAGATAAAAAGTTGTCTACAAACATGAATCTGAAGGTCAGACCTAAGGGCCCAGATTTGTATTTTTTCAACATTCTACATAGACTGTGTGTTCTACCTGGTGCAAGTGTTACAGTATGGCCTCCCAGAGCTCCAAGGGCCAGGGCTCTGGTGTGTCTTTCACTAGAAACCATGTTATTAACACTTTACAGCCCTTGTTTAAGTGTTTTCTCTATTCCAAAATTTCTGTGCAATGTCTAGGTAAATACTGTTTGGGGGAGGTGAAAATACCTACTAGTACTTTGTGGGGTGGAACAGGAACAACATGGCCACACATGGACACAGGAGCCCTGCATGGGTTGCTAACAGGGGACACAATGGCCAGGGGAGTGTTCATTGCATTTGCTGCTGGTTGAGCGGGTGATTTTAAGACAAGGACCAAAATTCACCTCTGGAGCCAGGCTGGAAAATGGCAGGTACTGATCTCGTCAGGAATGCTTTGAGATCTTCTGATGGAATTTATTGCACAAGCACTAAGTGTTAAAGGCCCCTTTGGGTTTTGTAATTCATTAGTTTCTTTGTCATGAGGATATCCTACTAAAGAATACATTGTTTGTGTACATGAAGGTTCCATAACCTTTAAAAATACTCTTCTGAGCCTCAGAAAAAAAAAACAAACCCTAAACCCTTTGTGTTTGGTTTGTAGGAGAACATTCCCAGTAGTGCTTTTTAATTTTTTATTTTTTTAAATCAGGCCAATTAATCCCTTCTACTTATTCCAGTATTTTATCATTTCTAACCTCTTGAGTCTCTAATCTTTTCAACAAGAGGTCTGAACTGCCAGTTTATCTGAAAAACTGTTGTTGTTCCAATCAAATGAAAAACTAGTGCTCAGAGTTTTTTTGAAGAGCAGCCCCTTGTCATTCCTGAGTTCAGACAAAAACAAAGAACACAGCTTCAACAGTGAGGCATTCACTGGAGGCTTCTTTCCATGAAAATAGTTATCACTTCTCTTTTCCTTGGCAATTGAGTCATTGTTGCTTTTAAAAGAGGTTGTCATGATCTCCTCATTACCATTTTTCTTAATATGATAAGTGTAAACTACAAGAAAGCTATCATGTTTGAAAGGATACAGGAACCCTAAGGAATGTTGCACTAACTGCTTGTGCTCTTTGAAAAGGCTTAGACTGGGAATTTGACTAAATGTATCATTCTGTCTACTTCGCAGCAGCATTGTCATTTTATAGGGTCTTTCACTTAAACCACAAGTTACCCTTCTAAAAGAATGCTGTGTTACTGCATCCAGCCTTTGTGTGTCTCCAGCAAAGTGAGATCAACAACTCCTTTTGGTAGCTGCTGGAACAGAATAATACATTGCACTTTGTACTAAAAAAAAAAATAGTCTTTGGCAGGTTTATTCCAGTTCATCTTTGTTTGGTAACTGGTAATTGTCAGTGTTTGACACCAGCTGGAGCTGCAACTATCACTGACTGCTTAGAGCGAACAGCAGCCGTGGGTCTACTGGGTGGTCTTTTCTTGGGCTTGCTCCAAGTTTGTTCCAGATTGCTCATACGACCCCTGATAAACTTTTACTAACAAACAGTTTGCTATTCCTTTTTGGCCATCTAGAAGCCAAAAAGATGATACATGTCATCGTCTAGTAATGTAGATATATGATTTTTAAATGCCAGAGCACCAAACTTACTGCATTTTAGTGTTGTGGCTTTTGTGTCCTGTTCATTGATTTTCCTGTGGGAAAAAGAAAAAAAAGAAGTGTAGTGTCTGGAGATAGGAAGGTTATGGACTTTGCCCTTTTTCAGCCCTGTTTTTAGGACTTAATGTTTGAATGTAATTTGCTGTCAGAAGTTTTTAAAAAATGCAGACACAGGAGGAGGATATATCAATTTGGTACAGAGTGAGAACACGCTGATTTCAGACATTAGGACTGCTCTGTGTGGGACCAAACATCCTCAGCTGTCATATGGCTTAGTGGCAGTTTCAAGTATTTAATATTTCCAAACTCAAACTTACTAGCTTTGTAAGAAAGAACACGCTGGGAAATGAGGAATCAAATGCATGCAACAGTGGGAATCTGTCTACCAGAAAAACTCTGAAGCCTCCATACCTTAAGAGAGATCAAAAAAGACCTCAGCATGTTTTGGCTTCGGTTTCATTTACTCTTTAAGCTGGCTTATTTAGGTAAGTCTGACATGCCAAAAAAGTATATGTTGTATCAAAACATCTTCTATAACATACATCTATTTTTTCTACACCTGTTAGCTTTGCAGGAGTGGATCAAAGGGGAGTGTTGGCATGATTTACAGGACACACAGATGCAGGAACAGACCTGCTTCAAGGCACAAGTGAGGAAAAGGAAATCCAGACTGAAATGTTTGTTCTTTTCTGAAGGCTAAAATTACTATAATAAATGCCAGGTTGCATGAGAGGGTTTCAGGTGGCTGCTTAGGTCTTTCTGTAAGAGAAGAGAATTAAAGGGTTGAGTGTGAGAGGCAGCAAGGACTCTAACTCTCTGTTACAGGTGAGAACCCAGAGTATATTCTTTGGCAAACATGCTAAACATTTTAACTTTACAAAAGGTGACAAAATGAGAGGATCCAGTGATTAGGCTTTGGTTTGGAGTTTCTTTGAGCCAGGGCTTGCTGAATGTGCCAGTCAAGCTGACTAAGTTGTTCACACAGGATTTTCCAGCCAATATTCGCTGTTCCCAATTTCAGGTCAATATTCATAAGTTCAGCCACTGTCCAAGACATTGCATAAGACAAAAAATGAGACGGTTTTTGCACCCAAAGCACTCATAGTCCCTGATGGAGGCACTGGGAAGATAATCATGCTCCTTAGAGGTAAATGAACTTTTCATACATGAAGGGAGAAGCAAGTTCTCAACTGAGACGCATCATAGGGAGAGCATCACATAGATGGGGAAAAGGAAGTGCTGAAAAAGGACAGCTTTGCAAGGGCAGGTTTGAGCTTTTCTAGGTGTTCACCATGTCTTTGCTTCAGCTTCACAGTGCTGTTTTAAAGACATTACAGTTTAGGTGTTTGTGAAACCATATAAGAACAATATTAAAAACAAATGCTACCCTGGCACACTCACTGCCCGTGTGGTAAGCAGAATAAGAGGTCTGGAAGAGTCTTGGTTTTGAAGGCAAAAAACCAGCTTTTGTAAAGGATTTCAGTGTGTATTGTACGGCAGCGCGTGGTGGCTTCATTTCTTTTTGTTTGATGAGTAACAGCTCAGAGTCCAGTCTTAAAGCAAACCATGGCTTATACAAAAGAATTTAGCTTTAAACTCAAACAAGTTACCTAATCTGGTTTCTTATTTTCCCTCATACACCGTTTCAGATAATTAATGCTCCTGTTTTAAGACCAAAGCTGGTGTCTTCTGGCACAAGTTAATGTTTTCAAATACCCAATGATTTTTAGACTCAGTTTCATCATATTGTCAGGATGTAAGTTATAAGCCTGTTACATGGGTCTAAAAATTTAAAACTTAAACAGTTTCTGTGTTAAGCCTACAGAACAAGAAGTTTTGTAGTTTAACAATTTAGTTTTGGCTCATATTGAATTTAGAGATTTTATTTTTTCACTACATTGGCGTAACTGGCTCCAGAAATTAAATGTGTTTTATAATAAATTACATTGATAAGGTCTTGTCCTGTGACTATATAATTCACTGTTGCATTTTGTATGAAAAAACCTATGAATTGATTACATATGACAATGTAAAGGAGATGATGTAATGTATTGTATAAATGTGCACAGTGGAGTGCCTCAGGGTAGTCTTGTTTTGTAACTGTGAATTATAGTTCTACTCTCCTCTTGGTGTGAACCCTAAGTTTCAGAGAAGAAAATAGGCAATTCAAGACATGCTTTTTTGCTTGTGAAGCTCAGGATGGATGGAACAAATTACCAGATTCCCTTAAACAAGTGCCAGCAGTGAATAGTTTCAAAACACAGTTGCTTATTTACTTGGAGAATGGTTTTTTTGCCAATGTTTTTTAAATTGCAGAGATGAAATTATATGTTGGTATTAGTAACTTTTGAAAGAATTAGCTTTTTATGACTTATTGTGCCTTCGTTTATATTGTACTGTTGTAGTGCCAGGATGTTATGTTGTATTTAACAGTTCAATACATACTTCCTATCTCTTGAGGCCCTCATGAAAATTAGATGTGTCATCCCAAGGGATGGTTACCAAAAAGTATGATTTTGAATAAATAAAATCAATGGGATATGGTTGTGCATCTCAGTGGGGATGAGAAGCTGGCAAGAACAGGAGGTATTGCTTTGGCCGTACTGTCCACAGCGGGGCTCTGGTTCCATGTATTGGGCAACAAAGCCATTAGTTTTGTTCCTGGGAGTGACAGCTGAAGGATGTTGGGCTTTCTGGAACTGGATTCTGTACACGTGACTGCAAGTACCTGAATATTTATGGGTGTATCATTGATTTGTAGGACTAAAACTGATGTTAGCTGGTGTTGACTGAATATGCAGTTCCCAATGTGATATTAAACAGAAAAGGCTGAGAATTAGTAAGTGTGGAGGATCAGGATTTTACCCTCATGATTGCTCTGATGTTCTTGAAGTGCTTTGTGAAAGACCCAGCACCAAACATTGTCCACAGCATCCCAGGTGAGCAGAACCTTGAGTCTGACCCATTCTGTCAGTTCCATGTTCCTGACCCATCAGGTCTGTCCAGAAGAACAATTGAATGGAAGTAGGAATACCTCCCATGGCCCAGCATCTCACATGTGCCTGGCAAAACTTCAAAACTTTAGTCATCCTCTCCTTGCCCTCAGCCATTACAGCCTGTCCTTAACAAACCCCACATATTCCTGCAATAGATAAGACGCCGCCTGCGCATCTTGGGTGGGGAGTTACCTCAGTGTTGTTATTCCTGGTCAGTACATGCCTGTCTCATGATTTAAAACTTGTCAAGAGAGCTGTTCCATGTGCTCTCTGTAAGGTCCTGCTCCTTTTTTCACAAGGTGTGATTTTTCTTGCCGATTATGTTCTGTGATGTCCCCATGTCCTTCCTGCACTTCACTCACACAGGTAACCTTAGCCTGGTAGGAGCAGGGATACAGCTGCTGCAGATCCCTTCTTCTGTGCAGTTCACCATAATGATGTTTCTACAGTAGGTCCCTTAGGGGATTGTGGTGCGTGTCCTAAAAATGCCAAGAACATGTGAGAAGGTGCTTAAGGGCACAAAACTGGCTTGGGATTAAAATTGAATGATTGTCCTGGGCAGTGTGAACCACATTCAGAACAGGTTTTGACCATATATATATTTAATCTTCCTGAGGCGGACCCTGAAGAAAAGCATCTTTTCTTCAGAGAAACCTCGGGAGTGAACCACTGTGTGCCCAGTGTGGACCCTTTGTACCCAGGGCCCAGCAGGAAGCTAAATCATTTGACAGGGTAGACACACTATTATATAGGCTATGGTTTCCTTTAGGATTGTATGAGACTTGTTAAATTGGAATCTGGTGGAGGGTTCATGTGGTGCAGCTTCATTACTCTCTCCCTAAAACAGCCTCTTGAGCTGAGATACCTTCTCACTGTAATATGGAGCATTGTTTTTCTTCACATTCACAAGATTGGTTAGAGAAGTAAGTACATCAGTCATGATTTACTATTTTTTTATTGTCTTGTAAATGCTCTAAGCAAAGAATATGAGTGTTATTAGTTATAAAAGCTACAGTATGAGGGAAATATATTGGAAAGTTTGAGGTATACAGGAGTCAGAGAGTATTGAGAGACTCAGCAGAAAATGTCCATATTTCTTGGTGGATTTTCAAACGTTAACAAAGTAAGGAAAGAAAAACATATGTTGTAAAGTTTATAGTCAACTGCTATTGGCTTCTAAAGTAATTTCTATGTTCATTTTCACTGAATATAATTTTTGTTTGTCCCCTTCCCATTAATATGGAAAAGGAATATTAATTTACCATGGGATGATATGGAATGCATCCCATTCCCCAGCTGGCAAAGGGAACTTTTTTGTTGTCATTGATAAAACCCCCAAGTGAATGCTGTGGTTTAGGTAATGGTCAGGGAAATGGTTGATTTTTGTAGAATAAATTCTACCTTTTCATTAATAAACTCATGTATTTATGCACTGTATCTCTAAATTACTTTCAAGCAGTTTTTAGTACAGTAATAAGATAAATTCTAGTATAACAAAGACATCATCGCAGGTGCCACCACATTGTTCCTCAAAAAATATGTACTGGGCACTAGCCACTCCCACTAAATTTGCTAAAACATTTGCATAAGTAAAAGATTTCCTGCCTTAACATGCGTGCCAGGAAAAATTGCTTTCTTTGGAAGCCCTCAGTGAAGTCTTTTGGTTGTTTGTTTTTTGGTTTTTTTTTTTCTCTTATAGGCAAAAAGGTATGATATCCCTTTGATGATGAGAATTTTTTTAAATGCTGAAACATGGTAATCCAGTGTATATTTATGAATTTACCTATCATGTCCCTGACAATACTGACAGTGTATCAAAATCCCTTTCTAAGGAAGCCACGGCCTGGTATAAATCAGGCCAGGTAACTGATCAGGGTATTCCCAACTGCTCATGCAAATTTTCCATTCCTTCATATGGAATGTGAATGAAAACAACCCATAGGGTTATCACCCTTGTGTTCCATTAGGGTTTAGTGTCATTTGCTTGTCCATATATAAATATATATCTAGATATTCATTCTTTCCTTAGCCTTTCCTCCAAAGATGAAATGGGCTGAGATGTTTTTTAATTCAGTATGCATCACACACATAAAATGTGGCGGCCCCTCATGCATTACTGGCTTCCTAGCAGAGAGAGTTTGATCAGGTTTGTATAAATGCAGAAACCAGAAGGATGCTGTGAAACAAGATACACTTTTTACAAAGGTTGCATTGATAAATAGTTAATAAAACATTAATAAATCATTAATAGAGTCTTTAATAAATGGTAAATCACTTGGTTATCTTTATCCCATCAAGGCAGTAGGTTGCTTAGCACCAGCAGTAGCATCAAGTTTGTAATAACCTTAGAAAATCTCTTCATCACATATTAATTTTTTCTGAATGTAACTTTAACATAGTGTCACCAGAAACTGGAGAAAGTTTAAAGCAGCAGATTTATCTAAGAATTAAAAGGACTGAGAAAGGCATACCACAGATAAAGTCTCTTTAGCAGCAGTGGCCTCAGATTGCATTTATTGCTGCTGGTGTGTCAGGGGCTGCTCCTCCTCCTGCTCAACTGGCTGCCCTCTAATGATGTGGGCAAAGTGTCAGTCCTGAGACTGCCTTTGTGGCCACTGAAGGAAAACACCAGGACTGTTGCTTTCTTGTTCTGCCTTTTTGTGAATGTATCCACAAGAGAGGCAGTAAGGGTAGGGTTTGGCCAACAGAGATCTATCAAAACTACAGAACAAGAAAGAGGACTGGGAAAGATCTTAGAAATCTCATCACTACACATCCCTGTCCCAAAGTAGGCATCAATTCTGCCTAAGCCGTTCCTGACTGATGCGTGCTAATCTGTTCTTAAGTATATTCCTTCGCAGATGGAGTCTTTGTAGCTCTCTGAGCAATCTATTTCAGTGCTGCAGAATCCTTACCATTAGAGAGCCTTTTCTTATGTCTAACTGGAATCCTTGTGTCTGCAGTTGAAGTTCATATCCACAATAAAACCAGAGTGCAGATTATTCTCTCCTTCAGGAACAGATCTTTCTGTAATTGAAGGCTGTTCTCATGTCTCCCCTCAATTCTCCCAAGGGAAGTAGCATGAGCCCTGTATCTTGGGAGACTTCAAATTAGATCAGGCTAAGCAGTTTAGAGTGCACTGTAGGAAGGGAAGCTGCCTCTGTAGGAATGCAGAGTACACAATCCTGGTTCTTTTTTCCATAATGACCTCTTAGAGCCTGGCTCAGTGCTTTTATCTGTACTTAAAAACACTGCACACTTTCTTTTGAACAAGAAGGAAATGATGGAAAAATGAAATAGAGAGACAGGAAATAAATCTTGAAGGCAGCTATTAATTTTAGGGACTGGGTTTTGAAAGCTATTTACCATCTGCCCCATATCCCCTGTACTCAACTCTTTAGCTCTGACCTTTTCCTTAAAACTTGAAAGTTTAAATTCTTCTCCAGTTTTCTTCTTCCATTTCAATCGTGATTTGGCTTTGTACCTCTGCAGCCCTTAGAAGATTTGCTTGGGGTATTTGTATTTTGGGTGATTCGTTAGGTCGTGTCTGCATGTGTCCTTCTTAGTTACTTACCTGGGGGCTTTTGTAGCTGAAAAAAGCAGACTTAGCTGAAGAGATGAGCGTGCCTAGCTCTAATAAACAAAACACATGGAGTCAATTAAAACAATGTTTAAATAATTTTCAGAAAGAAGGATGCTTGATGTTACTACATCAGAGGACCACAGTGACTTCTAAGCCAACAAACTGTGCAGGTTTACTTTCTCATTTAATCTCCAGGTCTATAAAAAATGTGTGCTTCCATAGCAGTCATCTACCCACTCCAACAGTTAACATGATTTTGGAATTACTTTAAGTCCAAACCATGTGAAAATAAATCCTAACTCAATTTTGTGGGATTACTTTGTTTCCATTAAATTCCTCTTTAAAGCATTTCATATGCTTGGTTTTATTATTTTTACTTCCAGGAATTTCTAAATACTTCCAAATTTGGCTTGATTAAAGTTTTTTAACTTTTCCTGGAACAAAAAAAAAAGAAAAAAAAAAGAAAAAAATATGAATGCAATTCCTTGCCTACTTTCCCAGGTATTTACAAACCAAGATGACTGTAAACATATACTAATGGATACATACACAACACACACACTGTGTGGTTCTTTATAGTCTTAACATATTAGAAGGTAGATATATCAGATTTCAGAAGCCAAAAAAAATAGAGCTTAGCAAGTACTTAAGGATGAGGGACCTCCAAAAGAAATTGGGGCATAGCAAAGAATGGTGAAGTCATGTGAATGATTAAACAAATGACATCCTTTCTCCTGACTCTCCAGGGTAACGTGCTAAGCAGACAGTCACATCCCTGCAGGATGTGGGGGTTTCACCCTTCCCTGCCACCAGTGCCATTTCTGCCTGTCTGTGTGTGGCTCAGCAGTGCTCTGCCCCAGTGTAATATCCAGTCTTGTCCTGGTCTGTGTGGGGTTGTTGCCCAGACATTCTGAAGTGACATTTTTCAGACGAGCAAACTCAAAACTTTCTCTACTGTTGTTCAAGGTTCTTTGTGCAGTGGTGCTCTGGCCCCTGTCTGTAGTTAGATATAGGTATGTTTCTTTAACCAATTATATACTTTCTCACTCCTCCCACATGCAGTGTTTGTTTATACACCAGGCTTTAAATGTTTGTGCTGTTTTGCATGTGTGATCTTATCTGGAATTTTCTGTCCAACAATTTTTGCTGCAGTGATAATTGAAGTGAAAGGCTTCAATGTAGCTAGCTTGTACCTTTGTAGCAGACTTTGATGCTCACAAGGTCACTCTGTAAACACGTAGATTGAATAGTCCTAACCTCACTGAAGCTGACTTTTGCTTCTGACCTCAGTGGAGTCAGGATTTCATTCCTTGTAATTGAATTTCCTCAAATAGCATAGTTCTTTTCCCTTTTCCCACTGTTTTGTGTTCAGGTGTCCTCTAACAGAGAGAACACTGGGTTTGCTTACACTTCAGCCTGCCAAATGGGTACACAGTGGGTACTAGATGCATTTTGACAGTGAATATTCTGAAATGTTTGCTGACATCACCTTCCCATGAATCCCAGGCTTTCTGTACAGCCTTTTATGTGTGTCCAGGAAGAGACTGAGGTCAAGCCTATAATTGCAGTTCTAGAATATGCTTCATTTCTGCCTTCAGTCAGACTGCCTGGCCCTCTTTTAATTATGTGATACAGTCTCTGTTTCATCATTGTGCTATGAAGAGATTTGCCACAAAGCAACCTCTATGGCATGGGATTTGGCAGAGGCATGCAGGATTTGGATTATATTATCTCACAGAAAAGTTCACCGGATGCTTAAATCTTTTTCTGCCTTCCTCTGTGTGGAGGTCAGACAATAAATGCAATATAATAGTGTACTTCTTGTCATGGCATTTAGCTGCTGCAGCCTCATGCACCAGGAGGGGTGAGCTGTTCACCAGCTGCTTCCTTCCTTCTCATTGCCACTATTTGGGCTTTGTGCAGTGAAAACAGGCCCTGGCCTCCACAGTGGAAACCCAGAAGCTCTTTCAGGAGCACCTCCCCTGTCCGTGGGTCATCTACCCAAGGAAGTGCTTGGCCAAAGGCTGTACTGTGCGTGTCCATGGTGCTGGTGCAGAGCCCTGTGGGGCTGAGCTGCTGGACCAGCCCTGCCCTCCTGCTTCTGCCAAGATTGGTTGAGGGCTTCCCTACACAGTAGTTGATCCTGGGCTCTGTCCCTCACAGGGCTCAGCCAACCCTCACTGTGGTAGCAGCATTGCTAAGGGTAGAAATTTGATGGGCCAAAAACACTAATGCTTAACAGGAGCTGGTGGAAGTTTATATGTCTACCTGTCCCACTGATTGAGGGCCATGGGGCATAGTTTTCTCTTCTCTCTCCTAACCTCCTGTAGGACACAGAATTTGGGAGGGATGACTGAAGATCTGAAACTTGCTGGCTTTCTCTTCAATAAATTACACAGTAGCATCAGCTGTAGCCACGCAAGGCATGTCTTTAGCTGAAATGCACCCACCACACTGCCCTTTTGACAAGTTCTATTTTCTTTAATTAATTGTATTGTGTTATATTTTTATCTGTGGAGCATTTGCAGTGGTTGTCATGTTAGCTACAGAAACTTGTCTGTTTTTGAACTTTGAATGGTCCTGGGTTTGACCAGTTTGAGGTAGCAGCTGGGAAGTTTAGTTTATTGCAGTCAGGATTAAGGCCATTGAACATAAAATTTCCCAATTCAGACCCTCATTTGCTCTTTGTATCCCCTGCCTCAAGAAAGAATTCTTTCTGAGCTTTGTAGGCAAAGAATAACAACAAAGGCAAAGATACTACAGAAAGCCAGAGACAAGTATTGCTGCCTCTCTGGATATTTATTAAATTAAAAACAAAGATAAGAGTGAAAGTAGCAGTATCTACCATGAAACACACTCATTAGAAGGGCATTTACAAGCTCTGCCTAAACCTACAGTCATGCAGTTTCCCTCTACTGATTTCCACCCACTCCCACCACAAGCCCCGTGGGACTCGCTGGGGCAGCATGAAAGAGCAGGGTGTGCACTGCCTCTTCTGCTGGTGGTTCATAGCCATGTGCACTCAGGGCATGTTTTCAAGACAGCTGGAACATGCATGTGCAAATGATGAATGAATACACTCATATAGAAAATGGGTGCCTTGCTTAGATGGTCTGGTGGGCAGGTCTTCCTCAGGGACTTGGATTTCCTAGTTAAGCACAGGCTTTCCATGTAACCCTGTACAAGTTACCTTATCTCTCAGTTCCTCATTTTAAAATGGAATCCCCAGTGCTCTGATGCTGTGATGTTTCTTACCACAGTAAATTGCCTATGGCCAGTGCCATGACGAGATGCTTTGGTGCATAGGACACTGTCCCTGCTTTCTTCTTCACCAGGCTTTTGTGCTGCAAACACATTCCAGATTTTTCTAGGCCTGCCTCTGCTTTATTTTGCCACTACGCAGTCTTGAATAGGGCTGCATCTTGCCAATGTGCCCCCCTCTTCAGGGTCCCCTTCCTGCTTGGGCTTTGCAGGTAAAACCCTGCTCTATTCATAAATCTTGACAGGCTGGCCATGGAGGTGGAGTCAGCTGCCACCTGATGAGGTCACAATTTGAAGAGTAAAACCTGATCTCACTCTCATCCTGAGGAAGTGCTGCATGCTGTACGGTTAAGGTGTTCAGCTGTGACATAGGGATGGTGGGGTCACTTCCTAGAACAATTGCATCTTCAGGCTCAGTGGAGGAGTCATGATCATTTTTAGCTCTCATTCTTTTTGTACATGAATTTGTTTTCAAAACTTTTTCTTTCTTCCCTAGGAGATGACCCATTCCTGGCCTCCTCCTCTTACTGCTATTCACACTCCTGGCAAGGCTGAGCAGACCAAGTTTTCTATCCCAAGCAAGGTACAAGTAGGCTATTACCAGTGACCTGATTAGCATTCTGTTCTGTTGAGTGTACTTCGCTTTAGAGTTTATTTTTGTAATTGGTCCCATTTTCAAAAATTTCTAGCACTATTTTTAGTTGGAAATTCCCAATCAGACTGTTGTTAGTTGTAGAACTGCTTATTTAAAGCTGCAGAAGATATGGTGGAAGCAAGGTGAACTTCTTCTCTGTTATTATAGGACTCTTTCTACATCAAGTACAATGTATTTTGTTTGTTTTATTTCCGTTATTATTTGTGCTATGAAAAGGTTGAAATGGTCATTTGTTCCCACTTAGTGACTGGTTGCGTGGTGAGGTTTAGGCTGCATGGTCAAGTTACAGTGACTGAAAACGTCCCTGCCTGTGAAGAGTGTGATGGCATCTGCCTGTGCCACACCCCAGAGGCACACGCGGTTTGGCAGTGCCATCCCCAGCACTGCCCTTATTAAAGGCACACACTCAGCATTTGCCATGTCAGAAACACAGGCTTGGAGAGTACCTGTAGTTCACCCAACACACAGTGAATTGTTAAGTTGTGTGATTTGAACGTGCTTTTAGCCCAAATTCCAATAAGTCTGCTGGAGATTGAGCTCATACCTGGGTAGGCTCATAATTCTACAAGAGTATATTCCTCATGGCAAATTGGGTAAAAGTCAGCTGAACCCTTTTAGGTGGACTCTGTTAATATATTGAGAATTCAGATCTTTGCCTGCTGGAAGCTCTTTTTTATTTTTTTAAATTTATACCATCTCCTTATTTAGTCCTCTGTTTCTGATGGGCCCTGCAGAAACTGATTTGAGTCTTACAGACTGCCACTATCTCCATTGGCAGCAATGTAAATGTAGGTTCAGAGAAGCTTAAGTTTTTATTTGCTTTTCTGTTTCTATTAAGTGGGCTTTGAACTTTTAAGATCCACATCAAAGTTAATTTCTGGGCACATTAAATGTTGATCCCAAAATTCTTGACCATATCGCTTCAGTACAAATATAAATTAGATTAACTTTTTTTTTTTTTGAGCTAACATTTCAGGAAATAAGCAAGCACATAAATGTTTCCACGTTTGCTAATTTTACTTTAAAAAATACAACAGAAATGTCTTTTCAGAACATAATTTTAAATCAATTATAGCTAGCCAAATTACACATCTAGGACATAATGTGGCTCAATTGTGCAGCCATATAAACCAGAGACGGGCACTATTAGAAGTTGTCAATCTGGCTATTAAAAAAAAACGGATCCTCATGAGAAACATATAAAAATAGTGTGATAAAAGAGGCGGAACTTATCAGAACAATTTATCCATTTGACATTCAAATTTAAAGTGCCATGTTTACTCTTAGGGCATTATTTACTTCACAAGGGACTGACTGACAGCACAATATAATATTAGGAACTAATAATGCCCTAAGAGGAAGTGCAGTGAGGGCTTTAATGACTTTAACATCCTACAGAACTAAGACTTCCAGCAAAGTAGTGCCTGGCTGTAAGATGAGGTTGTAAATAACACCTTAATTTCCAATGATCAAACTCTGCTTGGAAGGAAAGCTGATGACAATCACTGTGGACTATAAAGCCAGGAGAAAAACTAAGCAAGAAAAGACTGTGACATTAAGGAAACAGCTTAGTTATTGTGAGCCAGCAAGAATCCTGGCATTAGCATGCTCAGTGTTGCAAGCCAGATTCTTTGCTGGTTTAAAGTTGTTGTACTTCCATTGATTTCATTGGATTTGGACCAATTTCCATTGAGTGAAGATCTACTTCCTGCATCTTTATCAAATCCTCTGTGTCACAGACCAAATAAAAACAGTGACTGTCAATAAAAGATTACTGTATTTCCAGGCAGTGAGATCAAACAACAGAAAGGCAGTGGCACAGAATTTAATGCATAGTTGTATTCCTGCTGCTTTCTAAATTGTACATCCTGGATGGCTCAACACACGTCCATGGCCAAGCCTGGAAAAGGCTTGGACTGCTGTGGGTATAAATCTGTGTGGTGTCTCTGTAAAGGGGGTGTGTAGATTTACAGCAGCTGTGGACAGGCTCTTGCCTGAACTGTGAAGAGTCCCTTAGCGGTGCTCTGTCTCCACAGTTAATGTTTTTTAAACTGATGTCACTGGTGCTGCCTTAACAATCCCATGATCCCTTCCCTGTACCATCTCCTTCCCTGTTTGTGTAACGCCGGTGCCCTTAATCTGGCAAGCCAAGATATATCTTACCTTCTTCATCTTATTTAACTAATGCTGACATTTTGTGTGTTCTTCTTTGTAGGACTCCCAACATCTGACCTCAGGATACAATGTACAAAGTAGGTCTTTATCATCCTAGTCCTGACAGTCAGGGTTGGGTATTTTCTTTTTCTGCTTAACGTCATTAAAACAAAGGCTAAAAAATTAATTTCTGTGGTGCTAAAGCAGATCAGTTCCAATTTTTATTACATGTTATGCATTGTGGCATGTTGTGAAACCAAGTATAATTAGATGGGCTTACAGCTTTGGGTGCATTTTAATTCTACAGTAATCTTTTGACATTTGAAAATGTGTTTCCTTTGTTTGCAGAGTGGAGTGATCCAGCAGGGAAAGTTGCAACTAAGTCAGTGCCACAAAAGTCGTAAGTATTATTATTTCCAGCTTTAAATCTCATTTTAAATTTATCATAAAGAATGAGCTTATTTCTCCAAAGGTAACTAAAATCTACCTCTGCTCATAATCTTGCCCTGGTGTTCAGGTGTTATCAGTAGTCCTTAAAAATTAGCCATAAACCAGTTTTATGTTTTCAGTGCTTATTACTGTTTCTTCTTTTTAAGCATTAGCTAACAGAGGTATGTGTGAAAGATGAGTTTATTAAGCAGAAATAATGCTGATTTTAGTTCTACAGCTTGCCAAAATTAAATCACTTTTATGCTTCTCTCATCAGATACTAAGACTCTTACAATAGAAAATGCAACCCAATGAACAGATGATGCAGGAATTTTAACATTCATACAGTGAGAGGGAGTAAAACACATCATACGGAATAATTCCGCTAGCTGGTGTTGAAAAGCTAGTCTTGAGTTTCATACACTTCAAAACAGCTGAAAATCACAGATGATCTATAAATATGACAGTTGAATATTGTAGAAGAGCTAATTCTCCATTGTGTTAAACCATTTCTTGTTGGTACTTCTCTGGTGTAAGGCTGCAGTAATGTAGCAGTGAGTTCAGGCAACTGTTTTTTTTTTACTTTTGTCCCAGGTTCTGAAAGTAATTTACAAACAGGAATTAAATAGCAACTTTGAAAAGTAGGCGGTTGTTTTTATGCTTATGAAAATGTGTGGGTCTGATTTCAGTTCAGAGCTGCTGTTATTTTAGTGTTCAAGACTTTTAAACTACTAGAACTGCACTAACTTAACTGACATCTGTGTAAATACAATATGTTCATTTAAAATTACTTCAGAATTCTTCTAATGGTTGCCCTTAATCTACGAAGGACACTATTTTAAGTAAATCCCTATGGGGGAAGATAAATCAATGTGAAGATATCTACACAGGTTTTTAAAGTGAATTTAAATAAAGTGATTCTTATTTCAAGTTTGTGTAGAGGAAAAGACTTGTTGAAGTTCAGTAGTTTCACTGTGACCATGTGAGACCATGTGAGACATGCAGGAGCAGAGCAGATGAGGGTGCCAAATCCACTGATTTACTCCCTAGACTCTGGAGATCCAGTCCTGTACTGATAAACTCAAGTGATGGAAGTACTCATTCAAATGAAGTTGGTTGAGTAAAGCTTTACAAAACTGTGGCTGAATGATTCAATTTTAAAATTAAATCGGATTTTTTCCAGATTAAATAAGAATTTATTCTGGATAGGAATGCTAATGATATATAGATGAATTTGTGTGAATAGCATTTATTTATTAAATTTAGTAACAAATTAATTTTTGCCCTTTGTTATTGGGTTTCCGGTAATGGCTTTTTGTAAAGAATTTGGCCAACTGTACCCACTGTTCTTGGTAACAGAACAGAATGGGTGCATTCATGTTTCAGAACATCTAAGTGATCCAAATCTAACATCAAGCACATTCCATAGCAAAAAAATAAAAAATAAAAATATTATTACATCTTAAAAATATTTTTCTCCTAAAGCAAGTGTATTTGGCTTCCACTGTGAAAAATATTTTAGTGAGTATACCATAAAATACAATATTTCAATAGTTTGTAACCAACAGTAATATACTTGTCAATCATGGTTTATAGTTATAAGCTGAATTTCAAAAGAACAGTGCTTCAGAGCTCAGTGGTATATAGTGCATTTAATGGGACCAAAGCTCTCTATAGGAAGTCTGATATAAAACCCGAAGACACTGAGTACATTTTATGAACCAGTTGCTCTCTGTTCTGCTGCTTGATCTAAAGTTCCAGTACTATCAATCAGATTTCTGCTGCAATGAACTGCCTTCTTATGGTAGGTGATAGATTTTACACATGAGAGATCAGAGCTGCAATAAAGCTACTTTTATTTTTAGCTTCCAAATGAAGATCAGCTAACCCATTACTATCACTTTTTCTCTTTTACTGCAGAAAAATTGTTAAGGCAGCTTCTAAGAATTTCCATAGGGCTTTGAGAGGTTAGAAGGCAGTCCACTGTGAGACTTGGCATTACGAGGCCAATTTGTTTCTTTAGATCTGCGTGTGCAGTTACCACCACTTTCACAGGGAATTACAGGGCTTGAGGACATAATGAAATTAAAGTAGAGAGCAGGGCAGAAAGATGTAATGGTATCAAGGAGAGCTGGACAGCGCCATCCGAAGAAACTTGGATAGGTAGGCAGCTCCTGCAGTCTTTGTGTATTTTAATAATACAGGATTTATCAGATTGTAGTTGTATTAAGAAGAATTTCTTCTTTCTAACATTGGTGGGTTCCAGGGATATTGGAGTGTATGAGGGAAATTAGTCCAACTTACTCGCGGTTACTTCTGTTGCTACACTGTCAGCCACACAGCACAATGTTACTGACTTCAGAACTGGATCCCCCACCAGTTCCTTATATATATTGCCAGTGGAGTTTGTTATCTGTGTTTCAGTTTGATCAAATCTGACTGAATTTGACTTTGTTGATCTGTATGCTTTTTAGAGTCCTTTTAACCTGGATATGTTTCTAGCTGTTCCCCAGCTTTTTTTTAAGTTGGCCTGCAATTCAAGTGATACTTAAGGTACCTTTTCCATTTGCATTGGTCCTAGTGACAGTCCTACAGAATCCATTGGCTTTGTTAGAAATCCACAGGAGTTGGCAGTAATGTGATTGCATTCATCATATTGCTGAGTGATACCATGACTAGCTGAGGAGTGAATGCAGAACAGAGGTACTTTACCTTCATGGTGCTGCATTCTGCTCCAGAAGCCAAGCTGCCTGTGTGTCATTACAGAACTCAGGTGTGAGAGCATTGGCATCATGGAAGATCAGACCAAAGGGATGTAGGATTTTTGCAAAGTGGCCTTTCAGATGCAAATTTTAGGAGGAAAAATGGGTACAGCAGACTGCAAGATAGATTAATTAACCAATGTGCTGCGTTTGTAGGGAGATGCAAGGTACCTGATTCCATGTCCAAGTAAAGATTTCTTAAATAGAAATTTAATCCTTTTTATAATATTTCAATGTACTTGGTTGCATCCAAATGCTGGAAAAACCCAATCCCCAGTGCTCTGCAGCAGGTAAACTAAAAGATAGAGTCATGGAGATTGTGTATAAATTCTGCACCTATGTTGTACATGAATGTATGCACATGTAATTTCTACTCAAAAACCTGGAAAATGAAATTTTGAACACTGATGTGCATGCATGTGAGTGTTCAAAATTTCCTTTTGAAATGAATGCATCCAATTATATTGTGGTGAGGTTTTTATAGCTAAAATCAGGCTATGTAAAACTGCAGCACTTGGCTTCCCTTTTTTTAATTTCAAATTCACTGTAAATCTCTGCTGGGTATTGTGCAGTCCGTTTTCAGCCAGTCTGCTCTGATTAGTTTATTATGAAGCATAGTAAGCAGGAACAGATAAGGTGCAACCAATTGCACTGCAAAGGATTTTCTGTCAACTTTCATGAATTTAAGGGTACAAACTCAGCTCATGACTTAGGTTTCTGTTATATAATTACCATCACAAGAATGTCATCCTCAAACATCCAGTTCTTTTGTTCTGTTTTGGTTGTTAGCATTTGGCCTCTGTCCAGTTGGAAACCACCCAGAACCTTTTTAATCAAGCACATCCTGTGTTTCGAAATCATACTGCAGAGTAGTCTTGGGTAGTTTCCATAAAAGCCTAGCTAAAAAGAAGAATGTAATCATAATGGTATTCTTCCCCTGTCATAAAATTACTTCCTATACTTACTGTATTAATACAGTATTAAAAGGCCCTTCTCATGGGCTCAGTGAACTACCGGAAGCCATTAAAAACTTAGAGCAGCAAATTTTTATGGATCAGAGAAAACCGATTCGTTTTATCTTTATAGAGTTTTTGTTATCCATCATACTTAATGATACACAACCTGTGTGGGGACTAGAGAACAGCTAAATAAATAAATAAAGGGAGCTCAAAACAAGCAGCTGAAAATCTTTTTGCCATATTTCAGCAAGGATTTTTCCAAAGGGGTTCACCACTGGTTTCAGTTGGGCCAGGATTTCACTTCACGATTATTAAAAAAAAATTCAAATAAATACCGGCATTTTTGCAGTCCCAAATGTTATCATAATACTTGATGGAAGCATGTTTGAAAATGGAAATGTGCTTCTTGACATCTAACTACTTTCCATAAGTGTCTAATGGCTTTTTGGAAGTTCTCCACTGTGTCAGGGACAGCCACCTGGGAGCATAGAAAATAAAATTTGGCAGCATGTTCAAGCTATGAATTAAAGGTAATTCACGGTTTGAAATGAATCAGCGTGAGATACTTATGAAGAGTAATCAGACATCAAGAGGATTTTACACCAAGGATTATATATTGGATATTGCAACAACAAGTAATGTTGTTATTCAGAACTATTCAGAACATTCAAATCAAGAAGCACTGATGAATTTTTAACCTTGAAAGGAATCCGTTAAAAAAAAAGAAAACAAACTGTTCATTCAGTGTTCATATATCATTTCCAAAAATGTACCATGAACCAAAAACGTAAAGTTCATCTCCAGCTGGAATAGGAAGAATGTTTCTGTTTATGTAGCAACTCTATATCTGTGTTTCAGTCACAATGCAGCCCAGGTATAACAGACTGGAAAAGCTGAAATCTTAGTGTTACTAATTAGAGGCTTCAGCTGATCATATTAAACTGTTGATCCTGCAGTGTTGATGCCCTGCATTCTGTCATAGCTCACGTTCACTAGTGAGCATGGCCAGCTTTAATTGTTAGGCTAAGTAATGCCTGTTTGTTAGAAGTAGGAAGTTGCAAAGATATTCCCTCTGGGTAGACTGGGAAAGTCATGAATACAAGGGCCTCGTGCTGCCATGTACAAATTATGATAAGTGAAACAACAGTGGCATGTAATTGGAACTCCATTAATCTTTAGAGAGCTCCAGTGCACTGTATTAAAGGGACAAATAGCAAATGAAAATGGAAGAGTCTCTTTTGAGAAGATATTTGTTGTTTTGTTTTGTAAGTTAGAAGTCTGCTTTGCATCCTTTTGCCTCATAAGTTGTTGGGTTTGGAGCAATGATAGTCAAGATCGTAATGTTTTATTTCTCACTGCTGCAGGCTTTGCCTTTTGAGCAAACTATGAAGTAATTTGGAATAAAATACACAAGTATTTGCTATGGACAGTTGCCTGTAGAAGCAAACTTGCAAAATATTTCAGCTGATGTGAAATATGTTAAAATCCAGTGTCATAACTAGAAGCCCTATATCTTTGAAGATAAGCCCATTATTCAAAATAATTTCTAAATTAGACTTTTAATTTGTTTTCATTATTCAGCCTGCTCACATACAGTTTAACCTCCCTGTCAAAACAAAGTTATTTCCTAATACATTCTTTTCCATGATCTCTTTCTCCTGACATGTTTATAAATCAGTTTAAAAGATTGTGGAACAGAACTAAATTAATTCTGTGATATTTTGCTGATCAATGTTGAATCATTTTTCTCGCCTATCAGAGTCTTCCTGTCTTTAAGACCAAAACAAGCCAACCAACTGCATTCTTTCCAGCACTGCTGATTGCAGCTCAAGTGAGCACTGAACCATTTGAGATTCCTCTGATACTGAATAACCCCCCATTAAAAATTCAACATTTATTTGCCCTCACTAATGAGTAGCAGCTGAAACACTTTGTTCTCAAGGAGGATGCACTACTGCGTCACTGCCAAGTGCATGCAATCACTGAACTGCAACCACTGAAGTGTCAGCATTAATAGAGAGAGGTAAATGACACACAGTAACATGTTTGGATCCCTGATGTATTTTCCTGTCCGCTACATATCAGTTCCCATTTTGGAAACCGGTTAGACTGCAAATCTGCCACAGGTTTCCCTGTATTTAAAGAGCTTTTTCACAGGCAGCAGCATATGTTGTGCCTTTATGGCTTAAGGCCAGTCTCAAACCGACCTCCCAATTTACATTTCTGTGGGATGGAATCACTTCCGAACTTCAGTGCGACTTCAAACATTCATTTTGGAAAAACAAATCTACTCAGTAAAACTGAAAATGTTAATCAGAATAGAGCAGAGGAAGCCACCACACTTGGTACCTCTCCTACCCATGTGTTTTGTGACCTGAACACTTGCTAATAAAATACATTTAAACAAACTTCTCGCTTGGCTTTCTAGCCACCATAACTTGGACCTCACTGTGCTCCCTTTGTTTAATTCTGACCTGTCAGTAAATTTCATGTCCAGAGCCAAGCCATTTCTCTCTGGCTTTTTCTTCCTGGTGCTCTTTGCTCCAATCCCTTTCATTCTTCTTGTCATGGCTTACTGGCTTTGTAGACCTCAGTAGCCTGAGACAGAGAAAACTGTCATGCAGATTCATCTGCACCATGCTGCAAAATAGCCATAGTCGGAAATGGGTGATAAGCTTGAGAGAGGAATGGATTTTGCCAAGAAACTTGGCATTCACAATACCAGAGCAGGCTTGAAACTCCCAATTTGTGTCCTAAATACCCTAGGTAGGACTAACAGCCACTTTTCCTAATATCCCAACTTAATCCTTGGCATCTTTCCTCTGAATCCGTCTGACAACCCCAATAATCCACCACATTTTTCTCAGCTTTACACTCTCTATCCAGAGGAACTTATATTGCTACCATTATCCTTTGGGCAGAGGGCTCAGCAGGGCTCCAAAGCCTATCAATTTTCTGGCCAGAGGGCTTATTTTTTATGAAGTGAAGTTCTCGCAACACCCCACGGGGCAAGGCCACGCTCACTGCATTATCCTGTCTTGGATAGCCCTTGGAGCCACAGATTGAGAATGGCTGTACCTTAAGAGTACATCCTCCCACACGGTGAAAAAGGAAAATACTCCCCACTGCTGGGCTAATTACGGCTCTAAATTCCTGGAGGAAGAGCTGCTTCCCTCACTTGTGTCCATGCATCTCAGAAAACTGTTTTGAGACTTTCCTAATGGTGTAACTGCAGCTTTCCAAAAACATTATGTAGCCCTGGAGGAGGAGTGTGATGTCTGTAGCCTTACTCCAGTAGGTGCAAACCAATTGTTTAATTAATATCCATGTTGTGGAAACACAGGAGGGGGCCTAGAAAACTGGCAAATAACTGGTTATTTTCTAATTTCTACAGGAGCTTTTTACCCTTCAAGATAAAAGTAGTAAACAAAATCTGAAGGTGGTTTAGCTTCTGGGAAATTGTCCCTCACTGGAGAGTCTTGTTTAGTCAAGAGGCTTCACAAAGGGATCTTTACAGGTTTTGAAAGAAAGATGTTGACTTATATACATCATATTGTCAAGAATGACCAAAGTGCAGCTGAGGCTCCTGTGAGTCTGCAGATGCAGTAAATGTCTGCAGTAATGAGCGGATTGCTTTTACATCTATTTACCTGTTAGACTCTACGGAGTATTTGCTTTTTGGGTGTCCCTGCTAAGTTACATGCATGTAACTGTGTTTTAAGGACATATATGTGTTTTTCTGCAGAGAGAGGAATGCGAATCAGTGCTGCCCAGATTTGATTTAGCATGAATTTCAATAGTTCCGGACGAATTCGAATGCCTATACAAATCATAGAGCTTCAAGTCTGGCTGTGTGCTAGACTGGAATTTTTTGTTAGGTCAGACCTTTATCTCAGCTTTTTTTTGTGGCTCTTTATGGGGAGATTGAAGAGGAACTGAAACTGGTGACCTGTCTTGACCTTTAGTACTGGATTAAAATTCCAACTTGCTGCCATGGCAACAGCGCCTTGAAAATTAGATCCTGACAGAAGCAGGGAGAAACTTAAAACTGCAACTGCTGCACTGAACTGAGGAAAGGTTGCTTACAAATGTCAGTGACAGGCTCTTAATTGAACTAATCTCACTTTCCCTGTACCGAAAAAAAATAAGGAGGAGAGAAATGAAAGCAAAAAAAAAAAAAGCCAAAACCAACCAAACAAACAAGGAAACCCTGCCAAAAAATTGCCTTGAGTTTTTTTGGGGGTTTTTTTTAGGAAAAAGTCCGTTGCAATTCAGAGCCCATGCTGCTGAATCCAGCACAGGATCTGACATTAGAGGTGGCAGAAAGCAAACCTGCAGGGTGAGAAGGGACCCAGACACACTCACAAAGGTCTGGACCCCCCAGACCAGAGTGGCAGCAGCAGCCAGACAGTGGCCAGTGTTAAATCACAGATTAACTTTCTATTTTTTTTCTCCTTTAACCTTACACCAGGGATCAAAAGAGACATCACAGTGTCTCATCTGACTCCTAGGATCCATGCAATTATCTGTTCTGTAGATGTAAAGGGATAAACATAAGCTAGATAGTGCTATTTCAGATCAAGTGTGATAAAAGTTACTCATTTTCCAATCTAATCAATGCAACAGTCAGAGGGAGATAATAGTGCAAGTCCTTCACTGCTAAAGGAGGTTAAGTTGCTTTTTCCCTATGGAGAGCAGAATGCAGTTGTAACCTGAAGGGAGAAGGTTCTGAGGGTTACCTAAAGGATTTTCTGCTCTTTTCCACTTTATCCAGGAATCACCCTCATCCCAAAATTAAATAGCCTTGAAGATCAGGTTGCAACACAATCTCATGTAACCCAGTACTCATCCTGAGGATGCTGTGAGGGCTCTGCTCACCTTCCCAAGGCATCAAGGACCAGAACCAACCCCAATCACACAGGGGAATGCTGCCTCCTAGCAGCCACTAGCCCGTCTTTCTAGAGTCTCTGTAGGGATTTCTGTCTTCTTCACAAAAAAGCACCACATAAAAATGTAGGTTTTACGTATCAGAAAAATGATGTTCTTTAATGGACAAATAGATAGCATTGAATTGGATTAGACGCTCTGTACAGTTAGATAACTGCTGCAGAATCAGATTGGACTGTAAGCACTATATATAGCTAGATGAAAGTTTAACAGCTCTAGGTAGATGGCATTAAATTTTTGGAAGAGATAGTTTTGCCAAAGCGTAGTGTCTAAACTTATTGCAAAATCCCAAGACCATGTTTGGAGTCTTTCACGTAGAAGGCGTGTGCAGAAAAAAAAAAACCCTTTAGTTTTCTTTAGACTGCACTACCCAAGTATTGGATTTGTTATATATTGGTGTAGTGTAGAATTATAGGATCAGAGGAAGTGTTACAGATGTTCACAAACTCAAAATTTTGCCTGCTGTGTTTTGTATCATTCATTGCATGGCTTAGAGGTAATGTTCATCACTAATAGTGTCCATTGGCAAGGGCAGGTTGCATTGAAATAATGTGTTGTATCATCTTAACAAAACACCAGTTTCT
The DNA here is from genome assembly GCA_013396655.1 of Campylorhamphus procurvoides. Lineage (NCBI taxonomy): Eukaryota > Metazoa > Chordata > Aves > Passeriformes > Dendrocolaptidae > Campylorhamphus > Campylorhamphus procurvoides. Next base: position 1,362,283 of record WBMV01007081.1, read on the forward strand.
GGAGTAGACTGTTGATAGACGGTAGAAAGCGAGTGAGTAGATGAGCAGTTTTCTAACAAAGGAAAATAAAATCCACTTAACATTTGTCAGGCTCTGAGTTATGTGCTTCAGTAACGTCAGACAGTTAAAAATAGAGGCCATTATTTGAAATTTCAAGTGTCAAATTAATTCCTAAAGTAAGTTAGTTATTTCAGAGCGGTTGCTGTCAGAGATGAATTCGGCCCATCCTGCTGTACACTTGCCACTGTTACCATTTCCAGCAAAACACCACTAATTCTGCCTTAATTACTGTCAGACTGGACTATGGAGCCCTGGAGTATCTGGCAATAAACTTGAGTTTTGCCGAGAGGGAAGGTAAAGAACCATTTAAATAGGTTTTTGAAATAAGCATGAAATCTCTGAAGATGTACTGTTGTAGTGCAGACTGTATATCAAAATATATAAGCATCTAGTTGCAACAATGGCTTTGTAAACACATTACTGAGCAAACTATGAAAAGTAATCCACCAAGGGGCTGTTTCCCTAACTCATAAGCATGAAGTTAAGAGACCAGTGCCATAAAGTAGATATGTGCTGTTAAAAAATACTTTTATGTGAGATTATTTGGTGTTAAGCCCAACAGATGATTCCTTTTTTATTTTTAGATGCATATCTTTTAATCCTTAAAAATGCTTGTGTTTGAGGCAAAAGTCAGCTGTCCTCGGAAAATCTATGAATAATTCATTAACAAGGGGCAAACAGTGCTTGAGGGTGGAATGGAAATGCCCATATGCACCTCAGGTGGGCAGAGTGCAGCGGTGTCATGCAGTCCTACCACAGCTAACCACTCGATTTTTGTGGAATTGCAGTATTGTGATGGATAATGAGAAAAGCCTGTCACTCCTTTCAGCAGCCTGCAGGCATGGCCTGAGGGGTGGTCGGAGCCCACCTCCCTGCGCAGGCAGAGCTTCCTCCTCCCCAGCCCTGCCCTTCACTTCCCTGGAGAGCTCTCAGCTGCTCCAGGGCTGTCGGCTGCTTGCACATGAGGGGCACAGCATCTTACAGATGTTCTGGAGGCCACAGTTTCCAACTAATCTCTGCACAGCTGCCAATCATGTACATATCACTTGCCCCCGTGTCAGAACCCTGAACTAGTGCAGAGCTGCCTGCTGCAAATAGGAAAGTCACGAGATGAACCGTGCTAGGGTGGGAATACTTGTGATCCCTTGTTGTCATCTGTGCCTGGCTGAGGAGCCTTCCCACCATTGGTGGATGACGTCCAGAAGGGAAGAGAGATCACAACCAGAGGATGATCTGAATTCTGGGTTGATAAACTTTTCTGAATTTACCCATCATGTCTTCTTTCAGAGCAAACAGCAGTGCTTCTGGGGACTGTGAGGGGAGTTTGCTTGGAGAGTGCAACTCACTCTCAGAGGGATTTTATTCAGGAAATTGCAAAACTTGAGTAAGAAAAGGTGTTAAGTGAATTATATACGGACTGGATATGGAATTAATCTGCCATAGCCAAAACCCAGTTAAGAGCTCATGTTTTGCCAATTGCTGACATTTCTTGTAGTTTTGTAACTTGTACAACTAATGCAAACACTGAGCTAAAAATCCAATAGCACCTTTCCTCTCCAAAGTACAAAACTTTCTATGCTCTTTTGTTTTAGCCAAAGTGTTACCCACTGTTCTTCTTATTAATTGACTCTTGTGAATTAAAAAGAACTACACAAGGACTGAGGTTGGTTGGATCCTCAGTACACAGCTCAGACTGATTAATACTAACAAGTGAGCATTCATTGATTTTGTTTGCTTTGTCTCAGGCAGTAGAAAAAGTACCTATTTAGGAGATCAGGGAAAACTGATACAGTTGAAATCTCATGTATGACTGTTTGAGGTGCTGTTCTCAGATGTAATGGGAGATCGAGACTTTTCAGAAGAAAGAATAATATACCTGCTTATGAAGATTTTGCAGGACTCATTTATTAGTATAACAATGTGGAGTTTCAGCAATGTTGTGTTCTTAGAGACTGAAGGCCTTAATAAGCAGCTGTTGTTCATCTCTAGTAAGTTTTTTAAAAGTCCATTCAGATAGGTAAAATTACTTTATGTGTAGCCTGCAGAGCACACGCCATGCATTATATTAAAAAAAAAAAGAATAAAGCAAACACAATGAATCTGTTAAATCATAATGGCTCCCAATCGTGACAAATTTGCAGATTAAAGCTCATTGAATACACATTTAAATGATAAATGATAATGGCTTGGAAAGAGTCATTATGATCTATTTCATCAATAATCCACATTTTTTGCCTTGTAACTACACCAAGGATGAGTATAATGAATACTGCCTGATGAAAAAAATATTTTGTTTATGAAAGAGAATCAGAGAAAAGAAATTCTCAGATTAACAAATTTAAGTGGTTGTTACTGTTTGTTTATATTGTTTATACATGACAGATTTTTCCCATTATTAATATTAATAATTTACAGCTTCAGAGCATGTACTCAGGGTAAAAAAACAAATCATGTTTAAACTTAGTATCCCTCAGACTGCAGTTGATTTCACCGGGGGTGAAGCAGGGATGCAGAATTAAACATTCAGGGTGTTAGACTACAGGTTGAGAGCACCCAGTCCCACAAAGTAAGCAGAATTCAGTGGGTTTGTCACATTTTCCATGCAGAAACATGCACATTTTCTTGATTTACTGTGCACTGGGATTTGCTGTGCAGATCCAGGACAGCCTTCAGGGTGCTCCAGCCTTTCCCAGGTGCACTCACATCAGTCCAGATGGTGCCGATGTGTTTTTGCGCTGACAGACATGCATCTGTAGAAGACCTGGTGGGGTTTTGTTGAGAAAATCTTCAGATTGTGCTGAAACAAAACTTCCTGCTGAGGAAAAAGGAGAGGTGAAGGATAGACCCAAGTGTTCTGTGTTGCCAGCTCTTGGTTGTAATCTCATGTGCATGTGATCTCATGTCTGACCAAGTAGGGACTTCAGTGTCAAGTTCCTTTAGGACTGAGTTCTTGAGGGCCATTTTAAAAGGAACAGCAAAACTCTGTTTGGTATGAGGGGTGACAAAGTGTGTCTTTGTGGGATATTCAGACTCAAATTAGCTGCTAAAGCTGAAATTTTTTTTAAATTGAGTGAGTATTTTTATATGTGACACCCAAAAGCTAAATCTGCTACAAGTATGAACTGCAGTGGCCTTACTGTGTTGCTGGGTAAACTGGATGGATTAACAGTGGAGCAGGATCCCAGTACACTTAGTCATAAAAGCATCTCAGTGAACTTACCAGAGTCATTCATCTGAAGGACATGAAGGTCCTTTTCAAGAACCAGGTTTATCAAGTGCTTCTGGGCATTTTCTGTTTGCTGGTAACATACCATTGCAGATTAGCACCATGGAGCCATTTAACAACAAACAAGAGTGTTGGAATGTCAAACTGTGAAAAAGGAGCAACATCCAGTTCTAGGGACTAGATAGCCCTCATAAAAACATCCATGATTTAGGTAGTTCTCTTTAAAAAAATTGCTTATTTTGCTCTTTGGGGTCACATAGCACACAATTCCCACCCTTCCCCATAAATATTTTCACTGTGAGCGAAACACTTCGTGTGGCTGTTGTTTTAGACAGTCAGTGTCTGTGTAAAGGCAGCATTAATAGTGTCCTGTACTACCACAATGTTTTGAATTATAGAAGTGCAGGGCTTTTTAACTTTGAACACATGCTTTATGTAAATACTCAAGTAAAACATATGCCAAATTATCCCTTAAAGCCCGTGGCTGAGGCTCTGAGGCTGGGGTGATGTCCCAAAGTGCCCGTGAGGATGAGAGCTGTGGGAACACCTGTGGTGTCACCCGGCATTAGAGGTTCCCAGGCTGGTGCTGGTGTGTCCCCATGTCCCACAGTGGCCTCAGGAGCAGTGGGGGGAATCGCTGTGTGGGGCGATGCTCAGTCAGGTGGGGCAAAGCGAGGTAAAATGCCTTTGCAGCACACCTGGATGTGCAACACACCTGGCTGGCTGTAATGCTTCAGGGGTGTGAAGGCGACCAGGCACGGGAGAGAGTGATTCCTCCTCCTTCCCTGGCCACCCGTGGGTGCTGGCCCCTGTGTTTGGATAACCTGGTCGCTCCGTGTGTGGCCAACCCCAGCCTCCAGAATCCCTGCAGTCACTGTTATGGCCAGGCTAATGACTTGAAAACTTCTCATTAAATATTCCTCTTGGCAAAGTTTGGTTCATAAATGGTCTTAGGGAGGAGGGAGGGAGGGAGGGTCTCAGTCTTGAGTGTTAAAAAAACAGCTTTATTTTTAGGCCTTTTTCCATAATAAGTTTTTCTCAAATGACTTGCTACACTAAATGGTTCTTTTTAAATTTGAAAAGTTCAGTTCTAAGTTCAGGGGTAGCCCTTGGGCACTGTGGTGGAAGATCCTTGTACATACTACAGAATGATTATTGACAGAGTTTAACTTTATTGACCCTGCTCTCCTAATTCCTAACAAATTTCTAAACATCTCTTTAAAATCCCTACAGAACAGTGCAGATTTTTTGGTAATTCCAGAGCTGCACTTGAGATTATTGCTTTATTACCTTCCTTCTTTCAATCCCCTTCCCGGGACTGACCAGTCCTGTGACATTTCTTTTTCAATATATTCTCAGCGGAATATGTGTTTGTCCTTTCTACAGCTTTCCACTTATTTACCCAGCACATTGGATCTCTTCTGTTGATTCAGGCACTTCCCACTCCTCCTCTAACCCATTTCAGTAATGGACTTGCATATGCTAAAAATAACACAATACTTTTTTTCAGGAATTTTATAGCTTTGCCAATGGGTTCAGTGAAAACAAATGACATGTTTATACCTGTATTGACAACTGAGAAGGCTCTGAAAGTCTGTAAACTTTCTATCTCCCTGCATCTGTCCTCCTCGCAGCACCCACCATGATGCAGTTTCTTGCTGGAGGGTTGACTCAACTCATTTTCCCCTGCTGTCAAGCTTACACAATTGAGGGATAAGAATCCTACTTGAATTAGTAAAGAAAACCTGAATATTTAATTTCTGCACAGGATTCTGGAGTTGATAACTTATAGCTACTCATCATATAAATTAAGTATAGTTTGTGCTTAAGTGCTTTTTTATTAGACACTGCTGAGATTGTTAATAGCAGGTATGTTCTTTGGGCTTTAGAAAAAGTTACTTGCTCTGAAGTGATTGAAAATCAAGTGATATGTGTATCTTTAGGTATGAAATCATTCTGAAGACTAGAAATACAAATGTTTTTCCTTATTTACTGTTTCCACCTTCCTTGGAAATAACTACATTGCATTAATGCTCAATATGCCTAGCAAATCACTAAAGCATTTTCGTAATTTCAATCTTTTGCCATAATGACATATTAGGTGCTTCTTTTAAGGGTTAACCTTAATTCATACCAAGTTTTACAGTTCTCTCATATGTGAGTTAATAGAAAAATATTGTCCATAAATCATTGCCTAAAATTTCATTTGCTGTAAATTTTCACAGAACATTCACTTGACTATTGAGAGGAAATACTTAGAGAAGATAATCAGGTACATTTGGTGACTTCATGTCCCCTTTCCATTTAAAAAACAAAAACCAAAAAAAAAAAAAAAAAAAACCAAAAAAAAACACCCCAAGAAATCTTAGGTTAATTACAGAAATTCTCCCAAATTCTGTCCAAGCAGGATATGTAGTTAGAGGAACTTCTATAGATGGTGGTCATCTTTCAGGTTGAAATCCTCCTGACAGTGCAGCAGGTTTGACTGTTGACTGTAGAGTCTTTACAGGCATAGTCGTGAGTCAGAAGTTGTCTAAAGAAGAAAACAGGAAAGTCAGAAATAAAACAGGAAAATCAGCTTAACTGTGCCCAGTCAGCATCAGCTCTGCTCCTGTGGTGCTAAGGAATTGCCCTGGGCTACATTTACCAAGTTTAGGTGCTTGGTAATGGTCATTGAGCAAAACTGAACTGTTGTTTCCTGCTGCACTGAGTTGAGTGCTTGACAGCCTTCCCCATCCTCCTCACGAGCTGGTTTGTCCAGGTGTGCAGGGGGTGTGTGTGATGCTTCAAGTCAAAACAGATACTAATCATGTCACAGTACTAGAGAGAGATGTTAAAGGATACAGGGATGAGCATGGAATACAGTACATGAAGGAAAACACAGATGTTGGAGGAAGATGAATTTGTTGTTAAGGCATTAGATTGGTGCTCAGGAGAATGTGGTTTTAATTCAAGCTCTAACAGGGACTTCCTGTATGACCTTTGGAAATTACATGTCTGCTCTCAGTCTGTAAATAGGAGCAATGTTTTTTTTCCCATTCCCTGCCTTTTCAGTTTCAACAGTGCAGTTGCTAAAGCAAGGCCTCTTACAGAATGTCTTTGTGCTGACCTGTTCTCTCTTGGTGCAGTCACACATGTGTGATATGGCATGAAGTTGTGGATAGGGAGAGGAAAAATGTAAAATTGCAGACTGAATATATATGTCACTGGTTAAGAATTTCCAGAATTTAATATGGGATGATTGGAATAAATCTAATGAAAACATTGGCTATTATAGACCAAGATTTTTATAATTTCTCTGAACCTCTATACTGTGAGAGGCTTCTGTAAAAAACTGTTAGTTTAATCTCTGTTAAACTCTAATAGGACTTTTTACATAGAAAGGTTTTTAGCATGCATTTGGGATGAGTGCATTACCCACGAGTAGTGAACTCACAAGTGAGTTATGCGGGTAATCTCAAACGAGTGCCAATAAAACTTTTATAACACATAGCATCATTATGGAATTCGTTTATGCCACATATTTTATGGAGGGAAAAAACTATTTTAGGTCATATATTAGAGAGTTTATAATTTTTTTTTACTGGTGCTGTTTTTCACATCCCTCTGCCTCTAAAGCTGAGCCAAGTGAATACCAACAATCTGGTATTCTAACCTACAAGGAAGGGAAAATTAGAACAAACACATGTTTGAAATCTCTCTGAAAATAAAACAAGGGCCAGATTCTAATCTCCTTAGTCATACCAAACACCATCATACCCCCTGAATAGCTCCACAGATTACTTTGGGACCATTTGTCAAGTGAAGTGCTATTTGACATGTGTGGCAATACCCAGAATTGGCTCAATCAAAACTAGCTTTTTCCATTTAAGCCCTCCAAAGCTTGCTGTCTTCAGTGGTTAGAAACGCATATTTACATTTTTTATCGCATCAGAAAGAAGAATTCTCACGCTGCTTAGAGGGGTTATTCCAGCCCCTTTTTAACAGAGTTGGGTGATGCAAAGCAGAATCCAGCACTTCTATACAGCTGAGACAGAGAAAAGCCCTGCTAGGGGGAGTGGCTGGCAGGCTGAGCACGCTGCTTCCCACCCCATTTGAAAGGTCATGTTCAGGAAGCAAAGATTGAGGAATTTGGGCCTTCCACTTTCACCAGCAGCTTTACAAACCCCACGTCATTCCAGTGTAAACCATAGACCTGTAAACCTGTTGCACCAATGCAATAATCTTGTCCCCATCACTTCATCCTGTCTGCTGCCATGTCCCATACTCAGTTCCCCTCCTTTTGGGGGCAGTTATTTCCCCTCAGAGACTTGACTCCTATATCTTTCTTAGTGTAAACATTCTAAGAGACAGTTTTTATATCTCTCTCTCTCTCTGTTGTTTTCTGCTGCTGTGTTAATTTTATTGCCAAGATCAAAGATCCTGAACTGGTAGACATAAGTCAACAGAAGAACTTGACTTGACTTTATTGAGAGCAGGATCAGGCCATAAACATCCTGGGTGTGTTCTTTTGTCTCACATAAAATAACTCCATCGATAAAATGCACTGTCTGATGATGGCTAATCAGGGATTGCTGCTTAAAGCTCCACACGTAACCTAGCTATCTCCACATTAACCTCCTCCTTTCATTTCCTTGGTTATGTTGAATAGGAAACAGTTATTGAACTGCAGTGTTATGTTCATAGAAGCCATTTGATTAATCGACTATGTTGTGAACTCTTGTGACCCGAGGCTGAAATATGGCTCAGGCAGAAGTGACAGAAGCACAGCGATGGGGTGGGAGTATAAAAGAGCACCAGTAAACTGTCCGTGGGCAGCCCACATTCATGTTCATGTTTATCCTTGTAGAACTTGCTAAAAGTAAAGACAGATGTCCAGCTTATCTCATGTAGTCAATAGCAATAATAGGTACGGATGCTGCTCACTGAGAGTTGAGCCTACTCCTGCTGTCACTCTGTCTTTATGTATCCACAGGGAGAAAACCTGGAAGGCAAGCCAAAAAAAAAAGAAAAAAAGGTATTGCCAGAAATCCCTGTAGGCTATCTGAGAAGGAGCGGATGTGTAAAGCATTTCTTTCTGCATAAACATTTAGAAATCAAGCTTTCATAAGTCAGGGATCCACCAAATGTGGTGTGAAGAGGCAGATGAAGCCTGCCTTCTGGCATGCCAGCATTTGCTGATTGATTTGGAATGCAGAAGGGCCCTTTTTATTTCTATTTTAAAATTTGAACCACATCTTAATACAAATCAGGTGAAAAATAAATTGAAAAATAGCAAGCCTGAGATTACAGATGTGCCAGCTTCATATTGTTCAGTTTAGCTGAGGTCATAGTCAAGCCCATCAAGTTCACATCGTTTAGTGTGCGGCCACTGAGGTAATATTCAAACAAAAGAAAAGCAGGCAGAATGCTGATACGCTCCTACTTTGCCAGCTGGCCTCATTCAGCTGTGCAAAGCACACTGGCTTCAGCTATGTAAGGAACTTAAATCAGTAAGGAATACAGGTTTTTAAAAGGATATGCTGTTCCAAACAGCCCATTCGTGCTCCAGCTTTCTGACTTTAGATCAGTCATAAAGGGGAAATACCGCTCCTAATATGCAGTTTCATATTCTGAAATTTAGAATGTAAGAGCTATGCTAATGATGATACAGTTAATTTAGACAGAGGAATTTTTCAACGGGGGACGTTTGTATTCTGCTCAGTAGTCAGAGAAATCTTGAACTTCCTAGAAAGCCTACAAAGTAGAATTACTGGCATCTGTTCCTCCTCCATACTGGTGATGTTACCATGCTGGTTCCCTGCACACAGGTATAGATTTATGTAGATTAATTTGGTATAGTACAGTGAATTGCCACTATGATATATATTTTAGAATTACTTCCTAGCACAGCCTAATGGCTGAAATCAAATAAAACATAAAAGTAGATTTATATAGATTGCTGTATAAATCAGATAAAGCTTTATGTTACCTAGCATTGGTAATGGAAGCTTTTCCTGCAAATAATATAGAAGTTTTTCATGTAATATTTTCATTATTTCAGTGAAAGTAAAGCAACAAAAAAAAAAAAAAAGAAAGAAATAAACAAGTCTATCTGGCTTAGCCACCATTAAACATCATTAACTACAATTTTGCCTGACAAGTTCTCTCATCTGGTGATGAGTGAAATGGTAGAAAAGTAGACTGAACAATTGCATAAACCCAAATGAAATATGCCCTTGTATTCTAAGTGTGCACAGTTCAGTCAGTTAAAATAGAGCAATTTATTATGCTTTAGCAGCTTGAGCTTAATCTAGTTTTAAATAGATCTCTTTTTTTTTTAACTTCTTGCTGTGATTTAACTGGTTTGGAAAGACACATGATATAGTGCTCACTCTCTTGCTAGTTTGCTTTGAAATAACTTTAATAGAGTGCTGCTGATGAAAATAACTCACAGGAAGTAGATAAGCCTTTAAACAACAGTGAATATATTTGTTTTGTTTGAAATGAGTGGATAAAGGCTTAATGGAAGACACAAGACTACAGAGTGGAGAGAAACGAGGTGGGTGTAGCAGGCAGAGCAGAGTGGTCAGCAACACCTTCCTTGGGATTTGGGGCTCTCCCAGGCAATGGTGCTGCCACAGGGCATCCCCTTTTTGTAAGCTTGTCAAGGTTAATACCTCTCAGCATTTCCTACTGGTCAGTTTTTAATATCAAACTGCTACTGTGAACCACTGTGAACCACTTTGCTATTCTGGCCACCTGTTGTCAAAATAGGTTGGAATGTTTATCAAAATCTCCTCACATAATGTAGGCAAAGCTCTCACCTGCCTGCATTCAAAGTGTGCTCTGCTGTTCCTCGAGGCAGGGAGTATGTGACCTTTACTGAGTGGAATATTTTGACTGTAGACATTTTGTTTGATATTATGCTGTAGTTTTCCACTTATTCATTAGATTCCTCAGCCTTTGTGGTTTTTCACAGGTAATTCTATAATTATACCAGCTGTGATAAAGACTTTTTTGAAATCTTACTTGAAATTTAGCTCAGTCCCTTTGCATGTGGAAGGAAATAAGCATCCAAGTTTGTGTTTGTGGTGCTGATTGATACAAGCAGCCACGCCAGATGCATACAAACCTGTGCATTTATATTAGATCCCACAGGAATGGAAGAGGGATGTGTTTTCAGGGAATTTTGTGTACGCATGTGTGTTTTTAAGAAGCTCAGCAACCAAGTGATACCAAATTCTTTGTATAACTGGGGGCTGTGGCTGGCACAGACTGCTCCTATAGTAGGATGATGGCCCCTTCAACCTTCAGGTTACTGGTTCAAATTTAAGGCAGATTTGTAGGGAGCAAAAGTCATTACACTCTCAGAGCTATTCAGTGGCCTGTGTAAAATTAAATTCTCCATCAGAGTCTAATGGACATGTGTCCAAGTCCAGAAGCTGTGATCCTAATTGGCACCCTTGTTGATAGTGGCAGCATAGAGGCCAAGGACTGAATGGGCATACAGACAGAATTTCCTCTCCTTGTCCAGAGCTGGGTTAAAGATCAGTGGGATGTTTGTTACTGCTGCACGTGACATGAATGTTTTTTTTGGATTGAGAAGGGATTGCAAACTTCAAAAGCATTCATGAAGTCTTCAGTCTTCTAAAAAGCCCTAAGCTAATTTTTTTTTTAATTTAGAGAAAAAATTGCTAGCAATGTTTTTCAAGCTGGTTGAAGCTTTGAGGTGTCTTGAGTAAAAAAGTAGAGAGAAAAATGTTTTAATTAAAAGTCAGAGAATAGCAGGAAAATCAGTAGAGAGGGACTGTATGTACTGTTCCTTCTTATGAACGACTGTTTAAACAGAACCAGATTCGCTGGGCTTTAAAATTTTCCTAGAAGAAATTTGCAGTTTCATAATAAAAAGGAAAAAGAATAGCCCTAAAAACAAAAAGAATGCGCCCCCCAGCTGACTGCCTGAAGCAGCTCCATGACCATGAGTATGTATTGTGATCAGAGACTGTATGTATATTGCTAAAACTCCTTGACGGAGTGAGTTTTAATTTGGTTTACAGAAAGCTTTAGGGGATATGGCTCTCTACAAATTAGACCACAGGAGCTATAAAATGAAGGATGTCCTCCCTAATTAGAAACAGTGGAGCAGTCTGGTGTTCTTCCTAGTTGTAGCCTCGTGGGTACTCTCTCACAAGTGAACTCTGGGCAATAGTTGCTTCTCTAGTAACTGTTATCTGTCTTTCTGCTGGAGTTATCTGTCATCCAATTTTCTCTCTCCATTTCTGTACATGCCTTTCTATGTAGCTCTGACAAATTCTCAGCTGAAGCTTCAAGTGGCTGCTGCAAAACAGCATACAAAAATTTGTATGTTGCTTGGTGATTAGTTACCACTACCAGAGCAGCTTATTTATTTTAAATACTAGGAAGTGGTTCTCAAACTCAGGTGAACATGGCAGTCACTTTAGGGGGTTCCTTTTGCAGCTGTGGTGTCAACTTGTTTTCTCTTGCCTTTTGTGATGAAGTTAATGAGAGTTAAAGGGAAGCATATAGATGGACTGAAATACATTCTGCTTTATGGTAATCAAATTCAATTTTCTAGACACATTTTTTAGCAAGAAGGAGTTCATCAAACTGGGATCCAGGATTCTGGACAAGGAAATAATACAGCTATTTAACTATGGCTAGAAAAAACAAATGGTGCCTGGAAATCAGGATGTCTACAGCTTGTCATTTGTGCCAAATGGTAAAACCAGATTTAAGCTTAAGCTTAAATGCAAAAGGACATTAGGCGTAAGTGCACAATGGTTAAAATCAGCCATAAACATATTTCCAAAGTGCATGTGAAAAGAAAGCTGAATGTGTTGCTGAGCTGGGAAGTGTATTCAGAGACTGTGCTTAGGCAGCTATAATTTGACTTTTTTAATTGTCGGTAAGGGAGGACATTCAGGCTCTTAATTCATCAACATCTTTTCATGTACACTTACATGGAGTAGGACCAACAACTGGTCCAATGAAAGCTTTAATTTACTTGTGACATATTGTTTCCACTAGTTCTTGTTGTAGATCAATCTGAGAACAATTACTAGGTGAATAAAGAGGGGAGAGGCGGGGGGGAACAGTCTCAAGTATTGCTCTGGAATGTAAGTAAAAATGGAAATCTAAAATCAATCAAAATATTTATTTTGCTGCCCAGTGTGGGATATTACTGACAGGAAAGGGCTGTATTTTTAAGTGTGATTGCTGTTTAGATTTTACCAGAATATATAACTGAACGTGCCTCATGACCGTCTTATTTTCATGTAGTATTTCATCCTCCAGCTTTGTAGGGGAACTTTATGCCAAGAGAACTCACTGGAGACTGAGTGACAGATCAGGCTGTTGTCCCACATTCCCTTTCTACTAAATCACAGTTTTCTTTAGATGGAAGGTGGCTATTGTGAAGCTGTCAAACTGAGGAAAGTTAAATGGGCTGAAGTGAAGGCTCCTGCTAACAATAGCAGCTATCTCTGTCAAATGAAAGCTCAGCAGACAGTTACAAGGCAATTCGGCACTGATGGGTGGTCGATTAAAAACAACAAAAGGCAAGATGAATGAAAGGGGAAAATCCCTATTACTTTGTGGTAGGAGCAAGGGGAAAACCAAAAATAAAATAAAAAGTCCACCTCACCCAACCCCGCAGCAATTGGAACAGACTTGTAGTTAGCATGACCTTCATCATCTCAGATATGGCACAATAAAACTGACAAGATTATTTTCTCTTCAAGCAGTGCTGAGGTATTTTCATTGGCAAAAATCTGGAAAAGTAAAATAAATGCAGAGTTCAAGGCAATTGAAGAATTCTTGAATCTGATAACAGCTGGAACATAGTGCCACCAGGAAAAATAGCTTGGTTTTGTGCTAAAAAATTATGGCTTGATCATATTTTTACAGTGTCATTTCTGAGATTTTGAAGGTTACCCTATAGACAACCAGAAGAGGATTAGAGAGAAATTATCTTTGAGCTCAAGGGAGCACCAATTTAAATTGGATTTGAGATATAACTTTTGCATTACCTTAGGAGATGAAAGGTGGTGTTGTGCTCTGATAGTTACCCAACTGCCTAACCATATGTATCAACTGGATTAGTCTGTAGATTAACAGCTCTTGCACCAAGTGCAGGGTGTATTGTGCAATTTCCTCTTCATGGGACTCATCCTTTTCCAATTGAACTAACATCAAAACTCAGCAAACGTGGGGAGGGCTTTGCAGCCTGCATGTCAGACATAAGGTAAATTTCCACACTTGTTCCTCAGAAGATAATTGTCAGTAAGACTTAGACTTGCTACAGCAGGTGTGTAGAGCAGGATGAGAAACTACAAAAGTAATGTCTGGGAAAAAAGGTACATTATGTCCTTGTACTTATCCTGATAGAAAATCAAGTTTTGAAACCCTAGTGAAATTTGATGGGAGGCAAGCACCGAGACCCACTTACATCCTGTAAAATTCCTGTTCCTTTTCTCACAATTTAGATGGTTGGATAAAAAAGCCAGGAAGAACAAACAGGTTCTTACACAGCATACAGTTAGGACTCAGTTTGCTACCAACGGTGAAGCCAGAGTTCAAAGAGATTCTGATAAAAGTTTGGAATAAAAAATTTGGGAGACATATGTGCTTCATGAGCATAATGAACCAGCATCACATTCCAGTTGTATTATGAAAAATAATTCAGTACTAACAAATGATGCAGAACTATATGGTACCACAGACCCAATCCAGTCTGACGTATTCTAAGATTTGTCTTCATAAAGTCATGACATTGTTATTTTATCAATTAAATTTAGCCTGCATCATCTCTAAGTTTTTCCTGTTGAAAAAAACATTTAGTATCCATTTATCAATTTTATGTACTAATATTCTTGTTTATTTGTCTGATAACATGGAGATACTTTAATCATGGACAAAGAAGCCAATTGCCAAATATGGTATAAACATTCAAAAGAAAGGAAAAAAATTGGTATTCTGGAATTTTCTTTTTTGGAATGTTTTTAGCACTGCGGACCATATTTTGAGTTTCAAGAGTTTTTTCAATGGTAACATGCATTTTATCTCATAACTATTTGGTATGAAAATAATATCAACCTACCTCTCAGAGAATCAACCACAATGTTCCTCAAAGGCTTTGTGGTAAAGGAAGACCAGAGTGGTCTCAAGATGAATTTGAGAGAGAGATGTTAAAGCAGACAGCTGCTGAAGGAGGTAGTCTTTCTCCTGATCTTCAAAATGCCAGTGTATGTCATGTTCTCACTAGGATCAGAGTCACGATTTTAACATGCAGGGTTTGCTTTCAGTATTTTTTGTCCAGCAGGTCAAGGAAGTTGTCTTCCCCCTCCACTCAGGCCTGGTGAGGTCTCCTCTGGAGTGCTGTGTCCAGTTCTGGGCTCCTCAGTTCAGGACAGACATGGAGTGCCTGGGCTGAGTCCAGTGAAGGGCTATGAAGATGATGAGGGACTGGAGCATTCCTCATATGAGGAAAGGCTGAGGGAGCTGGGCTTGTTCAGCACGGAGAGGAGAAGACTGAGAGGGGACCTTGTCAGTGCACACAAATATATTAAGGGTGGGTGTCAAGAGGGTGGGACCAGACTCTCTTCAGTGGTGCCCAGTGACAGGACAAGGGGTAACAAGCACAAACTGAAAGACAGAAAGTTCCATCTGAATAGGAGGAAAAAATTTATTGTGAGGGTGACCAGGCACTGGAACAGGCTGCCCAAAGTGCTGTGGAGTCTCCCTCACTGGAGATAGTCAGAAGTCATATGGATTTGATCCTGTGCAACCTTTTCTAGTGAACCTGCTTTAGCAGGTAGTTGGACTAGATGGTCTCCAGAGGTCCCTTCTAACCCCAGCCACTCTGTGGTTCTGTAATTAGGCAAAAACAGTGTCTGTGGGTATTCTCTACCATAGCCATTTAAACCAACAACTGCATATTCCTTTCTTGGTTCCTCACAACTTCACTGGAGAGGGCTCTGCAAGCACGAATTAACAGATGGCTCAAAAGTAACCTGGGCTTCCTAAGGAATATACAGACTGGAGAGTGTATGTTCAGGGGGTATGTGTGGCTGTGGGAACATGCTGGCTTTTCCAGAGTTATAACATTTGCAGGGGTACTGAAAAAATAACCTCTGCAGATTTCAGGACAAAGAATGGTTTAATCATGTGGCACAATTTATAGGGTAAACAAACTTTCAGTAAGAGCTAACTATATCAGAAAACTTGTGCAACATGCACAGAAGGCACTGTTAAATTATTTCAGTGCCATAATTCAAAATGCTAAGGAAAATTCTCCTGTATTATAGCCAGAGCAAGATTGGATCTGTAGCCAAGTACATCAACGTAAATGTTCAGCTGTCTGGGGAAATACAAGTCTTACACTGTTACTTAGGGGAAAATGTGCACAGACATGGTGGAGCCCCTTATGAAACAATCCTCATTTTGTTAAACAATAGGATCAAATTTTCAATCAGGTTATCTAGCATATTGCATTCTGCAAGCTTGCCAAGCAAAGAGAACTATCAGCATGAAGACGGATATATTTTTACAGAATTAATGATGTATGAAATCTGGAAGTGGAAACATACATTTTCATTTTATCCTCTAATTTTTCTTTTTACATTATAAGTGAAAGGAAATGCTTGGAAGTATTTGCAGTTATTCATATCTGTTTATCTTAGAGTGATTATCAGAGCAAACAGTGTCAGGCATTGTGTTTGGATCTGAGCCTGAAAAATAGTGCTTACAGGAGCAAGGATTACTTGCATGAGTCAGTGTTTTCAGGACTGTGCTTGGTACTTGATTTCTCTCATGCATATGCAGTGCCTTATAAATCATCCAGATTCAGAAATCATTTAAGTATTTTTTTCATTTATCCGTTCTATTTATATTAGTTTTAGTCTTGCTTGGTTTTCCCCCTCTATTTACATTAGCTTTAGTACTGCGTGGATTAATCTGTTTATACATTTTTAGATTGATCAACAGAATGTTCATTTAAGGATAGAAGTGAATAGTCTTACTGAAGATTCATTTCTCTTTGCAAATTCTGTGTCAGATCTGTGGCATACCTGTGGATTCTTGATGTAGGATTTTGCAGCTACAGGAGAAGTGGCTTTAAAAACTGATCAAAAATTAGTGCTGTGAAAATAAAGCCCACCTTCCCCGAGATCACCTTTTTAGGAGTTTGCAAGTTTCCTCACATTAGCAAATATGTTAAATGAGTAAATTTCTTCTAATGTTTAGTTAAAAAATGATGTTCCTACTAAAGGAAAGTCTGATTTGTATCAGGAAGAGGAGACCATGTCTTCATTCCTTTCCTATCCCTTCTATCCTTCCTTCAAACCAAGGCTGGCACAAAAACATCGTGAAATACTTGAGTTTAGTTTGCCTTTGGCATTTTTTACCTCCTGCCACCTCTGCATTCTCATTCCCACTTTTCTATTCGTCCTTCTTATGGAATTTTGATAGAATCATTTCTTTCTCTGTCTTCCTCTGCTCTTTTTTTCCCTGTCTTCTTAACCAAGACATGACCCCAATGGCATCCAAGTTTGACCTGGAAAACTGATAAACCTAATACTGGACAGAAATAGTTTTTACTAGATAAAATAGTTTTCCTTCCTGTATGTTCTTAAGCTATGAAAACTGAGTGAAAAGCTTCCACATCATATTAGAGTGCCGTGAACCCGTAGAAGCTGATGTGTCTTCTCTGCAGGGACAGTGACCGAGCCGTACCTGTGCTTGGTTTCAGGGCACGAACACGTATTGGCTATGAACACTGTTCAAAGATTTTGTTAAGGAGTTGAGACTATGAAGAGAAATAGTTGTCATGTTAATTCTAGTCCGGAGGTTGCTGGGCCTTGTTATGGCAAAAAGAGTTTAAAGTAGGGAAATGATTTGTGAATCACTGGGGATATCACTGGGCATAAATCGGCCTCTCATCCAAACTCCAAGCAGCTGTTCTGATTTGCTCACTCAGAGCTTTCTCTGAGACTCTTTTGGCTTTTCAGATCCACCCTTATTTGTGAAGGGTGGATAAAGTAGGTTCATCTGAGGGAGGAAGACTGGAAAACTACCCCCATTCTCTAGAGTTCCTGCCGGAGGGCTGTGCCAGGGCAGTGAGAAACAGCAGGCAGAGGTTCTCCCAGGTGTGGAAGGGTTGGGGGTGTCATTTCAGCTAACAGATTGGAACAGGCTGGTGCTGCTGGTGAGCTGCCATGCCTCCTTATCTCATAGCAGGCACTGCATGTTTCTCTTCCTCGTCACCCCACTGCACAGCTCTGCGCTGTCCTAATACCTCTACCAGAGTGGAACAGAGTTCATCTCAGTCTGTGCTGTGTCTCTAAAGTGCCTTGAGGACTCACTGTCATTCTTATCACTAACACTGAAGTGCAGTCTCTCCCCATGGCACTGAACTTTGCAAACAGCAGTTCAAAATTAGAAACAAATAGTTCAAATGGCAACAAGAGATGCAAAAATACATCAGTATAAAGGTTTTAACGAACAAAAAAAGCTGCTTCCACTCCAGACCAGGTTATTGAACCTTCAGATTTGCCAGACACAACTCATTTCCAATCTGCAGAAACAAAAGAGCTCTGCTCTTCAGATGCAAGACTAGTCTGTGTAAGGGGAAAAGAGCGCACAGAGAAAGATTTGCAAATGTCATGTGGGTACTGACAGCCCATCAAACAGCTCCTTGAAGCACTCACTTTGTTACCAGATTAAAAAAGGAATAAAATAAAAGAATATAATCAATTAATAAAATTAATGTCCTTCCATATGCGCTGTAGAACACTGGATGGATGAGCCAGTCCTATGTTATTCATCCCCTGTTGAACAACTTTCTTTAATATATTTTCTAGTATGATTTTTTAAAGTCACCTTTGCAAGTTGATGTGGAATTATCAATCATTGTTTAACTGTGTGCTAAGTTCCCATAGCCTCTCTGTGTAAATATGCCAACTGAAGGCTTGTTTACCAGAGAAAATACTGGTACTCTGGCTAGGAGACAGTTTTAATCAAATATGGTTGGAGTAAGCAGGTGTTTTTCATGTGGAATGTATTGGAAATGAGTATGTAGCACAGAAATGGCTCTTGGACTATATATTGCTCTTGATAAATAGCAGAACCCAAAATTATATCAGCCACTGCAGTTCATCAAAGGGAAAATAGTAAAAGCTTTGTGTACTCTGGCAGAATTTGGCACACTAAAAAAGGTGGGGGTCCTCATTTTTATTCTTCAAAAACTCAAAGAATACAAATTTTACACTGGCATTTTTAGAATTATTAGTCACTCCCTGTATTTTTCTTTGTTCTTGTCTCTCTTTTCTCCCTATTTTTTCCTGCCTTTTTGTTTCAATGATACATCATACTCCAGCCTTGCCAAACAGAGTCATTGTTGGACTGAGGAGTTACTGGACAGTGATGGAGACACAGTGTCACAGAGATAGCACTTCCCTGAGGCAGAAGGCAAACCTGGTGGTATTAGTCTTATTAAGACAAAAGTATCAGCTCACCAGCCTGAAAGAAAAAGGTGCTGCTTTTTGTGATTGTTTAAAAACTTCCTTTTGACCCAGTTCTGCTCCCGTTCTATTGGAAGCATTGTTTGGGAGCAGGATTGGAGCTCAATAGGGATATGAAGTTATTGGATATGATAGAGTATTATTTGTGCTAAACATACAGGTTTCCATCTATGCTTCTAATACACAGATAAAAGTTGGCAGTAGGTTCCTCCTTCTTCCCAAAGTTCTTGTCTTAGCTTTAATGAAACACAAAATGCCTGTCAACAGAGCAATAGTCTTAATGCACTTAGTAGCAACTTAATATCTTAGTTGCCTTCAAGAGCTTTTTATACATAGACATTAATGGATGGCTGGATAAAGAAATTCTTCTACTGAAAGAATTAATTTTGCTTAATCCTTTTGAAATTAAGAGATGATATGGAGAGATGAGTAATGAAGTGCACTCTCTAATTGTGAGGTACCTAATAGATAACCACAGGGGTTACTTCTCTCTCACCAGCTGTAATTACTCTAATTACTGATATGGTGCCAGGAACACTAAGGCAAGCTGCGTGTGACAACACAAAGTGGAGTGTGTCTTAGCAAAACATCTTTCTCCATCAGCTGGGCCAGAGGGAGGCTGACCATGTTAGGAGGCTAATGTGTGCCTTCTCCCATGGGAGGGAAGGGAACAGGTACCTCTATTGCTCACAGGCTGTTTTGCAGTGAAGGCACAAAACTTGACTTTAGTTCTTTCTAAGGGGAGGCAATTTCAGTCCATAAACTAAGGAGTTAATCTATACCTTAAGTAAATTAGTCCTATTCGGGCCACTGAATCTGCTTAAATGAGCAGAAGTTACTCCTGTGTGTAAGAGGTACAAGAGAGACCTCTTCATTGACAAAATGTAATGAAAGAAAATCGGGGATGAGGAGAAGGAAAGATTAATAAATTATATTTAAGTGTGTATAGAATTGCTGGACAAAAGGCCCTGATTATTAAGGTAAATGGTGCTTGTAAATTCCATTTAATCTTCTGAGATTTTCTTTTACCGTAACTCTTACAATATCTGAGAGAAAATATCTGAAGATGACTTGCACATTTCAGCAAAAGAAGGAATATCAGATTTCAAGATTTATGGATGGGATGTTTTAAAACAAAAGATCTTCTTTTTTCCTTTGGAATTACTCTACCATTTATTTTCATTTCCCCAGTTTTTTTGCTCTCTGGGTTATGAACTTCTCTGGGGAAATCTATTGTTAGATGTTTTCACACACATAGGCCCCCTCTTCCCCCTTGATAAATGATAAAATTGTGCTCCACTGTGTGCAACACATTCTTGAAATACATCTGAATTCCATTATGCAGTTTGTCATTTGCATGATACCTTTTGAGTTACCGTTCTCAGAGAAGCCTTATATACTACAGAGAAATGCACGAGGAAAATGAAAAACAAGTTCTCTATGAAGTCTGTAGGATGAATTGGCAGAGACTGTGTTGAACTGATGGCCTTATTTCAATGGAACTTGAGGGGTAGAAAAAGTTGCATCTCAGTGCAAGTCACTGTTTGCTTGGATGGTGTTTCCTCCACATCAGTATTGCTGCAAACAAGAGTAAAAAGAGGTTCATAGCTTAAGGTGGCAATGTGCTCCTTTTTTCACCTCAAAGGCATTTATTTGTTTCCTTCCTGGTCTGGATTTAGGTCTTACTAAGTTTCACAAATGAAATTTGCTCCAACAGTTTAAGCTCTGCCTTTAATATCAAACAGAATAACTAGTTGTAGCACATGCTACTCCAATCTGAGGCACACAAACCTCAATTTAAAATTGTTCTTATCTATGTATGGAAGGTTGAAGTAGGAGGGAATTCTTTCTTTGGGGAGCACCCACACCCTCTGTAAGCTTCCCTTACCAGGCACTGCTTCCCCTTAGCAGCACTTTGCTGTGTCTTTTGTGTCACTAGTCACAGTTTCATCCTTTTCAGCCAAATTTAAGCAATACATCCTGCCCTGCTAATGGAACAGAAGCACGGTTTTCCCACTGATGTTTCAAGGACAATGTTACAGATTTACAAAAACAAATGAGCTAAATATTTTGAAAAGCATGGAAATATTATAAATATATTCCCATTTTACCAGGGACACACCTGTCAAGAAAAGAATGGGATGTCTCTATGTCTGGTTAACACCATTGCCTGTCCTCCTTCCTTCAGAAGCAACACTTGTGTTTGATATGACTCAGATGGGGTATGCGTTTGGTACAGGTGTGGTTTGACATGAGCAAGTTAATTTTCTGGGCAGCTCAGGATTAGGGAAATGCCTAGTATTCCCTTGGCTGTCTGCTTGCAACACCCTCTTCCCTTTTCTCCATCCTTTTCATTCCCACAAGGCTTTTTCCACAGTGCAGTGGTGGCCTGATCCCCAAGTTAGACGTGCAGAACCTCATCCTATTCATTCTGCCTTTTAAGTGCCTCCTGCTCGAGGAAGCTGTGTCACCAAACATGTTATTATAAACACACTGGACTCTCAGCCCAGCCCTTGACAACCAGAGCAAGAAGAAATGCATGGCATTCCCAGAAGTCTACTATCAATCCAGACCTTATTAATTTGTAAGAAGCACTTAAATAATTTACACATGAAACCAGAAGAAGGGTGTTGAGCTGTGAAAACACTCCTTTAAGAAGTTCAGAGTCTTCTTGAAAAATAACTTGATTTGAGTGATATTGTGGTAGTGCTTTTTCGGGGAGGGGATTTTCTATGTCTCCTAATCAAATCCTCACTTGCCCATTGTCAGGATTCCAAGTCAGCAGGTCTGGTGTGCACCAAACACCTGCTGAATTCAATAGACAGGATGGGCTGCAAGTCCTATTTCAGTGTTCGTGCAGCTGAACTTGGTGAGACCCCAGGGAATTTCAGCCCAAACCCCAGAGCTGAGGTGAAGTTCTTCTACCTTTGTTACTGCCTGCACTGATGAGTGGGAAAATCTATTTCAGTTACCCCAAAAGTCTCATCGAGTCCTGGGTCATCTTGCTCCACAGCTTTGGCCACTTGTTGTCTATTCATGAAAAATGTGCCTAAAATTATATTTTACCTGAGTAGCTCATGCTGTAACAGCTGTTGGGAGTGGCTGAGGGACTGCATGACTCATTCAAGCTGAATATGGACAGCAAAACCAGATAAAAAAGAGTCTGTCCCACTGAGAAACAGAATCTGAAGTGGGACTTGCGTAATCATTTGACATTGTCTGTTAAGAGAACAGATAGAAATGATGTACAGATACTGATTATGTTTAAACTGCTTTATTATAGTGGCATTTTTTAGTTATATTTTTGGAAAATGTGTGAGAAGTCAAAAAGAGAAGATAAAACTTATTATGCGAAAAAGTTATAGAAAATAGCTGATTTTAATTTTTGCCCATCTCAACATCTTCTGAGGCCTGATACAAGCTGAAGGCTCCTAAAAACAATGTTTTATTCTTACTATTTCTAGTGAGACTTTTACAGAACTCATCCTAAAAAAGCCTTCATTCAGCCATTTGTCTAGCTAAATTTGTAACAAATTGTAGGAACAATTTGCTTTGGGAGCCGATTCATCCCTGGAGGAAGTGGGTATTGTAATCAGTCAATGAGATTGCCCCTACTTACACCATAGATAAATGTGTTGCTTTGTCACAACGTTTCTGCTTTGCAATAATTTCACATTTCAAATTATAAACCTCTGAAAATTGTAGATTATAATAAATGTGCTGACACAACTTCAACTGTTATAGTAAATGGCATTGCTCTAATAATTAAATAAAAAATCCTACTTAATCCCATTCTTTCCCTAAAGTGGTGTTTTGCATTAGCTATGGATGAAAAGACAAACAAGTACATGTATATTCAATAATAATGTCAGCTGGGTCAGAGAAGAATAAGAAATAAAATTAATTCATAACAGCTCTGTAGATAGCTTTCTGATACAGGCAGTTTTCTCTTTGATTTGCCCTCATTGACAGCATTCATTGTAATTTTAGCATAGCCACCAAATTAGCCTTTATTAATAGCTGTCCTGATCTTAATAACAAATACACTCTGTAATCTCCAGCCTGGGTGTTTCTGAGGTGAACAATTATGTAGAGGAGAATAGATCATATGGGTATTTACAGGGACCTCTCAGTCAAGAGGGCCTAATTTCATGTTCAGACACCCAGACAGTGTCCTGGAGAGCTGGAGACACAGAGCTCTTCTGTCTCAGGGCTTGGGGGGATGAAATGGGCCACCTTTCTAGGTGTGATAGTGAAATAGTCACCTTGGACTAAGGTTGCTGGCAATCTTTAAAAACCCTTACTGGCCTTTGGGTGCAATCAGGTGCTATTTGCTTATAAATGAGAGTTAATAGAAACATTAAACACTACAAGCTACTGTGACCCATGTCTTCAGAATATTAAGCACATTTTAAAATTGTGGAAGAACATCTAGTCCTCTGAGTTCTCTAAAATATTATCCCTTCTAACCAGTATTCTCTGGGAGCAGATTATTTGAAATCTTCAATGTTCTACTTTCATTTGCACATACTGTGTAGTTTTAATTTATTCCCTCACTTCTCTGACTACCATGTATTTATTGTTGATACCATACTCAGTTTCTCTTTAATTATTCCATCTGCCAGGAGAGTGTGATGCATTTTAGAATCTGGGTGGTTTAGTTGTTTAACCTTTGAGTTTTGGAACCGAATGGGATGACATATTCTTTATTTAGCAGAACAGGCTAAGAAGAATTATATACTCCAAGTGATAAGCTTGGAACTGCTAAAGAAATACCAAAATCCAATTTTTTCCTCTCTCTAGTCGTCTAAACATCCATTAGTCTCTTGAAGCGAACTCATAAATCCTGCAAATTTAGTTTATCTGAAACCAACTCAAACAGTTGTCCTTCCTACTAATCATGTTTTATATCAATTTTATATTTTTCAATATTCAATAAACATGTCTTGCGCTTACTGTACTTGTTAGAAAGTCTGCAGTATAGGCTGTATGAGGACAGTTATTAATCAGCCTTTTCAGATGGCTGTAGGGTTAGTTTAGTAAGTATATCAATTTATCTTTTTTATGTTTTCTTCTTTGTTCTTTCCATTTATCCAGTATGGAATTTCTTTTGTCCTTTTTTCGTTTATTTCTACCAGGGTATGTAAGAAAGGAATTTAACATGTAGCAAATGAAAAAAAAAAAAAAAGCCAAAAGAAACACCCAATAGCTGAAAGAAAAAAAAACACACCACCCTTTGGGTTTCATTCATGAAAAGATCCTTTGCCTTATGTCCTCTTAGATCTGCATTAAAAAATAACAATAGAACACATTATCTAGCAGTGCTGCTTTAAAGCAGTGGATAATTTACACATTAAAGTGAGATGTAGGTTTAAAAGTAGGAGGGTAGGATTGAATTAGAGTTAAGAGTCAGAATGATATAGTCGTGTATGAAAATGGTCTCAGTTTCCTGAGTGTATTGTCCTTCTGTTGTAATGAGACTTGCAGATAACAATCAGGGACTGCGGATAGATGGAGGCACAGTGATACATTGAGAATGGCACAGCAAGTATTGGCTCTGGGGAAACAAATGGACGTGTCTGCTAGATAAACAGCATTAAAAGTTTCTGTTCATCACCAAAGTCGAGGCCTCTAAAGATTAATAATTCCTGAAAAATAGTGTATTGGGCTTGCATGGCATGGTTTTGGTAGCAGGAGGGCTTCAAGAGTGGCTTCTATCAGAAGCTGCGAGAAGCTTCCCCTGTGTCTGACAGAGCCAAGGCCAGCTGGTTCCAAGACAGACCTGCCACTGGCCAAGGCTGAGCCCATCAGAGGTGCTGGTAGCACCTCTGGGATAACAGATTTTTAAACAGGGGAAAAACTGCTGTGCAACAGCAGCTGGAAGAGAGAAGTGTCAATATGTGTGAGAAAAAGCTGTGCAAGCACCCAGGTCAGTGCAGAAGGAGGGGCAGGAGGTGCTCCAGGCTTTGGAGCAGAGATTCCCCTGCAGCCTGTGGGGGTCCACAGGGGAGCAGGTCCACCTGCAGCCCATGGAGGAGCCCATGCTGGAGCAGATGAGTGCCCCAAGGAGGCTGTGACTCCATGGGAAGCCTGTGCTGGAGCAGGTTTTGTGGCAGGGCTTGTGACCCCCTTGGGGACCCACACTGGAGCAGTGCATGAAGAACTGCAGCTCATGGGAACGACTCACACTGGAGAAGTTTGTGGAGGGCTGTCTCCCACGGGAGGGACCCCGTACTGGAAGGACAGGGGAAGAGTGGGAGGAGTTCTCCCTTTGCAGAGGAGGAAGCTGCAAAGACAAAGTGTGATGAGCTGACCGTAACTCTGATTCCCTATCCCCTGCACCTCTGGATAGGGGCGGAGGTGGAGAAAACTGGCAGGGAAGTTGAGCCCAGGAAAAAGGGCAGGGTTGGGGAAGGTATTTCATGATTTGGTTTAATTTGTTATTATCCTACTCTGATTTCATTGCCAGTACTTATAATTAATTTCCCCAAATTGAGTCTGTTTTGCCCACGCCAGTAATTGCTGAGTGATCTCTCCCTCTCTGTATCTCGACCCACAAGCCTTTCCTTATATTTTCTCTCCCCTGTCCAGGCAAGGAGGGGAGATACAGAGCAGCTTTGGTGGGCACCTGGCATCCAGCCAAGGTCAACCCACCACAAATCCTTACTTATAGGAGACTTTTTTATCTGTGCTACACTCGTACTTTTATGGGTTCACGTACTACAGGGAGGCATCAGCCATTTATCAGGATGTTAATGACTAGTAGTTATGTGTCCAGGTACTTTGTAACCACTGGGCTGCCCGACAACAGAGGTCACTGAAAGACAGATGACTTACAAACTGGTTTAAAGATCTCCTTCACTTTCTCTTTTTAAGATCACCATCAGGGCCTTAACTATTTTTCCACATTGGGATTATTGTCCCCACTTTAAAATTCCTTATATCAGGAGACTTCCGTGATTTACTGATAGTCTTCAAACAAAAAACTTCCTAAGAGAGCATCCATTGATTGCTACAGTTATTTAAAGGCTAACAATAAAAAATCATAGACTTAGGTCTCCATCAAGGCAGAAAGGAAACAATAATTGCAATTTGCAAGCCTCCTGCTGTGGGTAAAGTAGCTCAGGCTGGCAGAAAGGGAGCTCTGCAATTCTAGTGGCTGTCACAGCAGGGCTGGGTGAGATGTGCTGATTCATTCATACGTCATCCCGTCATAAGACAATTTGTCAAGGTGAATAGATGGGTGTGAGGTAGCAATGTGCCCAAGGTGCATCAGCTCTGAGGAGGACCACCAGATAAAAGCATGAAAATATGGGAAGCTGTGCAGGAGTTTATTTGGTGACTGCTAGTCATGTCTCTTCAGGTTGACAGACCTCAAAAGAAAAGACCTTTTCTGTCTCTATAACAGCAAATAATACAGTTTTCTACCCTGTGTATTTTTCCATATCCAATTCTTGGATAAAAAAAACAAAAAAGTAATACAGGTGTTAGTATAGTAATGTGCATTGTTCAACTCTTTCTTCTGCCAAAGAAAAAGAAGGAGCCATAGGGGCAGCCACATCTTTTAGGAGTTTATTTCCCCTTTAACCAAGGGCAGGGAACAGTCCTGTTAGATTTCCCAGTATTAAAAAATAAATAAGTAAAAATGGGGTGATGAACTGGAACATTTCTAGCTTGGAAAATGTTTGCCTTTGGATACTAACAACTGTGAGATCCCATCAAAGCTCAAACAAGCACCTCCTCTTCTTGCTATTCTCCATTCTGCATCTCTCAGTTTGATAAGGTGGGGATTGGTACCAGTCTCAAAGAAAATTGGTGGCCCTAAATAGAGAACATATGACATATGTCTGACTTTTTCTCAGTTTTTAGCAGTCCCAGAGCTGAATTTCCCTCTTGATTTAGAACTACACGTAGGCATATTTGGACTAATCACCTTGAGACAACGTGCAAATAAAAGAGGACATGAAAGAGGAGCTGACTGCCAAACTTCATGATGGATTAGTCTTAAAGTCATTTGCTCTTCCCCAGTATCACACAGAAGGACTAATACACACATACATGGAGTATTCATCAGTTTACTTACCACAGGTCTGATTTTGCGGGTGTTGAATTGAAAGAGAGCTTTTCCTCTGATTCTGCTGAGGGGTAGATTTAGCTCATTGTATGTAAATTTAACTCATTAAATGTCATTCTGTATTGTCTCTCTTTTTTTTCAGAATGCTTGAGGATGATCTGAAACTCAGCAGTGATGAAGATGACAATGAACAGGTAAATACATCTCATATAAATGCATGGACCATATAATTTGACAAAGTTATTTTATTAGTTGGATCTGATTTTGTGTTGGTTTACGATATTTGCATAAAAAAATGGTTTGGGGCGATGCAGAATCCATTCTTTTAAATCATTTGCTTCCTTTCCATGGGAGGAAACTTATAAATAGGAATGCATTTGGTCAGTTTTGCTGAGTAAATTTGTGAAGTGGATTAAAATAAACCAAAACATGTCTTACTGACCTTGGAATTAGAGACCACACATGGCAACACCCATGATAGCCAGTGTGTTCTGAATCTCTCTCCTCCACTGTACCAAGCTAAAGAGGGAACAGCCTCCACTTGCCTTGCACTCAGTTTCTGAATTGGTGAGCTTTCTGGATGTGGGTACAAAATGACCCCATCAGATCACCAGGACAACCACAGAGTGGGTTTGCACTTTGCAGTTAATTTATATAATTGCATGCAAGAATATTCAGTCCGTAAGTTTTTGTTCCAGTCAGTGAGTAAGGGGTTGGGAGTCCACAGCCAGTAATCCAGTGATTCCTATTTGTGAGGAGGAAAAATCCTCAGCATGTAGCTGTAAATCAATACTGAAAGTCTTTCAACCTACTTGGGATGTTAATGAAGAATCATTTCCAGAAAACTGACTCATGTCATTCTCTATGCTTCCCACTTTATAAATATTTATGGATAATACTGGGAAAGAATGCTGGTGAAATTCATATTCTCAACATTCTTACCAGAAAAAAATGAAACTTTGGTTAAATTCATCCTTCATTTTACTTTATATATGCAATAGGCTCAAATGTTTAAACGTCTGCAACAGAGAGGAAAGTAATGCTATAATTCAGCATAAGATCATCTGTTCAGTCTGGGAAATATTAATAATAAGTCAGTCTTTCTTTCTTATTTATTTTTAAACCACCTAAATGTTCTACTTCAACCTACCTAATCCATCCTTTAGGGTTGTGCCAGGAAAGATTTACCTTCTGGTGAAAGTTGACCCCATATTCATACAAGTCAGTATTTTTCAGCAGTGAGTTAGACTTGTACTCCCTTCTGAAGCCAAAGGGTCAAAATCCAGTACTTGTGCATTTTTTTTCTGCTCTAAGCTTGCAGCCAATGTGAAGCATGAGCTAGCATTTACTAATTTTTATTAATGAAAACACAATAGGTAAAAATCAAGTTTATTTCATTGATTTCTGCTCTTATTTCAAGGAAATTGCAATTCTTTGAGAACAGTAGTCAGTAGGGAGCCCTAGGATTTGTCCTTTGAGAATTGCTAGGGACCCTTCAATTTTTACATGGCAGGGCAGTAGTGACACTGATCCATAAATGCACTTTGATCTCAGCTTTTAGTGAAGGTCTATAACATGTGGAGAGAGTTTGATCTATCAGCCTGTCTTCTGGGACTACCAGTAGTCCATTTGTCATGGTGGAAGATTGTTAGAAACTTGGCTGCAAGAAACAAAGCTCTTCTGTCTTCCTCCCTCACTGATATGAAGGAGCACCCTTATTTATGAACTGTGTTGCAATTATTTAGGGCCTCACACTCTTTCAGGTGTCAGACATCTCCTTCCTTTTCTCCCAGCTGGTGAGGAGGAACACAACATGCATGATAGCTCCAGTCAGTCATGTAACTGAGAAATCGAGCTTGATTTCTAGATAGGATGGGAACTACCAGGCTGAAGTCAGTGGAAAGTACTTGTTCTATAGATAGTATAAGCAAGGCTGTTGCTGATTGTGGTGCCCAATTTTGGCATTCGCTTTTCAAACTTAATTTTGAATACTGGAAATTGCTCCTAAAAGTTATAAACATGATATGGAGAACCTTCCTTAATATAATATATGTGTTAGGTCTATTGTGATTAAGGCACGCATGATGATGGCCTAACAACATACCACCAAGAAAAAGATTCCTGAAAGGAGGCTGTACACTTGAATTTCATCCCAGAGGGCTTAAGAGGCTTCAGCAAGTGAGAGCTGACCATAAATCCATCTTACTAGTGCCGAACTGCTGCAAATTGCATGGAAACCTTGTGGTTTTCTTTTCCTTTTTACCTCCTGGCAGCTGTGGGCCTGATACAGAAGTTGTCAAGTGAATTTCTTTGGGCTGGGACATGCAGGAGGTCCAGTAAGATGTTCATTGCAGGTCCCTTCATGCTTCAGGTCTGTAAAGCTTTGGGCCATATTGATCATTGCAATAGAGTGTAAGGCAAGTTACAGTCACTCCACCCCAGCTGCAAACTCCTGTTACCACTTTTTGGGGCTTGCAAGGAGAAGACTCATTTACCACCTGCATCTAACACATGTAAACACAACCCACAGTGTCTTCAATATAGACACTTTGGAGCTGGCCATATGACACATGTTTTCTCCCATAGTCAAAATGCTGGTTCTTATGTCTCATTGTGGGTGATTGGGAATTAAAGACACACAGAAAAGATGGGTTAGATCTGGAATCAATTTTCATTTACAGCTGAGAAGCAGTTATTGATGCTGTACTCACAGTTCAATAAAAGATCTAAAGATACAGACCTTGTGTTTCTCTTTCAATATAAGCAGCATAATCAGTGTCAAATGTTTTTACAAAGAAAATTGTATTGACAGTTTTATTAAAATTGCTGTCTTTAAAGTTTTAAGTTATCCACAATTTGACCTACTTGAATGGTTTTTAATATGCACACTGGCCAACCCAATAGATTTTTATGTCACATATTTATAATACCAGGTACACATCTGTTTAATATATTATTTGATAGATACTGTTGCATTTAAGCATTGCCTGGACTGTAAACTCTTGTGGTATTGTCACTGAGAGGAGCATTGGAACATGCATCAGTGTTGCATTCAGGAGTCCTATTGCACAGTATGTTCAGATTGGCTACAAGAGATGCAGTCAAGGCGGGTGACAGACATCCTGTTAGGAAAACCATTAGATGACAAGGCATTTCAGAGATGCTAATGTTAACACTCTTCTCTGAGCAACGACAGAGCTTTTAGATGGCTTTATGACTCTGTTAAAATATATCAGAAATTAAGAAGAGTAGTGAAGGTTTTTAATTAGTAGCTCAGTTCAGCTAAAAGAGCTTAGATAAAACACAGGTTAGTATTTTTGTTCTCTAAAGCACCTCTGTATAATTCAAATTAGCTTTGAGCTCAAAGGCACCCAAATGAGTTGTGCTTGGATACAGTATTTTAAGTAGCTGTAGTGTACCCAATTTTCTTTAACCAGCTCGTCTTTGTTCTTCTGCCTAAGGAATAGTCCTGTTAACCTTTTAAATGTGTACTTAATTTAAAGCACATTGCTAGCATTCTGTGTGTTTTTGAACCAAAGAAACTTTGATACTACTTACAGACCTGCTCCATTTTCAGTAATTTATGTGTATAGTGGTTTTGGCAAAACAAATCAATAAGATATTTTTCTTTTCTGTTTGATTTTTTTTTCCTTCTTCCCTTAGTGATTACCACTTTATTGCCACTTCTCTGATAACCCTACAAACACAAGGCATGCAAGTAATTCATGGCCTTGCTCTATCATTTGTATTTTACACAAACATAATTCTTTTTTGCTAGGTTAGTATTAGGCAATTACGTTGAAAAGGTTTGACTTTGTATCTGAGTCTAAAAAGGTGATCAAACACAGGCTGAGCTTTGAATTCTTATAATGCCTGCTGAGCTTTCAAAGCCTCTATTCAAGTTAATTTTTTTTAAAGTTTATGAAGTTCTAAGGTATAATATGCCTGCATGGTATCATGTAAACACTTTTTAAAGCACAACTCTGACCACTTTCCTTGTAACAATAGATATCCTTTCCTGTTGTATTTTTCTCACTTTTAGCTGTATCCTGAACAAGCTGTTTACCTCCCCAAGGTTTCTCTACATTTCCATTTACTTTGTTATCAGCAGAAAGGCTGAAGAACAGCTCTTCAGTAATGACATCAATACTGCACACACAGTGAGAGAGGTCATCTTGTCAAAGCTATAGAAAAATCAGATGGATTAGGATGAAACTAGGTGCAAAATAACTTTGATAGAGTCTTTTAATGTAAACAGTTTATCTGTTATTGGGTTCCATTGAAATCCCAGAGTGGTGCAGCATCAGTTGTAGCCACAGCAGTATGTGTTTTGATAAAGAACACACATTCCAGTGTTTAAGATCTGCAGTCATGTTTTATAATCATAGGGAAGTGTTTTCATTAAGCCATTAATGAAAACAGAACTATTAGGATAATACAGTCATTCTCCAACCTTGTTAGTCTTTAACCATAAAAAAATCCTTTCATGCATATATGTCCTTTCTTGCTACCTCAGTCCATTTGAAATTATATTCAAATTATTTTATTCTGCACAGCACTAGTTGACATAACACTGTATCATCAACTGTGTAAATTAATACTTCAACTTCTGTTAGGCAAATCTTTAGTAGTAAGAGATCTGATGACTGACATATCTAAGGTTATAATTCACATGGTAATGACATAGGTTCATATAATTTATTTATTATCAACAGAAGCTTTCAGTAACCACTCTGAATCTGGGCTGAGCTTCCTGCAGAAAGCATGGCACACCACTAAAATACACAGTGTTATCAAAAGCTTTTAACTTGTTCAAATTCACAGAATCACATGTAATTTTTTTCCACACTTGTTGTTACTGTGGAGGCCATCCATCAGTGAGGAAAGGGATTAATACAACCCTCAGGAAAAATGGTTGCTGTAGAGTGCACAGTTCTACAGATCAGCGGGAGTTTGCCCCTGCAGGTTGCAGCCGTGCTCTGTCCTGGGCTCTGGGGCAGCAGCTGCCCAGACCAGCACAGGAGCTGGAGGAGCTCCATCCCTCCCACTGACTCACCTTCTCCGTGGCTGCTGTGGGTTGACACTGGCAGCTCAGAGTCTCAAAAACCCTCCACCATAGCAGAGAAAGTAATACATGAAAAGAAAATGCTGGCAGGCATGCAGCCCTAACAAAGTGGGAATGAAAAGCCTTAGCTGAAAGGAAGTTTTACATGATACATCTGCCAGAAGTTCTCTCCTCACGTCCACACAAGTAAGCAGGCACTCCTTAGCCCCTCAGTGCCACCAACCTGAAGCTGCCAAGCTCTGTCAGCCACACTGTAAGACATCATTCACCTTGAGGAAACCTTTAAAAACTCTGATGCCTCCACTACTAGTTACATAGAGGTTGTTTATCAGTACAGCTGTAAGGACCAGATCCTGGAGATTTGCCAGCCCTTTTGGACTGGGAGGAAGGAGGCAGATGCAGTTTTCAGTCCACAGAATGGGCCATGTGCTCTGTACGTGTATGAATGGTTGTGCCCACAATTTTTTGTGAAGGAGTTTTTATTATAAGCATGGAGGAAAATATATTTCCCCGGGGCCCGTTGCTGTGTATGCTACTTATGCAAAAGCCCTGTATTTTTTTGGCAACA
Organism: Campylorhamphus procurvoides; assembly: GCA_013396655.1. Classification (NCBI taxonomy): domain Eukaryota; kingdom Metazoa; phylum Chordata; class Aves; order Passeriformes; family Dendrocolaptidae; genus Campylorhamphus; species Campylorhamphus procurvoides. Next base: position 1,394,797 of record WBMV01007081.1, read on the forward strand.
AGGCAGAGGCAGCAGCAGGTGAGATAATTGATCAACCCTAGCATTGTTGTTGTTAAGAGAAAAGCCAGACTTGGCCATCCTGTCCTGTAAAAAAAAATCTGGAGTCTGGAATACCTGCAGGCCATCTCAGTGCTCAACACTCACTAATCTGACCACACAGGACACATTTATCTTCCTTTTCTCCTCCAAAGGAGAGTGTGATTGTTATCGTAAATGTCTTGTGAAGCATTTTGGTAAAGAAAGTGTCTGGCTTTCTTACACTGGCCATCTGCAGTGTCACTCTTCTGTAAAAGCCCAAGCAACCATCTGTGAACTTCAAAATCTGAATTCCTGGGAGTTTTTTACACCAGCAGAGGATAGTGCTAGTGCTGGGTTTGAGATGGGGAGCATTGCAGAAGGCTGAAGGAGGAACTCATAGGTGGCCAGAACAAGTGTGAAGTAGGTGCTGAAAAGGGCATGATAAATCCAGTAATTAGGTTCTGTCAGCCAGAATAAGGGGAGAAGAAGTGAAAGTTGATCTCCCCTGCAAGTATTCCAGAAGGAGAACAGTAATGAAAACTAAACACCTTAATCTTTCTTACGATGAATTCATCTGCCACAGCAAGGTTGGCTGGGGTTGGAGGTGCTCTGTTCTGTGCTGGCAGGATGAATCTTCCCAGGACAGATCTGCCAGCGCACAGGGACAGGTCAGGACCACTGTGTGACAGTGCAATAGATTTGAGCAGGGTGCTCTCGTTGAGAGTGTGTCTTTGCAAAATTACCAATTTCATGGCAATACTATTAAGTACAATTTTTGGAGCTGTGCAATTTATTAATTGGCTAAGTCATCTGAGCAATGTACTAAATTGGACCAAGGTCAGCAAAGAGTTATTTCATTGTGTTTACCTCTGTTGTCTCTACTGCCTGCTTGTAATACTTTTAACATTCAGTATAGATATATTGTTCAGTATAAATTAAAACCCTTAAAGTCTTTAGTACTGCAAAGGAAATAAATGGGCAGCACAAACAGTAGCAACATCAATTCACTGCCACTGCTGGTACTCTGTGACTCTGCCCTTTTGCTTCTCAAGTCTGGGGAACTATTCATTTATTTAGAGTAGGGAGAGTAGGGATAGGTTGGACTCCCAGAGAAATGAGAAAAAGGCCTTTGCCACAAAGGACAATCTAAGGGCATAAACTGCAAATGAGCAGGGGTACAAGGGGCTGTTTCTGAGGTGTCTGCCTGTTCTGCTTTCCATTTTGGCACAGCAAGTGCCATGTGGACATGGCAAAATTAACAATCAGATATTTCACTCTAAAAGTGCACCTTACCTGTCTGTCTGTCTGTCTGTCTATCTATCTACACACTGCAGTATAAGACTGCAGAATATCAGCATTGTTCAGGTCAAGTTTCAGGGGTACAAAGGATTGCTCTCCTGCTAGAACTTGGAAGCTAAAGAATAAATAGATTGCAGTGACTGCCTGCAGCTGGACAGTGAGGTCCACTGATACTCCTTGAAACAAGCCTTTTGCTGCTTATTTCTTGAAGTAGTGTAGAGAAGACTTTTTATTTCTCTTTGAAATGTTTCATGACCTTTACTGTGTTTCTTTTGCCTCCTCAATTTTTTTAATCATGCAATTAACATGTTGAAATGCAGCTATGGAGTAAACCCAACGAATAATGGATTTTTTTATTATTTATTAGCCATCTGGAGGGTTGAACCAAACACACATTTTAGAAAAATCATCAGTAAATAAGACAATGACAAATACTGAGTTCCGTTCCCAGCTAGATCCTTTATATTTTCACAATAGCATTATCATCCACTAAACCTTGGTCATTTGTTATCAATTTGTAACAAATTATTTACTAGGAAATGTTTCAAACCAGAATTTTAATTCAGATTTTTGCTTAAAACATGGTCCATTTGGTACGATTTTCCCAACCTCTTCTGTCACCAGGGATATATAATTGTTTTCTAAATAAAACAATTCTTATGAAAAAGCTGCTCGAACTCTAGTTCTGTTCTCTGCCACAGAACTCTGCAATGACCAAGTCAAATGGTATAGGGGGAGCATTTAATCTGCTAGACTTCATGAGACATTGGTTAGTATTTTTAAATTAACTGGACAGTCATAGAAATACAGGATCTCAAAATTGTTAGGGTTGGAAGGGTCCTCTGAAGATCATCCCATCCAACCCCCTGACAAGGCAGGATCACCCGGAGTAGGTTACAGTGTTTGTAGGACTTCATAAGTTGAATCAGCAGAATTTGTAATGTGTTATTACAATTTCTCCTTTGGCGAATTGAAGAGTCAAAATTAGTACAAATAACAACTTCCCATCAAGACCATTTGTTATAGGAAAGGAGAGCACTGTTTCAAGCCTCTTTTGTCAAGGTACATTAGTACTGAAGTCCTAAAACAAGGATACGTGTTACGTGAGGTATCTTTGCAATGCATCCTTTCACTGACAGAGAGCCATGACAGCTCCTACTATAAAGTTCACCAAAGACACTGAGTAAACTGAAACCTGTGTGGCAAAAGCAGGAATGTTTATGGTACCCACACCAGCTAATTTAAAACCAGCTCAGGTATAGCCACACAGGCAGCCAAGCCCTCCTCAGGGAGTAGTGCATACTCAGTGTGTGTGGCTCTTTTCTCAGTTTAAAAGAAACATAGAATAGTTCTACAAGAACTGGAAGTGGCCACATTTTTCATTGCACACTTCCTTGGTTTGATTTCCATCATTGGCCTGATAGAAAACAGGGATTGGGGAAAAAAAACTGACAAGAAGCTCAAATATATCTGTCTTGTTGCCCAATTAAAAGCATTTCACTTACATCAAGGGTGAAGGTGACTCCTAAACCACAGATGGATTGTTCCAGATTTGGTCACTTTTACTCTGTTCTTCATTTGCCCAGCCTCCACTGCAACAAATGAAATGAAATTTCCAGTATTTCAAGTCTTCGTGAGCATCTCTCTGTGAAGCCATGAAGGTTACTGCATTGCTCAGAGCAATGATGAGGAGCTCTCTGTGGTTCATACACAGTGAGAGTTCAATGAACCATTCTGATTTGTGGATACCACATGCTTGGTGACTTGATATTTCAAAAAATGGATTTTAGCTGATCCATCCCACGTATTTGACTTCTGAAGGAAAAATACTCATTTTTTAAAATTATAGCACAAGAAGGAGAGTATCTTCTCCATTTTTTTTGGTCCTGGACACAATAATGTTGGGTTTTTTGTCCTCGAGGTGAGACTGAGTCAGAACATCACACACAGAATCTCAAATACAAGGTTGCCAGCTTCATGTCAAAGGCAATTAGCAAGAAAGAAATACAATTTCCTCTGTTGACATTAGGGGACAGGTAGAGGAGAGACTAACCAAAAAAATAAAGAAGGAAAAAAAATAAGGAACACAATACATATTTATACAAGTATCATGACATACTGATCCGTCAGCCCTTGGCTTTGGGCTCTCTGATTCTCAGCACAATCCTGGATGGTTTGTTTCCTACACACCATCTCCTCCTCCTCCACAGGAAGTCAGAGTTAGCACCAGCTGTATCATCACAGGATCAGAGCACAGGACAGTGCAGGTGGTAAGTTCTGGTTCTCAGTTCATTACTTAGGATCATAGGTAAGGCATTCTGTACAACTAAGGGCATGGTGCAACTTCCAAGACAAATTATAATCTAGGAGGAGATAGATATAGATATAGGTAGCTATATATATAAATCGACTAATGTAGAAAGCATCTTTGTTTTTCTTTGTTGTTGAATTGAGTCTCTGGGGAGTCTCTTCTGTACCTACAGGACAGGAGAACAGCATGGTGGGGTGTAAACTTCTTTGTGTAGAGTCTCTTGGCTATTCACCCAAGTAGACAGAGCTGGTTAGAAACTGGGAGATAAACCTGAGTTAGATTTGCAGCGTGGAAAATGGGAAAAAATTTAAGCATGAAGACCTTCCTTCTGCCGACACGTTCAATGGCATGAAGTGTCACCTGTCTCACTCTAAGACATGCTTTGAGGCTCAGCAGTTGCCTTCTTAGGTGGCTGATCAGTGCTTCTGGATCAAGAGAATGAGGAGGACTTTTTCAGGTTCATGATATCCTACAGCCAGTCTGCTAGTTGATAGTGTTGAAGAAAAGCATAATTTTTCACATTTTGTAGTCCTTGTGCACAATGCAGAAGCTGTTTGTGCTTATTCCCATGTTTAATCTTTTGTGTAATAGTTAAATACCTGCTAACAAGTTCATGGGTAAATCCGCACTGCAGAACAAGTGTAGGTAGTTTTTCAACTAATGGTAAAACAGCTAACACCAAAATCAGGTGTAGAGTTAGGAGTCATTCACAGCTACAAAAATCATGGTAAAACATCCCTGGGCAAATATTTTCTGTGTCTCACTGCTTTTCACATATTCTCCATCTTCCTTCTTATTCAACACTGGAGTCAGCTGTTGAAATAAGGTCTCAGAGAGCAGAAGCACAATTATGGAGAGGCCATAATTGTTAAAAAAAATCAGAAGAAAATTACAAATTAAAGTAGAATGATTGTCTAGCTCACACTGGCTTCCATTTTCTAATCATCCTAAATTATTTTAATGCATGTTTTCAAGCTCAAAATTAGCAAAGGTCCCATGATGTAATTCTCTTAACACCCATTGAATATTGCATTATACTAGTCCAATTTTATTCCAATCTTTTGCAGCATCATCTCTCACTTAGGGCACATATATCGTGGTTTAGGGACCTCCTACCTGCTGTTTCTAGATAGTACTTTTAATACATGAAGTTTAAGAATCATGGCAAAGTTAAAACCAGTTTCTTACTTGTAAAGACCTAGGAATATAAGATTAAAAAATAACTCTTAAAACATGTTTGTCTTTGAAATATCTTAAATTAATAATCAAAAGCTTGCATCAAGTCTAAAACAAATCAAACTCAGTCATGAAGATGAGAAACAGGAATTATTAACTGAGTAGCGAGGCTGATGGAGGCTCAATGAGATCATTTTGTTCAAAGATTAAAGGCGATGAACACTGAAATAGTTGAGGAGGATGGCTATGAACACATCTGGCTAAAGCTGCTAAATTCAGTAATGATCAAAAGTTAATTATCAAAGCAGAGAGAACTACTCAACACAGACAATTTGAGTCAATAGCTAAGCAGCCCAGAAAAGAAGTAATTTGGAAGAAGTATTTTCCTATAATGAAGTTATATAAAAGACATACATTTCAAAGAAACCTGCCTAAAACAAGATTGCATTCTTCCTGATCAGAGAAAAATAATTAGCTCTAATTGACAGACCTGCTGCACACCAAACATTTTCAAACAATATGTTTCTGCATCAAAGCTTTACGTGTAGAGTTACTCAATGTCACTTTGATTTTGCCTTCCTTTATGTTCTGCCACTGGGCATGCTCATGATATCGCAACAAATACGCTTTGAAAAATGAATGAGCAACACCTACAAGACAAATAAAAGCAGACAGACAGATCCTGGATTTCTTTCGCAGGCAGAATCCCTGATGAATTCTGTGCTGTGTTTAACATCACCGTGATCCCACTTGGAGGCAAAGTGAATCATTTGTAATAGGAAACGACCAGTTTCCTAACGATCCAACATTAAACTAGGCTGGCATGTAGATTAACCTGAGCATTTGCAATACTCTTTTTCAGTTTTGTATAAGCAAGCATGTGTGTGGAGAACACTTTCCCTCCACCATGTGCTTTTTCTTAAGAGTTAGGTTAATGTCTTTTCCTCATAACAAAGGAAAGAAAATGTGGAAATTCTCCATTTAAAAATCTGAGAAAAGACATGCACTAGAATGTTGAAGATCCAATAAAATAAAATAGATCTATAATTCTTACTTCCTAAAGCTGCTGCATTTCTTTCAGGGTAAACAGTTGCCATCGACATAGCTAAGTGGTCAAAAATCAAACATCCAGTTTAGACTCTGCTCTTTAATATTCTATGACTTTGACATTGCCAGTTCTCACTCTCTGAAATATCTTCATCTTCTTTAATCTTTCATGTAAACAGTTTAGTTCACACCATCATGCACATGCTCTCCAGAATATCTTCTGCTGTATTTTGTATTAAATCGACTGCATTATCATTATTTACCTGTGATCCTAGACACTCTCCACTCTACTGTTTTCTTCAGCTCTATTTTCATAGCAGGTTTTGTGTAGTGATTTTTGAATAATTCGGGGGGGGGAAGTTGATTTAGATGCAAGTTTCACATGCTTGAACTCAGAATTGTTAATAGTCCAGCTATTTGGTATATAGTCAAGCAAAATACCACTGTAAAGTCAAAAAGAACTTCTGACATAGTGGATGTTTATGAGCTTTAAAAATAATTTTAGTTTCCTGCAGGATGGGACTGCAACTTGGCATTTAGAGGGAGGCTTGGGAAACTGAAATGCCATTTTTTATGTGTTTTAATCCATTTTAAATGAAGCATTTGTGTGTTGTTGCATGTAGTTTATTACTTAAAAAGTTTCTTAATAACATGCTCCTGACTCTGCATTTGGAAGTGGCTGCTGAAAAAAGGGACATTTGGGAGAGAATGATTGGAAGGAGACAGAATTCACTTACCTCACTATTGAGGCAGGGATTTCATTTCATCATAAGCTTGTTTGAGAGAGCATAATTAGGTTTGGGTCTGTAAGACTTACTTGTGCAATCTGAAGTTTAGCATTTCCTGAGGTTTAAGGGTGTTATTTATCACCCCTACTGTACAATTAATATAATTGATTCCTATCATGCATACATTGATTTATTCTTTACATGGAAAATATAATCCAAATGAAACAAACCCATTTTTTTCTTCACATACTGGGAGTCAGCCCAAAGGATTGCTGTTGCCCCATACAAGCTCTCACAAGCTCTCATTCTTTGTTCCAGATTTTAAGCTCATTATTAGGGATTTCCATGGATTTAAACATGGATTTTACCTTTGCTATGAATGGAGGCAAAAGTGCCAAAACAGCAGGTATTTTGGAAAACTAGCCCCATTGTAGAGCCCAAAGGAAAACTCATTCTGGCAAAAGTTAGAACTCAGTTGTGCAGGTCCCAAAGGTTTCAAAAGTTCATCAGTTTTCATAAAGGATTTAATTTCTCAAGGCTTATGTGGGCATTTTTCAGAACCACTAATTATTAGCAGTTCCTGCATAGAAACCATTTTATTTCCATCCCTAGCAGAGGTTAAAGTTCCTCACCAAAACCCTTCTCTTAATTCTTGGTAGGCTGTATAAAAGTATCTCTGAAGGTAATTAGAAACTAAAACTCTCCTTCCTATAATAGGTTTATGGATCAGTTGTCTTAATTCTGCCTTTCACCACTCTCAGTGCCTGTAATCTCACTAACCATCTGACTGCTTTCCACATCTGAATCTGTTGCAGTCTGGTTCTGCAAACACTGGGAGCAATTCTCCAAAAGGATGCGACAACATTAGTTTACCTGATGGTGATATTTCCAGCCCTCTTCCTTTAGAATGTTATTTACCTGTTCTAACAAAACCAGAGTGGGATGTAAGGTTGGTTCAGATTACATAATTATGTCACAGAAGCATTAAAAGCAAAAGTCTCCACTAACATCTCAAGCGGCTTAGGCTGTGTGATAGACTGGCGCGGCTCTGCCATCGGTGCCCCCAGCTATGTTGCTTAGCAACATTTTAATTCAAGAAGAATCGAAGGAGATGAAATCCCCGTGGAGAGGGAAACAGAAATAAGAGGGCCGTTGACAGATGATCTGAGTTGTTTCTTCTAATATACTGTGAAGATCACTGGCTCTTTTCATGAATGATAAATGGACTGTACACAGATCAATGGGTTCAGCAATAAACTGGAACCAGGCTCCATGTCTGAGGTGGTGCGGGCCGAGAGGCCCAAAGATTTACTCATTTAGATGATTTGGAGTGTGTTTTCTCAAAGGTTTCACAAGAGGAAATTGATCTGAACATTTGGTCATTCCTTGCCCTTTTCTGTTGCTGGTGAATAAAAACTGCTTTGGAAATGGAGTCCGTTCTTCCCCTTATTTTTTCCCGTTGTTCTTGCTCCACATAGGGACAGATAGCTTGTGACAACGGGGCCAGACCTCAGAGCAGGAAATGAAGTAACAGCCCTGAACAAGCAGCTCCTCAACACTCATGGCCATTAGAAATGAACACACCACACTGGTATCACAGGCTGGGGCTGGAGTGTCTCAAACCCCGAGCACGGTCCCTCCATCCAGCCCTCGCCCCAGCTGTGGGGTGTGTGCTGCTGAGGAGCTTCCACTGGTGTTTGCTTATGGCTTGCTGTGCTTTGCTGTGGCACTCAATGGTTTGTTTCCCCTACCCCTCTTCTCTTTGCAGGCTGCTGAAAAGACAAAATTGAGAAACATTCCTGTAAAGTAAGTTATTTTTATATCCGTTTGAAAATGCAAGTTAAATGGTGTTGTTTAATGCAATGGCTAAAAAGGCTGGGACAGTAAGAAGGGTGATGAAGAAGAAAATAGAATTCACGTTGCCGCTAATCAGAGCAATAGGTCAGTATCACTGAGAAAAGTTTTTGATTCCTCATGTATCCCTAAGGATTGCACTCCCCAAGTTTCATCCAGTTTCCATGAATTAATGTGTTTTCTATGAATAGCTCCCAAATAATCACAATCATACCCAGTACATAGCGCTCCTAGCCCTGGGGGGGTTTGCACATGCTAAAAAGATTATGATTTTTAATTGCAATGCTCTAGAAGGTCTGACAGGGAGGAGATCACTAGGAATGTGCCAAATAATTTCTAGACACATAGGAATATTCTGCACCTATGTATCAAGGCTTTGCCATCCTGTTGATGAAGAGCTCTGTCTCACTCCGTGCGTGTGTGTCTCTCTCACACCACATGCACATGTATGTTTCTGCTCTTTACAGCAGTGCCTTGTGAAGGATGAGCAAGCTACCAGGGAGCAATTTCAAGGGCATTTTATGAGAAGTTCTTAAATCTTAGGCCGCTAGCAGCAACACTCAGCCATGTATCATTGAATTAAGAAAGTAGCTATATAGATGTCCTGGCTCTTTGAGAAAAGGCTTTTTCAGGTAAAGCTACCAGCATCAGTTATTCGGTTTAAATAATGAATACTCCAGTCCTAATGGGCTCTTATGTACCAATAAAACCACATATTTTTAGTTTCAGTAGGTGATCATAGCGGTTTAACCAAGTCCCAGTAATTGTATATTCCTGTTATACTGAGAGGAAATGTTCTAATTTTCCTAGTAGTTTGCTGATCATATTGACTTTTGGAACTGGAGTGGGTTTTTATTTGTAAGAACATGTACTGACAGGACTCACAGATCATTGTGCTTTAGCACACATAATAGAAGAATACAGTTCTGCTTCTCACTTGGCTTCCATCATGTATAGTCATTTACACCTTATAAAGTGAACACAAAACGTGTATGAACACTCCTTGGAGTGATTAGGCAATATGTCAGATGACCATAAATCGCTCTCTCTTTATGTTTCATTCAGTCTGATAGAAATTAGAAATAGGATCCAGCAGGGACCTGATAGCACTTGAAACTTGTAATAAGACAAGGGACCTTTCTTGCCTATAGGACTAGTTCAAATTCAGTGCAAGCTGAATTAAAGTCATTGTAAGCTGGTGGTTGTTTAATAGAGGGTGAAATGAGCTGCATTCTCACCTCACATTATGCAGGATCCAAGAGCTGCAAGGTGATGAAAGTCTTGGGGAACAACTCCAAAATAATCATTCATCTTTCATTCACTTTTTTATGTATTTTGAGTCAAATTCTCAAGAATTACTCAAATGAATTGAGTTTTTCCACTTAAAACAGAGACATTGAGCATTGCAGTTATTAAACAGCATGTATGTGACACTGATGCCCAATTAATCCACCAGAAAGATTTGGGAGTTTGGGGAAAGGGGTGCTTTAGGTTAAGTAATTTCCTACAGGACTTGAGTAAGTGTAACATTTTGAAATGGAAGTAGGCCAGATGGACAGTCCTGCTCTTTCCACCTACATGTGTGTATTTCACCCTGTCATGTTTCCTCCAACTGGTTGTTTGACTTCTCTTTGACTATATTCATGGTGGCAGCCTCAATTAGTACCCTAGGGAATCCATTATACGTATTAATTACACTCCGCATAACAAAATAGCTGAAAAAAACTGCCTAGCTTTTTAATTGGCATGTAACTATTTAAGGTACCTGTATACAATTATGATTTTATGCTAAAACATTAGCTCTCAGGGCAAAAGAAAGGCTAGTATCTTTAAGATGCAGTAGTAGCCATGGAGTGCATTTATGTAAGCATCACAGCCACACTTAGTACAGCTCAGGCTTGGCTAGCTTTTAGTCGCTGCTTTTGTAGCTCTCAAATGTCAAGGAGAATTTCACTTGAATTTTAATGTTCTTCAGCTATGCAAAATAAAGTTAGTAGCTTCCATTGTCATAAGGGCTGAAAGCTGTACAGATTCCTTCTACCATATGTGACTTATCACATACATTTTTAAAAACACATTTTTGTTATTAAGACATATGTGATAGTACACTTCTGCAAATGTGAATTGCTTTTGGCTAAAAGCCATGCACTAATAAGTAGAGTTGAATCTAACTGCATTTGACATCTGCTACAATATATAATTTTTTACATATATAAATATATACATATAAAATATTTGCAGTTGTCATTAGCATAAAAATTTCCTTGTTTTTATGTTATGCTGACAGAGTTCTTGTGTCCCAAAACTGGAAGCAGAAATTACTCCCTTTTAAAGGCTATAGTTTATATAAAGTCCTTGGACAGAGCCTAATAGTGCCACCATTTAACACATTAGTTTAGGAGCATGATGAAGATTTCTGTTGAAATGGTCTATTTGCTTTTCATTGCTCAGTTTATTAATGTTGCTTGTATAATGTTTGGTAGGAAGTTTACTGTTCTTTTATGTTCTCTTGAATCCCTCCAGCACTAAACACTTATGAAGGGGAAAAACCAAGGAAGTTTTCTTTTTACAGTTCAGTAAAGCAGCCAAGCAGCTGGTTTCCTAATGTCCAAGTGTCTGTTCATACTTAGACTAACTGGTGTGAACTTCCTGATGGCCAAAGTACATGCAGGTGGCACTTGGCTCCTTCAGAAGGAAACAGTGCAGTTAACTTTTTCAAAACCATAAGACCCTTTTCTGTCCGTATGTGGCACCAGGGTGTCCTGCACAACTGCAGAATCCATCACATTTCACTTATATGTGCTCTCCTGCCCTTTTCTTGTAAGAAGCACTTCCTTTCTCCCATTGGTTTTATCTGTATTTACACTGAGAGTCTGTGGTGGAAAAGGGATTTCCTGGATGTAAAGTCCTAGACACTTTCTTACTTGTTGGTCCTTATCGTGCTGTTTCTCTCTCTGACTCTGAAAGAGGTAACATGACTTAAATAATTTCACTCTGTGGAGGGTTTATGGTTTCTAAACTGTTACATGAGAAATTGTTTTGAATTAGGACACATACAGAGAAATTAATCTTTTCTATTCCCTGTGATTTGATAAAAGAGGGCTAGAGCAGTAACATCGTTAAAACCCCATAGAAGCTTTGTTCTGAAACCCAACTGATGATCATTCTTCCCAGATTTTTTTTCCGGACTTGTATAGGCAATGGGAGCCCACATCAGCATAAGGCTTAGAGGAATTGTGTTCATATTAACTTGGAGCACATCACTTGTCTTGTATCAATGGGCTGCAGAATCCCCTCATATCCAGGTCCACTCAGGGTTAGTACTCACTCTCAGGTACAAATGCACTTGGTTTGGCAGCCAACATGGACTAAAGGTCAACCAAGCAGTGGCAGAAGAGGGGGACAAAGAACAGCAATTATGGAGGCATCCTCCATGGGGAGTATCATCCCACCTTCCTGCACATGGCTTTTTACACTTCATCTGTGTTGAGGAGGCACCAATGGACTTATTTTCCATATAAAATATCTTTTGAAATCTGTGTACCACTCCTATCCCCATAACTTCTTATGGCATTGAGCACCATAGTGTGGGAAAAAAATACTGCCCTTTGTTTGTTTTAAACTCTTTTCTTCATATGTTCACTAGAATCCACCCAAGCAGTTATTGTTGTGCAAAAGAGCAAATGATAAGTCACTGTGCTTCATTCCTGATATTACATCCCTCTGTTGTACAAACCAAGCAATCTTCCTACTCAAGATCTGCTAATAATGCTGATTTCTCTCCAAGTGTGTGAGCCCACCAGTGAGCTAATGCAGACACATGGCAAGTCTCTCTGTGTTTGGGAAATGTCTACTGGTTTGGCTGAGACAGTGGTTAGGAAGATAAACAGGTTCTTTTCAGGTTTTCCTGGTAAAGAGATGAGTTCTTTGCATGGCAATGCCCTTCTAAATAAGGACTGGATATAATGTCATTCTAAACAAATGCGCCAGATCGCAGACATTTATGAAAATGGCCAAATGGATTCCTTGGGAAAATGCGGGCAGGTGAAAGAATGATTTGGCTAAAACATGATGTCATCCAACACTTTGAAATACAAGGGTTTTGCAAAAAAGGAATCAGAATTTTTAAATGGAAAATGAATGCTTTTAAAGGTGTAGTCATGTAGTCCATGAAATGCTGTAGAACTGTGAGAATATTGGAAGTGACTTCTTGCTTCGGGGAAGAAAACATTGACTTCCTTGAGTGTCCTTTATAGTCCCTTCTTTTATAGTCTCTTTTAAAATCTTCAATAGAAAGTATATGGCATTTTCCCCAAACACCTGCATATGCTTAAATCTGCTGTAGTTTTAATGACTTCCAGATACATGTTTTGGGATTATAGCTTGTGTTAAAATCCTGCTGCTTTTTATATTTTCAAAATATATTTGTTTTCCATCAACCACAAGTTTGTTAACCACCAAGATTTCTGGTGTTTATTGTCTTTTCCTGCCATAAAATTCATCTTCTCCCCATAAGGGCATCTGACTTGACTTGGTATGGTTTTCTGTCCCGACCATCATTGGAAATGTAATCCATTAACATTTGATATCTTGACATTTCAATTGACCTCTCATTTGCAAAGCGCAGTGGTATTTTTCGTGGCCTTTTCATCCTTGATTATACATGGAATAGGAGTGCCTGTTTCTAGTGACTGCACTTTAAAAATATCTTTGTTTTACCAGCTGGAGTGGCACCTTGTTTTTGCCTCCCTGGATAGACCTTATTCTGCATGGAAGGTCTGAGGTCTAAGCAAGTCATGTAGAGCCAAAGGATTTTCTTATTGACTCACTAAGCGGGAGGGCAAGCAGGTCAGACTCCAAGGGTCAGTTAATGTATGCTGTAATAGCAGTAACCATAAACAGATCTTTTGCTCCCACTGGCAAAAATGCAGGCCAGTGGGCTAGGTCGGAAAGTTGGTTTGTTTTTAACCAGTCAGATCAGATACTTGCCCACAGGGGAGGTACAGAAGGGACAGAGTGCTATTGGTGCACGTGCTCAGCTTCTCCACTGCAGGGTATCTCCTGCTCTCTATTTTAAAAAAGATGAAAAGAAATTTGTCATGTCTAGGTTAAAAAAGCCTTCCATTCATGGATAATTGCATGGGAGGATAGCCATATGTAGATGCATTTGTGTGAAGGAGAGTCAATTTAAATTGGATTTGAGGAAGAAGTTTTTAATAGTGAGGGTGGTGGAACGCTGGCACAGGTTGCCCAGAGAGGTGGTTGGACCAGATGACCTTTAAAAGGTCAAACTGTTGAATGATTCTATGTACATACATGTATACATAGGCAGCTGTGGACCACAGATACCTCTGGACATTTGTGTATGTGTACCTAAAGGACATTTGCTGAAGGTCGTAAACCACTTTTAAAGAAACAAAACCCCAAACCTGCCAAGACTCATTCTTAATAAAACTCCTGAGCAGTTTCCACATGGTCACCTGGTTGTCTTTGCTTCTAAACCTTCCTTCCCAGTGTTCCTCCTCAGACTATTTCTGGTGAACTACTAAATCAGACAGCACCAATTCAATTAGTTCTAAAAATCCATTATAGCATAGTGCCTGAACTGCCTGCCCATATTCATTTCTCAAAGAAATCCATTCATATTTATGTTTTAATACTTTAAGTCTAGCATGCAAACGCACTCAAATCCCCAGCAGAAATCCAGGGAAAAGCCCTCTTACAAGTAATTATAGACAATGTTCTTTAGCCCCTGATCCTCCTACTCTGTCCACTTCAGCATCTGCACAGGTGCAGAGTTTGGTCAATGGGATCAGTTTATTGCACCAGCAGTAAAGTCCCTCCAAAATTTCACAAAAGCCCCAAATGCCACTGGTTGTGCCCTGTGGGAAGTGTGTCCAGACACGCAGAACTCACAGCAGGTCGGCACCCGGAGTGTCACTGTGAAACCAGAGCGCACACACTGCTGCTGGTTTCCAGTGAGCTTTGTTTAGGGAGGGCTGCGTTTCCTCAGCAGAATGTGAACTCTAGAAATGTTGCAAAGGATTACTTTACTCTCACAAGTTAAAGGTTAGTGTTGGAAATGGATTATAGAACTCCCGCTTTTAAACTGTTTCCAAAGAAACGCACATATTAAATCTTTTTTGATGATATGGCATTAATCCCTAAATACTGATTTTTATGTAAATTTTGACTCTTGCAAAGCTCTGACAATTCAGCTATCCCCATGTGGTTTTATCAGAGCTCAATTGCTCCTTTAGATCTTTTTTTCTTTTTGCAGTACCTTTTCCTTTATTCCAAAGTCATCACAGCAGCTAGAAGATGTAGTACTTTAGACATAAAATAATAAGTCTATTTAATATTTTACCTTTATTTTCTGAATTTGTTCCTCTGACACATCTTGTTAGATAAATTTTTATCAGTCCAAAGGATAACCACAGTAGGGCTATTTTTATTTCTAGGGAAATGATGCATGATAACTACTGGCAGGGCCCAAAGCAGTAAATCAGTCCTGTTCCAACCACAGAATGTATTAAAAGTCTGTAGCCTGTGGTAATAAGTTATAATTTACTTGACTAGCAGTTTGTTTGGACTTAAAACTGTACAAATGAGTCACATTGGCTAAGTCCTGAAATATAAAATAGTTTGTGCTTTATTAAGGTTTTCAGCCAGCACCACAACAGGCACCTAGAGAGAACACACGCTTTTCAATGATTGCAATGCACGTTTATAGTGAAATGCTTCCGACTTGATTGTGTAATTTATAGTAGATGGTTAAATTACCACACGGCCTGCACAGTGTACAGTGTTTGCTTACAAGACAATGAGATGAACAGACTCTGAGAGCTCATTCATCTAATCTCTTACAAATGTGAGTGCACACCATCAATATCAGCCACAAGATGCCCCTCAGCCACCAGGCACGGTGCTCAGTGCCCATCACAGGACTTCAGGCAGGAGAGAAACCTTATCTTCTGTATGTTTTTGTTTACAGAGGCATGTATATGCCAGTTGACCAAGGCTAATCATACATTTGTCTAAAATTTGTCAGGAGTTTTGCAGCTGGAGGGAAAAAGAAAGCATTTTTATTTTAACTGGGTCACTTTTGTTATTTTTCAAAACATTTTTATACCTTCATCATGATGCGGCTTGTCAAGATTAAATTTAGGTCCGTTGTTAAAAGTTGTGAAAAAATGAAACTTTGAGCCAAGAAAAACCTTATTTTGCCTGACTCTTTTTGATGGGAAAAAAGTTAGTTAAGGTCAATATTTTTTTTTTCATTTTTAGTGTGTATCTCCTGTTGATCAAAGGAGTACTCATTTATCTCTCCTCACTCATCCTGTGATTTTGATCATTTTAGATTTTATAATTTTTCTTGGTTATTAATTTTAAGTTACTTAGCATTTATTCAAACCATCATTCTCAGTGTTTGCTTCAGGCATTTCATCAAGTAACAACTATTTTCTAACTAGCTGTGATCTTTTTTATATTAATGCTTTAAAAATTTGCCTCTGAGCAATTAAGATATTGCAACCAACAAACAAATGCTAGGAAAACTGAGGGAGAGTCCTGATCCTGCTATAATTGGGAGAACTTGTGCTGCTGGTTTCAGTACACCTGGCTGAATCCAGCACAGACTTGAGGTCTCATATCCCTAAACTCCACGTTGTGGCATTTTTTTATGGCTGGGAGGTAAATAATCAGAGCAAAACTATAAGCAGTGTTAGAGTATGTATCTGACTGTATGGTTTATTTAGGTTCTAGCACTCTGCAGATGAAGATCCCTGCCTTGGAGAGCCTGGTAAGAGGCAGTGGATAAAGTTATGATGCAGTGGGACTTTAACTGAGGCTGTCAGCTGTGTCTTTGAAATCTGTGGGCCTGTGTCTGCTCTCTTTTGGACTGCAAAACTCCACTAGTTTCACTGGTGTTTCTCCAACTTCTGTGTGTGAAAGGCAATGAAGTTTCCTGTTCCTTCTGGCTTGTGGCCTCATGGTAATATATCCAGTAGGGTTCTTCTGTCTTGCATGGTCATGAAAATAGGACCGAGTAAAAGTTGTCTTGTTATCACCTTTTATATACCCAAAAAAACATGCCTGCCATGCCTCAAACAGTCCTTTACTTTGGCAGTGAGTAAGTGAAATAAAAGAAAAACAGGTGTCTTTCGAGCATTTATTTTTTTTAAATACAAATACAAAAAATGGTGATCTTATGCTAAATGAGAGAAGCAGAAAAAAAATTCCAGTCATTTAGGATCAATGAATACGAAAGAAAGGCAAAAGCTAGATAACGTTTCAGGAAATAACACTGCTACAAGGTTAATTTTGCCTAGTACAACATTTCCTAGTATTGAATTGCCTGATATACTCCCTCAGGGATTGCTCCTGCGCTTGCAATAATCGAGGCTGATTTTATTGGAAAATCACCTCTGGATGAGAGACATACTCTAGAGAGAACTTTGCATGGGTACAAATAGGTTTTTGGTGCCAGTGCCATGTTGCCCAGGCCAGCACAGTTATAGTTCCCAATCTGTCTGTGCATTCAAGCAGCAAATTCATTAGCAACCCTTCTGGCAGGATAGAAAAATAGACATATTAGGGAAATTTACTTTGAATTGTTTTCAGGATTTGTTGGATAACAGTTCAGTAATCAAATTGCGCCTCCTAACAAGAGCGTTAAATATTTTTATTAATAGTGGCAGGGAAGCTGCAGATACTCCTTTAAGTGCAGAACATTTTACTGTAACGCTATGTGACTAGCAAAGATCATGGATGAAAGAAGAGATTAGCATAGTTGGAGCGGGGGTGCTTGTAGTGTCGGAGCTGATTTTTGTGTTGTGTTCTGTGTCGAGGCTGTGTTGAGTCACCCTGCAGATGTAGTGTAAGCTCAGGTGTCGGCTCGTCCGTCAGACCCTGCCGGTTTGCTGGCTCCTTCATTGCAGAAGGGGGTCATATCGTGACAGTGCCGAGCTCTCTGACCGTGGGACCTGAGCTCTGATCTGTGGAGCGGCTTCCAGGCCTCGTCAAGTGGAAACTGAGCATATTGTAAACAGAGCGCGTTTTGCCTCCAGCGGGAGGAGGGACACGTGGAGCGCCGTGGACGAGGGCCCCGCGCTGACCTTGGAGCGACTTTGAGGGTGGGGAGGCTGGAGGAGCGCTGGGAAAAGGCTGATTCAGAGAGACAGATTAGTGAGGAAGAAAAATCAAGGAGATTGGCACAAGGACGGTGGGGAAAAAAAAAAAAGAGTCTTTCTGAAGAAAGAAGGAAAATTTTTTGCACTCAAGGCCAACACTGGACCCGTATAATCAGGCTCGTCTGCCCACACACCAACAGTACGAAGAGAAAAAAGTACTGGATGCAGCTTACACGCTAAAGTCTGTGCAAAAACTAGTGATTCCGCCATTAAAAAATAAAGAGCCTGGACTAGATGTTAGTAAAGAATAAATTACTTTAAGCTCAGGGAAATGACAGGGTTAAAAATTAGGATTGTTAAAAATAATCTGTATGCTCCGTTCCCTAATTCCTGTTGTTTTCATGATTGCCTCACTGTGAAGAGGAGAGCCACTCTCAGTATCAATCACAGTAAGCTATTTAGACACAGAAATAAGTGGCATATGGCTTAGCACTTTTGGGTCTAGCAATCAAGTAGCAACCTTCTGCAATACAACTGTAGTTTGGTTCCCAATGGGCTTCACTTTGATGATTAGATGTATTGAGTTCCCTGTGTCATTCAAAGACAGCAGAATTTCATACAAGTCGGTGTTAGCTTCCTCTCACTTCATTTCAATTTTCAATAACCAGTGTCATCACAAGTAACAGTTTCTTCGTAATGGAACTTCACGTCAAATCAGATTTGTCCTTCAAGTCAAAGAGCACTGTGAAAAGTCTTCTGAAATACTGATCTCTGGAAAAATTCCTACCCCAGTGAAAATGGGGAGGGATTATTTATTTATTTCTCCTAAAGATATTTAGGTGCCCAAACCCCAGATCATTTAGGAAAACTCAAAAAATAAAGCATTAGTATTGCATTTGAGGATGGTCTTAGCACTCTTTACAGGACTTATGCAGGTGCTTTTGAAGTAATTGTTGTGGTAAGTGAATAGAAAATATTTGTTCAGTTGTGTTTGAAACCAAAACTATGATATTTAAAGCCGAGTTCTCTACAAGTGGAGTTATATCAGAGGAGAATTTGGACTTGGAATATGAATGGATCCCTCTGTATTTCAGCATGGCATCTGTTAAATATCCATGTGCTTCACTGACATAGAACTGCTGCTTCCCTGTGACTTACCTTCTCTCCATCAGCTCTGCCCCATCCCTGGGCAATGAAGAGCTGTCCAT
Source organism: Campylorhamphus procurvoides (assembly GCA_013396655.1). Taxonomy (NCBI): domain Eukaryota; kingdom Metazoa; phylum Chordata; class Aves; order Passeriformes; family Dendrocolaptidae; genus Campylorhamphus; species Campylorhamphus procurvoides. The sequence goes on from WBMV01007081.1 coordinate 1,413,569, forward strand.
GTAGGCAGCTGGAGAGGGCTGAGAGCTTTGCCCACTGGAGGATGAAAGCATGGCCCCTGCTGGAGTTCAGGGTATAGGGAAGGGAGGGGAGAAGCTCAGAGTAAAAAGCCCAGCACATGCATCATGATGAGCGTAAACATGCGAGACAAGTGTCTGCCTTTTTTGTCCAAGATATTTCTGGAGAAATCTGGTGTCTTGAAGAATGTTCTACCCGTTCCAGTGCCTGAAGCTCTATCCTCCCTGGTGGGCTGCGATCCCAGTTCTCTCTTTGTTGCCTCTTCTCTGTAAGATTTACAAAATGGAGGAGCCCTTTGAAGGTCCACACAACCTGTCGATGGAGATTCACCTGGCAGCTTTCCATATAGCACCTCCCATGTGTAAGGATTGTGCCAGATAGTGTAACAGCCCAAGCGCTGCTTTTAAAAAGTAAATTCTGGGTCACACATTCACCACGAAGGACTTCTTGTAATTCACAATTAATATGCTGTAAGAAGAGTGGCTGCAGACAAATATCTCACAGCTTTATCAGCCCGACACGTATGAAGCAGCAAAAATGATATGGCTGCCTGTGTCACATACCCAAGGCTGCCCATCCCATGGTTTTATTTCTTGGCAGTTTCCTACAATTTTGTGAAATATTTTTTTTAATGTGACAAAGTCACTTCAATTACACAGTCATTATAAGTTTTGCCAAGGTTGACTATGGATCGCTTTGTGTTCATTAGAGCACAAAATTAGAATTTTCATTGCAGCAACTGTAAACAGTATTGGCTCAAAGGAGTCAAGCTTTCTTCCCTCCATAAAATCTTGGATAAGCTATAACTGAGGACTTCCATTTTTTTTGACAGATTTTAATTTTTTTTAACTGCCTTCTGAGTTGTTGGAATTTTTTTCTTCTTCTTCCTAACCTTTGATGTATTTGTTTAACTGAATAACCAGTTCCCTTCAAAATTATGACATTACCACTGTGTGCATGAACAAGCAAGTGCAATCAGTGTTTCTCTAAAGCTGGGAATATATTATTCCTTCAACTTCTTAAGTGTTACAGCTTGGTGCTTGTCGCTTTAGACCCAGTCAGATTTGTAAAAGACATAAATGGTCTTCAGGAAATAACCCTATTTCAAAAAATACTTCATCATCTTCTTAAGTCCCACTAAGCCCCATTAAGCTTTCACTTAACTAATATCAGAATTTACTACTTAAGTAATAATTAAAGTATCTATTTCATATTCTCATGAATTTATGGATATGTATGATTGACTTTGCTCATTGTGCTGATGTAAATATAAAGAAATTGCATCAAAACTAATCAATTTATATATGCAAAAATTAAGCAAATAGGAAATAAATCCAGCACAGAGTGTTTCAAGCAGTGGAAATAAAAAGAAGGATTTCCAATAAAGTCCAGGCTTTCAAAAAAGCTGTCTGGAAAGAATTAGACTGGCTCTTTGTATTTAGAAAAATAAGTAAGATCAAGAAAAACATCCTGGAGAGAAGAAGGTTGCATTTTTCCCTTGGATTTTTAGTAATTTATTTAGGTTATTTTCAACCTCATATTGCTGATTTAGCATACTAGAAATGATAGTGTAGTAAGTTTTGGACTGCTGTTTAGTAGAAAATATAACCAAAACGTTTCACCTGCTAGTTTTTTGGGCTGAAAGTGAACCTATGCTGCTCTACCTTCCTCTTCTGTCTCTTAGGATCAAGGAGCTTGTGTAGCTCCTCACTTGTGCTTCACTTGGAGGAATTTCCAGGCTTTGTTTTTAACCTGATGTGTATTTACATGGAAGGAGAGACGACAGAGACTATTACAAAAGTAGCGAAGAACTTCAGGAGACATCCCTGTCAGAGCTTGCACAGCAGCAATCCTCTGCCTTGCTCCTACAAATTCACAGAGTGCATGCTTCCCCTGGCATGTGGCACGCTCGTGTCTTGCCAGTGGGATGCCCAGTCCATAGCAATTTATTTTTTTTAGATATAATATGCCATGATAATGTCATTCAGGATAAGATATGTCAGCAAATGCACCAACAGGCTTTATCAGCTTATACCTCTTAGCAAAACCTGGAGCTACAGTGAGTGGGGACAGCAGACATACAGCAAAGGCATATCTCTTCCTCTTAAAGAAATGTGTTTAACAAGGTTATATACCATTTGCATTCCAAATTTGCAATTAGCACCCCATGAACACACAATGAAATCATCCAAGTGACAGATAATACGTTAGATATATGTAGTTAGACTTTCTGTAGATTAAACACACTATTAGATATAAGGCAGCACAGCTACAGGAAAGCATTTTATAGAAATCAGTGTAATCTGAATAATATGAGAGCTCATTGAAATATCATTCTCTTGTGTGAAGGATGTATGTTTGTGAATGCATTTGTGTGCACGCAGGAATGCAAATTGCTAAGTGAATAGATTAGCAAATTGTGGATTGTGGAAGTCTGACTGTATATAGTAGAAAATTTTCCTTCAAAGCACATATAAAGGTTTGATTCTGCAACTTTATTCTCAAACCTATAATTTTACACTAGCTGGCATAAATTAGCAAGCTAGAAGTCTAAATATATGTGTCTGACATGCCTCTCAAAAGAAATAAGATAAATGCACATGGTGAAACAGGAGTAGTATGTGTAAAATATCTATGCCTTTCTGCACATAGGTTACATGTAAGTCAGGGAAAGGAAAGAAAAATCCTTCAACTGCACTTTATCTGTGTTGATTGTAGTCTGGAGTTCTGTGAATACTTTTTAACTTCAAGGACTCTCAGTCTGTAAAGAAACTGGCAATGCCAAGCATTCCTTCTCTACCAAATGTGATAATTTCTGAATCCAGACAGAGGCTTACTTGCATTAATGTGCTCAGTGGTGTGGTGGAAATCAGTAAAATGATGAGGCGCAGTGAAGGGGGAAGGCGTGCTTTCCACATTTATTTATTCTGGATAAATGGTGCCCATTAATCTATCAGGAAAATATGGAATTAGCAGGGAAGAAACCACAGTTGCAAATTTGGCAGTTGCTAGCGTGCACAGATGGTCTTTCAGTGTTTTAAGATTTTCCAGTCTTTTGATATTGATACCAACATTGAAAAGTAGCCCGTGTATTGCTAATGTTTATCTGGAATAGCCATAGAAAATTAACATTGTGTATTTTGGATTGTTCAGTCTCCTCTCAATGTATTTGCATAAAGTTTTTTTAATCTTAAAGTTTTTATGCTCTGTCTGTCTTTGGTTATTTTAAGAAGCATAATTGGAGTATGATTTGCTAAAATAAGAAAGCCAGCATATACAGACATAGGCATTAGGAGGAAAGAGACTCTTACATGAGAATTCAGTTTAACAAATTCTGCAGGATTTTCATCCAAACTACCTCCCTACTGTTACAGATAGTATGCTTCTTTGTAAAGTGGTGTTCTCAAAACCAGGATGTCGAGTCCCTCCTTGACAGAGTGTTGTTCTTATTCTGCTGACAAGCACTGATCCTCAGTGGCTGTATTGTCACTGGAGCTGGGAATCTGACCCTGGCGATGTCTCCATTCAGTATTTTAGGGCAGGAAGTCAAAGAGGGAAGGATAATGTCATCTGCTTAATTTGCTTTGGGAGTGTTTGGTTGAGTTTTTAAAGACTGTGTTGAAATATTTCACGGAGGAAATCACAGAATAATTCTTGCCAGCTTTACTTTGAGTTTATTCTCAGCTGACCCAGAGGATATAGTACCTTAGTGACTGTTCCAAACTGTACCTTTTGCAGTGCTGTGGTTTTGTGTGCACAACTCACATGTGCACAGGACAAGGTGCTTTGTATTAAAAATCAGTAAAATCTGTTGGGAGGAAAAATAAATTAAAATTATCTCAATGCACCATGAATTTTCATGTGGTGAAAAAATATCTGAGATGCAAAAAGTAAGGTGAAAGTTTTAGATGTGTGACAGAAACACTGTATGCTGCTACCTCTGGTGTATCCAGGTGTATGGGTCTGGGTTACAGAGATCTGTATGAAGCCAACAGATAGACAGGCTGATGGATGTCAGTCACACAGACAGGAAGATCTGGCTATTAAATAAGGGTGTGCCAAACCTGTAGGACGTTAGGGCATTTAGGTATGCTTCTAAGGCTTATATAAAGCAAGGCAAATGAGCACTGCCTTACCAGTATCTACCAATGCGAGAAACATGTGAGGTGCTAACAAGAATTTTTTCTAATTATGGTTCAGCAGAAATCTTCAGCATCTGTGTGGATACCACAGAACAGACCTAGGACCACCTTCTTGCTGCAGACAGTAGCTCCCATCTTTGATGCACATAGCCAGATTTCATGTACCTCAGAAACAGAACTTGGTTCTGTTGTACAAGCAGGGATGCAAAATGTAGTTTTATTTCCCATTGTGCCAACAGCCACCCTGGGCAAACAGTTACATTAGTTTAACCCATACCTGTACTATGCAGTAGTTTTGTATGTACCTATTTTGTCACAAAAATTAATTGAGAAAAATCCCAAATTTCTAGTCTGTGTGATATTTAAGAGATTAGTGCAGACCCTACACCAGTGAGGGGCAGAAATGCAAGAACAAAGCAAAAAAAAAATAAAATGGAAGTGGCTGAAAGCAGAGAGAAAGAAGTCAGACATCAGGCCAGACTTAGAAATGAGCATGCAAGATTGTTGTTGTGTAAGCAAAAGCTGACCCTGGTCAGCTCTAGCTAGTGTTATCTTCGCTTATTCCAGATACTGTTAGAAGAATTTCTTCATTTGTTTATTATCAACAAGCAATTCATCTGGACTTCACTCAGCAGTTGTATACAATCATATCGTCACTCAAGCATATACTCCAAAATTTATCCACACATTTCAATAATAAAGGCATGCATCTAATAATACATGTACTGCATTTTTGTAGATGCATACTCTCACATATGTTCTTCAGATTCTCTTTTAAAAGTAGCCATTTAATCTTTTTTGTTTTTTAACATATAATTGTGCTATGGTCAAATGAGTTCTTAATCACTCCTGTTAAAGTCTTAACTGCAGGGTAAAGGATTCCTCACTCTCTCTGTCCTGTATCCTCCACTGCAGTGAATTTCATAGTTCCTCTCCCTAATTTGCCACATGTGGATGTATAGCAACCTAAACATTGCCTCCACTCCAAAAGCTGTCTCAGATCCACACCCTTCTACTTTGCCATCAGGCCAGAGGAAGGAATTCACTAGCATTTGGGAAACACTGGCAAAGGCATGTTCTCTTGGATATATGTATATTAATGTTCATAGTTATATCATTGGGTTTGCTCCATCATCTAAAAGAAATGTTGTGGAAGTCTGTGGGTGCATTCCCCACTCTTTGGGTGTTCCTCACTGCATTTGTGCATGTCTGATTGTTTTATTTTATTTTGACTTATTTTGAAATACCTGGGTCCATCTCTTTAAGTTCGTAACAGTTACCAAAGTAAAGGCAGAACCATGGGCTTGTGGTTTGGCCCAATTGAAAATTAAACATCATTTTCTGCAGAAAGGCATTTCTGACTCATTTTTGTGCTTTAACTTCATCAAAGGGGTTTTTTTCTTGGCCTGTAACCATTGTACAATGATTGTTCTTTTAAGGAGAAGTGCATATCTCCAACACTAAAGACCAAAGAAGTTAGTTTTGTTGTCAGTTTTCTAGTGTACCCAGGAGAAAATCTATGCTCTGCCATCCTCACAAGTGAGAACTCTGGGAACAATTTAACATATATTTTTCCATTTAGGTTCCCAAGTCCGTTGTGTATTTCCTCTGACCGTATGTTGGGAAGAGTTACAAGTTACTAGCAGTCATCTTCTCCATATTTTTTCTGTGACTGTAATTTAGTGTAATGGAAAGATTCCAAGACAATTAGTAACACAGTCCATACAGCAACCTGCCTTCAGAAATTCAGGGTAAAACAGTAACTTTCTTTAAAGAGGCAAACCCCATCAAGAAAATGGGATTATTGAAAGTCCTGAATCTCCTCTTCATAAGCTTTGCACTTGGTTCATATACTAGACTGCATCTTAAATATAAACCTATCATCAGGTTTAGCAAATCAATACCATAAGAGTGTGAAATGGTCCCCAGAAATCTCCAGAATGCCATTTCACAGTAAAAGCAATTGAAAAAGAAGCTGCAGTGGAATATCTTATGAGATAGCCATTTAGATCACAAAAGGATCATAAAAGTCAGAAGCAGTTTGTTTGAAGCAAGGTTCGTAATATAACCATACAGGGCTTGCTGGGAAGAAAGAGGAAAATTGCAAACCAATTTGTGGTTACAGCTTTTTCTGTCAATTCTACAGGGATTTAAAACTTGTAAAAGGTGGAACTTCTGCCATCTTACATTGCTCAACTAGAAAGAGAGAGCTATAATCATAGTAGCTAAACAAACACCAATTATTGAAAGGCAATATAGTCTTCATTAACTTCAAAGCAATTAGCACTTCTTTAGTTAATTTACTACTGAGCTAGGTGATGTCAGACCAATGGCATTTGTCAGCAATAATCTGAGCATCTTTTGTGACTTGCCTTCCTATATTGTCATAATATTTTGTCAGTGAAGTTTTGATACTTTCTCTTTACACATAATAAAGACACTAAGGAGAGCGTTAAAAGGAATGTTTCTGTGAGCAAATGCTACCTGAGCATGCCCCCATGTCTCAAACATGTTTGTTGTATCACAAAAGATTTCTGAGAAGATGATTGTGTCCCAGTGCAGGATAGTAGAAGCAGAGCATTCTGGAGGTCTTATGTCACAAAACAAAGAAAACACTGTAAATAAATAAATCAATTTGTTCTGTCAACGCCCATTCACTTCTACAAGTGTCTTGTACACACCCTTTGAATTGATGTGCAATCTTTGTCCTTCGGTAAGAGTTAACAGATGACCTGACCAACAGGAATGGCTTGGGCCAGACATAAACAAATACCCCCAAAGGTTGGAAACTTGATTAGCTTGCAGTTGTAAGTCTTCCAATATTTTTCTGAAAAATCTTCATGTTTCATGGTAGATTAGAAGCTAATTTGGAGCCAGTCTACCTTCTTCTGTTCTTCCTTTTCTTACAAAAAAAAACCCCTAGACAATAAAAAACGGTTCTGTTTATTCTTCTGCTAACATTTCTCTTTGAAGAGTGGTGCTGCTTTAATAAAGATATAGGAAATTAAATTTTAGCTATGTTGTATGCAATCAGATTACTTTCAACAAATGAAAAGTAATGGTGCCTCCTTTAATACCATTGGAAGAATTGATATTGCAGGATCCTTTTCAGATGGCAGGGAGATTAGAGGCCTGGTGCCATTTAACCTTTGGTGACACCCCTGTGCTGTGTCACCAGGAGATCTCTCAGTGGTGAACTTTGGACACAGGAGGTGGAGGGATAACGTGCTGCCAGGCACTGGGACCCTCCCATTTTCCTAGCTGGTGCTACCATAGGGGAGCCCCAAGCCCAGTGCAGGGAGCACAGCTGGGGCTGGGGGAGAGCAAAGGGGCTGTGCATGTGTGTAACTTGTGCCCAGGGATGCTGTCCACTGTGCTGCCTATGGAATGGGACACAGGCTTGGCTCTCCTGCACCTCTCTGCTATCCAGGAGACTGTGAAGGCTTGTTCAATCATGCAGGATCAGGTTCTGATCACAGTATCTTTAAGTGAGGTTTGTCCTAAAGAGTCCACATGTCTATAATGGAGTAAAACACAGAGGCTTCACTTTTTCAGCTCCCTTCTAGATGTCTGACTGTGGCAAGGACACCCAGCTGGCCAGCTCTGGGAGGTCTTGTGGCTGTCCAGGGGTGCAGCAAAACAATATTTTGCTGCCTGCCTCTGTGTGGTATTGCCAGAGTCTCTTCTTCATGCAGATTCCCAGTTGCTGTCATGCTGGGACTCTGCAGGCACCAAGCATGAAGCAGAACAGGCCTCCAGCAGCTCCACAGTGGGACATGCCATTGCCCCGGGATCAGCCTGACATCGAGTTGTGCTTTTGATTTCCTAAGCTGCTGCTGTTCACTCCTCAGCAGTTCAAGTCCTGGGCTGTAGAACGCTAAATGAGCGCTTGAAGTGATTAGGCATTATTTATCTACATTTATGAACAATGCATTTCATTCATGTCATCATTTACTGCACATATTGGGAAAGTTATTGGGCTCTTCGGACGATTTCTGTTCCAGGAAGTAAGTGTGGCATTTTTTTGTCTTACGTAACCCTCCATTTATCTCCAGAGCCTGCTTTCTGCATCACCACTTTTTTTTTTTTTTTCAGTTTTGTACATGTTCTTGTGTCTGAAACAATGAGAAAAAATGCTCATTAAAACATCTGTTCTAATCCATTTATCAGAGAGGAACAATTACAAATAGCACTTTACCAATTAATTAGTAACCTTACTCATCGTATAAACTCAAATCGTGCTAAGGCAGCTTCTTTTCCTTTACATGATTTGCACCATTTTTATCATCTTATGTGACTGATGCTACTGAAATAAATTTCTCAACATGACTCAGAAAGACAAAGGCAAATTATCTCTTTCCCCAAGTGAATGTTAATGAGCAGAAGGCTGGTGTGCATCACTGCTACCACTTCTCGCAGTGTCCCTTGTTGCAGGCTGGGAAAAAAAAGAAATCTTAATTATTAAATGCCACTAGAAAATCCTTTGGCCTGGTTTGTGGGTAGCCAGAGCACCCTGCCAGCACAGGGTGTCGGTCTCTGTCAGCCACATCAGGGAGAAGGTCAGTGCAGTGCTGCAGCTGGTGAGTTGGCTGGGCTAACCAGCATGTGAGGGAAGTTCAGGGTTTAACAGCAGCAGCAAATTCTTCTGGCAGCTTAAGGTTGTCCACAGGCTGGAAGGAAAGGGACACGGATGCCCCTGATAGTTGGTCATTACAGACCTAGTGCACAGCCCTCAGCTACAGCAAAGTAGCACATCTCCACTGACTTCATTAGGTCAGCATCCTTTCACACCAATGAAGGGTTTGCCCCAGGAATCAAAACTTTTCCTGGCATATCTCTGTGCATTTCTTTGGAGTTACCCCAGCAGAGAATTTTGCTCCAAAACATTGCAGAAATAGAGAAAGCTGGCAAGGTGAGAAGAGTGGCTAACAACTGAAGCTGTGAGGTGCAAGATCTAGAGAGAAGGCAGTTTGTGATTTTGGAGTAAGCAAGCTAATTTTCCAATTAAATATTTGAGGGGTTTTTAATACTACTTATTCAATAGAATATAATAAAGGTTTGTCTTGCATAGCTGTGTTTATCTTAGCAGTACACTCTCCAACTAGGGCCAGGAGTCACAGGAGTCACTCTGGTGTAATCCAAAGCAATTCAACTTCAATAAAGGAAATATCTATTTCATTAAAAAAAAAAAGTTTCTTTCTAGCTCGGTATTAGGACTTACAGTCAAAATAGACTCCTTAGTACTAACTTTTGCTTTAAAAGACAGTATTGGCAATGAGAAACTGGACTAAGGGACTGTGTCAGTGACATGCATCTGTTGCTCATGTTTATAGGTAAAGTTCATCCACTTTACAGCCACCAAGAGGATTTGGGGACATCTTCTCATAAAGCTCTGGATATTTTCAGTACAGCTAAACTGAGAGAAGGAACAAGAGTATGACACTTCCCTATGAAGTTGTGGAAGTTCGGTCTTTTTGCATTATTTTTTTGTACTTTAGAGCAGCAGCACTTTGGGGGTATGGTTTGGGATCAGCTCCAAGTCTCAGTCAAGTTAATGTGATCTGGATCAGTTCCTCCACAACAAGCAGTTGTAGTTGAGTTCTATGTGGAAACAAGTAGATGTGATTGAACACATGCCTACACACATCATGTGTCCCAGGCAGCTACGGTGGGACCTTCACACTTCTCATTTTGCAAAAGGCAACTCTTCACCCAGCATTTAAAAAAAGTCTTTAAAATGTGAAGCGAGTACAACTGATACAGAAGTGTCTGGCTGGGTTGTGAATAGCCTGAAACCACTTTTCTCTGAGCTGCAGACAATACTGTGCAGTGCAGTACAGTCTGATACAGACAATGACAGGGATGCTTCAAGGATCAACATCTGTTACCCAAACGGTCAGGACAGCCAGAAAAGAAAGAACATCTCTCAAGGAGATAAAGTGTGGACATTTACAGGGTGAGTTCCCCTTATGCTGTGGGAAGTGAATCTGTGACAAACTATCAATATGGTAGATACACGTGTGGGAGAGTTAGACATGAACATGTGCAGGCATTTAACAGGATATAAATGGTATCTGGGATGTCCCTGGTTGTGTTTTACTGCAGCAGCATTCTTTATTTAGAAAGTAAGAGAAAATGCTCTGGTAAAGTCTAATTTAGTTGCCTAAAAACAAACTGGAAACAGGAATCCTAATTTTCCATGCTTGCCTTTTTTCCCCCATATCTCTGTAGTATTGGTCAGACAATTCAAAACTTTCCAGCCTAGGTGCCAAGATTTAAACATCCTAAAAATCCTTACAGAAACAAGAAGTGCTAAAAGTTTTACTTGGGATTTGGTGAATTGTTGTGGGAAATGTACAGGAATTTGGTATTTGAAGATTTCATATATGAATAAATGTGTTCTCATATATGTATAATATATACGTCATGCGTGACACTCCAGTGTGCAGAACAAAATCACTTAGTAATCGCTTGTAGGCACTTGTAGTGGTTGCATCACTGCAAAACGTAGATGTAGAGAAGAGCCTGGAAACTCTTAGCAGGTTCTGCTTGGTCTTTTTGTGAAGGTATGTGAAAAAACCCCATATAACTATTGGTTGTGCATAAGAATGAGGAAAATTCTAGTGTAGTCTGAAAAAATGACATTTTACGGAAAAGAAACATAAACATATGAATTCAGCTATATTAAGTGCTTTTTCATAAATATCTTCAGCAAAGTCAAATATTTTGACAGACTTGAAAGAAACATACTTTTATTAAATTGATCGAAAGGTTCCATTGGCTTTGCATTGCACTGCACAAGGCATCCCCCATAGACAGGATGCAGCCAACTTAAACCTCTCAGCAGGGACTGCACTCTGGGCTTAACTGATTACATAAAACATTTTAAGTCAATTTAATGAAACGAAATATTTCATTGTGGATGAAATTAACTCAAAATATTTTATTTGAATTTTCCCAACAGAAGTGTGTTGCTTTGGAGGGGAGGTTGAAATTTTCTTGCACGCAGCAATGCTGATTTTAATGAGAATTTGTTTTTGTCAGGTCATCCTGGGGGAGAATTTCTAAGAGCTCTGCTTAGTTTTCACAGAAAACTAATTAGGATCGTACTTCTCAAGTCCTGCTGGGGGGGATGATCTGTGGTACAACCTTCTGCATCACTGTGGAACACCAGACCCTCCAAATAAGTTGCAATAGATTGTAGTCCCCCTGCCTGATGTCAAGACAGGATCAGGCCATTGGCCCCTGCAGGCTGGTACTTGGGGCAGAGCTTTGAGGTGATTCCACTTTGCCACAGTGGAGGGTGAAGAGCTCTACAGATGCTCAGCTGCTGCTCAGCACAGGCAGCTGGAGCTGATGTGACAGAATAAAGAGGATTTCTTTCAAGCCCATTGGGCCCAGGATGATTACTGAACACTACAATCAGGGTCTTTTACTTTTTCTTTCTCTTTTTTTTTTTTTTTAAGTTTGATTGCCCTCGCATGAGGCTGGAAGGCAGAGAAAGGGCTGTGGCAGTACAGATTCCTATGATCTCCCCTTGCCATGTAATCAGAAGAGCTCCACAATTGAATATTTCGCAATAATCACTCCATTTTCAATGGGGATGATATAAAAGCAAATATCAAGGCCTCTGGCTGACAAAAGCTGAATACAGAGGGAAAATATGAAAATAGCAACTTACTTCAGCAATAAAGAGAGTATATTTTATACTGCAGTTTTTCTTTTTGTTAAATCATGACTTTCTAGTAAATGACATCCCAGAAGATATTTATCAAAGCAGGAAAGCACTAGAAAGGAGCACCCTGCATTCACTTTAATATTTCTCCTTTTCTTCTGACATTTTCTTGCCTAGAGATCTAATTCCATTAAATATGTACATTTTTGACTGGAAGACTTCTTCATGTATCTTTCAGATGAATCTTAAAAGTACATAAGGTCTGTAGGGCAGGTTTTTTTAAGTGCAAATGAGGCGCACAGTAGAAGATTGTCTATGAGGCTTTTCAAATTATTTATATTCCTGCAGTGCTTTACCTTTCTCTTTCTGTGATAATGATAAGGAAGAAGTGAGACTCCAATGCACCTTCTGTGGAACACTGTCAAACAACATTAGTCATATTTAATATCTGACATGCAGGAACTTATTTTGGCTGATATCCATTTCTATTTGATTTATTAGACGTTATCATGTCAGTAACTTTCTGTGATCCCGCGGTGTGTCGGGGTTTTAAAGCCTGGTAGGCCCACGCTTGGTCAGTGTTAGAGCCCCGTTATGCTCTGGTGAATGGATATAAATTAACATTCCCTCATTAGGCCTACTTTGCAGTACATGTGGATCTGCTGTGGGAATAATGACAGCTAAATGCTCAGCTGGCCCCCAGCCATGCCCACTTTTGCCTTCCAAGGCTGTGCAGAGCTGGGCTGTGACAGGGTTTGGGAAGACCCTCTGGGTCCCCCGGGTGCTGCAGACACTGTATGGTCCTGACAGAGTCTGCTGACCCCATGCCACCTTTGAAATTATGACCTTATGTTGTGTTAGAGGCCACTGTGGTGTAAGAATGGCTGCCTCAGATTTGGTATAAAACAAAGGTCCTGGCCATTAAAGATGTCATTGCTTTCTCATAACAATTTGAGTTAAGGTTGTTAATCCTGGTCTCCCAGCCAAATTGCCACTTAAGTAATTATAATCTGCCTGTACTGCTGCCAGTGCCACCTTCCTCCCCTTATCTCTCTGCATCTTGAGCCTCATTTCAGATCCCACATTTGAATAACTTATCCTTGCTGTTGTGAAGTGGTCTTAGCTCTGCTTGAACAAGAGCTATACAGAACTGAATAAAGGTTAGAATGGTAAGATGTTGCTTTCTCTGACTGCATTGAGAAGATGTTCAGTGAATTAAACTTCTGCAGAGTAGGGAGAGTCTTAAGCAGGAGCAAGGAGTGACAGAGTGATCTGTTAAGTTTCTCTAGGAGGAATCTGAGAGTAGAGAAGGTCTTTCCAAAGCTTTTTCTGGACCAAATGTTTGTATCTTCCATACTGTTACCTAGCTATAATACCTGCAAAAAATCATGTAGTCCAGGACTATGTGAAATGTAAAACCATCTTCAGTCCACAAACTCTGGGCTACTCCTTCCTCTTAGAAAATAAATGGCAAATTGTTCAAGGGAGTCTCTGCTTCTCCTGCCCTGGCTGGAACTACTCTTGTGTTCTTGTGTCTCCTCAGCTCTCTCTCCTAGTTCTTCTGTCCTGTTGCAGGCTTTGTCTTGCTGCCCCTTTTATCAGTTGTGTCTTTAAACTCTCATTTTCTCTTTTCTCTTTTGGACTGTTCCTTAAAGCCACACTTGCAAATAATCTCTTTTTGTGTTTAATGCCTCCCACATTTGGCATTGTGGGTCCTGCACCAAAGCAATCTGTCACAGGTTCAAGGCGTGGTGTGGAGGTATCCCATACACACACACAATGCCAGTGCTCATGCTTCCCTTCTTTTAAAGGATAGATTCTATTTCCCCTCATATGCTGGCCAGCTTTACTGAGAAGAAAGAAATGGCTGTGACAAGTTGTCTTGCCCATCCCACTTACATATCTGTTGTTCAGATGATGAGCAGCTCCCCCACGTGTGAGCAGCAGCTACTGAGCTGAGCAAGATTCACAGACAATGTCTTTCTGCTGGGTCTCCCTTACTATGGTAAAGAAGTGTGAGTGACTGTGGGGATGTTTGCACTAAGTGCATGTTTGTACAAGTCAAACAAAATACACAAAAAATCGGGAGTGTACCTAGTCCCAGAGATTTGAAGTATTTCTCTCAGAGTTGGTACTTGGCTTTTTCCAGGAATTTAGTTTATTGCTTGCTTACAAGTTGCGGACTATAAGTAAGCTTTATTTATAGTCACCACTAAGAAAACCCAAACCCCAAATAATTGACACCACTGTTTTGAAACGTGGCACACTCCCAGGGCAGAACAGTACCTGTATGTAAACTCTGTAGCTTTGTGGTTGCTCTTGGAGTTAGTGTCCATGTTAGACTTGGATCTTGAAAGCTGGCATAATGTTCATCTCCACCTTCCCCAATAAAACTCCTTTTGTTTCTCATCCTTGCACACATTGCTTTGCTGTTGAACTTCAATCTGTAATCCGCTATGATGATATGGCCTTCGCCTCAAGTTCCTGAAGTGCTTTTGGACTGATGAGTGCCCCCAGCTTCCTTCGCCATCTTCCTTACTGTTTGCCCTTTTCTCTTCCTTTTCCTTTTTTAACTTCTTTTTTCCTTTTGTACTTTTACTCCCTTTTTCTTGTTTTCCTTCTCCTTTTTCTTTTCCTGCTCCTTTTCCCTTATTCGTGTGTGTATAATTGACCACACATCTGGGAGGAATTACCCATTTCTGCCTGAATTTCTTCTGGTTCCCTGGCTGAAGGAGGATTCTGCCATTCATCCCTAAGTCAGACACTATGAATAGGATGCCACTTTGTCCCTCATTGCCAGCTCAGCCCCCTTTAGAAGTCTCTAGGCTTACCCTATGTAAATACAGTCCTCTCCAGTGTTGACAGCCAGTTTCTATTCTATTCTATTCTATTCTATTCTATTCTATTCTATTCTATTCTATTCTATTCTATTCTATTCTATTCTATTCTATTCTATTTCAGCCCTCCAGCCTGCTGAAATCCCAACCCTTCTTTCTTGAAGGCCTATTTTTCCTGAAGTTCAGGAAAGTGGTTGCCTTTTTTTAATTATTAGTTTTTGAATGGGATTATTTCCTCTTCCCAGGTCTTAACTTGGCTTTCAGGTGGCACTAAGATCTGTTGTTGGAATTGCACATGGCTTTTGACAGAGAGTTAATTCAGAGAATAGGTCATCTAACTTTGATTGCAGCAAGTTTTGAAAGATCACATTGCAGATGTTGAATTATAGCTGCATCTTTGACATGCTCAAGGAATTCTTGTGCCTGCTGACTTCTGCAAAGTGTAATCTGATAGTATCTCATAACAGCTCGATATATTCCCAGAAGTACTTGAACTGTGGCAGTTTTAGTTGCACTGCAATCAGTGCAAGGGTGGAGAGGGGGGAAAGTACCTTTCAGTTTAACACTGAGACTGCAGGAACTTCCCCTCCATGTTTCCTTCCTTTGGGCTGCCTGGCTGCTGGTCTCCACATACACACTTCATCCCCAGGTGTTTTGATAACATCTCTGCTGATAAATATTAGCAATATATCATCAAATAAAAGTGCAAAGTAAATAATCACTGTCAGCAGAAATATATAGTCGAGACAGCACGTTTTGAAATATGCAGAGGTGAGAGCCTGCCATCCCTGGAAGAGCCAGGACCCACGCACACACTGCCATATGGCTGGAGGCACCTATGGGATCCAGTAAGAAGACTGTCAGCAGTTTTTCATTGGCACTCACATAGCAGGATGCAAGGTGCATGCATCTCTTCACGTATTCCCTGTAAAACATCTGAAGACAATGGGAGAGGCATTAATAAGATAAATACATGACCAAACCCCAGAGAGAGAATACAGATTGGTGTTAGGAGGAAAAAAATTAATTATATTTTATGCTTAACAACCTGCCACAGGAAACTGGTTGGGAGCAGGAATGTATGAGAAGCAGTGCTTCTTTTCTCACAAGTTTTTCCTTGCCTGGATCTCATAAAGCTTAAAAGAGCTTCTCTAAGGCTTCTTGTCCCCACTAGATAATTATTTTATCCTTTGTTTTCTTTTGTTCCTGCTTCCACCATTGATAGGAGCCTGAGGGAAGCGGGGTGGGGAAATATGTTGCTTCTGCAAAAATCATTGTAGGAAGAATAGCCAGAACATAAATGATACTGTTTTGGCTTCAAAAGGGTAAGCAGGTGTCTTAGGAGTCCCAGAAGAGCGATGTGCAAGCTTGTACAAACAACCTCCGAATCATGCCTGTTTGTTATTCACACAAACAGAGCTGAAATCCTCTGAATTCCTCAGTTCCCAGAATTCAGATGGTGCACAATGGCCCATAATGAACAGCACCTGTGCTTACCTCAATTACTACACAGAGCTGAACAACAGCAAGAAGGGCTTTCAAGAATATTTTTTCAATAATAGATTTAGTTATGTCTTTCATAATTGGATTCAAAAGCTCAAAATTTCATTTTGCAACTTGTTCATGAAATTTGTATGAAAAAGTCTGGCGTTTATTCAAAAGAAATACTGTATGAACAAGAAATTGCAAAACAGCCAACTGCTGGTAACTAAGCAGCCAAATTATAGTCCAAGCACTTGGCAAATACACCATCTTTTTTATTATTTCAGTAATTGAATTTCTGTTAAAGCGTGGAGCATAATTTAACATCAGGAATTTATTTATAATACAATAGTGTTTCAGTAATAAATGCATTATTATTGTCACTTTTAATGGAGTCTTATGTATTCCCTCAGAGACTATGTGGCAGACTCTGAGACAACCACTGCATCAGTGTTGTTTGTAGACAATTGAATTAATTGGAGACAGGGTCATTAACTCGACCTGAATACCTCTGATTGCTTCTGTAAATAAGGTTAGAGAGCAAATGGCTAATCTTTGTTGTCATTATAGATTCTTTTTACATTTTCACACTGCCTTGTATATTAAGATCATTTTGCTAAGCAGCTTTCCAGGCTGTCGTCGTGTTTACGGTATTGTCTTGCATGGCATACAACCGTAATTGTATCAGACTTACATTTCATTTCCCATATCTATATAAAACATGATACTAGAGAGAGACCTATTCTGAATTGCAGCACATAAAAACCATTGGACCAACAAATTAATAAACCAAAATGAATAAGCTGTAGCATTAAAAAATAATCAAATCACAAAACAAAAGTTGATTTTGTTTGCTTTTGTTTGAAAATTCCAATGTGCACGGCTTGCCAGGGATAATATAATGAGTCCATTACTCAGTTGGGAACATGACCTGCAAGGCCAGCTCTGTGTATACCAGCCTGTGAGTTAAATGTTATCCGGGCTTTTGGCACGGATTTTCTTGGAAAATAAGCAGTGGGCTGTCATTAAAGCGCAGATAGAACACAGATATTTTTCAAGGAGAGATCCAAAAAAAGGTTGTGAGCACACTGTTCCATTTCTCAACAAACTTAATAAAGAATGTAGCCTCAGAGGCCTAGGAAGGCATGTGTCAGGAACAAGAGACACCCTAAACTTGAGAATGAGGTCAGGTTCACATTGAACTCAGGGATACCAGCTTGTCATCACTCACATATTCCACCCTATGCTTGAAAAAACACTTTGCTTTCTCAGAAACGGTCTTGTAAGTGGAAGAAAACAGCTGGCAATGTCTTATAATATGCCTGGTATTTGCATGTATTTCTTTCATTCTAAATTTATATTCAAGATGGGCTTGAACCCAAACCCCAGATATGCAGTGTGAGTTATCTATACTGTGGAGCCAAGTGTGGGATCCTGAGTCCATCTGTAACCTAGACGATAAGTGATGTTGTATGAATTCAGATTCAAAAATAACAGCCTCTCCACTTGAAAACTAGCAAGCAGAGCTTTCAGCTTCAAAACTCTGCCCATGTCAAACTGCCATTGACAGTCTGTTGGTACAGGAATCCAGCCTGACTGAGTGGTGGGAAGAACATGCTGCCACACTATGTTTTCTCTCAACAGCCTCTGCACAGCTCACTTACAAGAACATTTAGGGATGTTGCTTCACCTAAAATAGAAAAGAAGGAAACAAGGCATTGAATAGAGGCTTTTCAGTTCCAAGGTTTGGAAGGAATCATCTGAATTTGCTGACTGGCCTCGTAGGTTTTGCTCTGCAAATTAAAAAAAAAAAAAAAAGATCAGCCAAGTAGTGCCAATTACTGAGCAGGATCCAGCTCAGCACTGATCTGAAATTCAGGGTGAGCCTTTTACCTCTGGGCCAGAGTGTCTCTGTCTCTTCCTGAGTATTTTCAGGGGTGCAAGCACCAGTGGTGACCACCTTGGATGCTGCTGCCAAAGCAATTGGTCCTGCTCGACCGCTTTGACCATTTGTGTTACCATCTACTGTAAGGCCTGGCTTTGGAGCTCTGCCCTTCATTAATGTAGCTTTACTGCTTGTGATATCCCAAATACCGGTGTTAAAATTAAAGAGGGTGAGGTTTTATTATGTCTAATGCAGAAAACACGTTACTACTTCTCTACTTCCCTGCTAGTAGGGTGACACCTCGCTCCTGATTTCTGTCATTAACAAGCAAGAGAGTTTCATGTAATCAGTAACCACCATGCCACACTAGAACCATTGGAGACTGAGGCTGTCTGGGCAGATGTGTGAAGAACACATTTGCACCTTACTAAAGGAATGATTATCTAGTGGAAAACAATAAAAAGTTCAAGAGAGATCGAACTTTGCCTGTTTACTTCTATATCCCTGAGGGGTTTGGGTCTTCCTGACCTTTGCTTGTTGGCAGACCTTCAACAAATCATTGCTGATACAATAACCCTTCATCAGTCTGAGGAAAATGGATGGTGCTGATGTTGAAAAATCCATTTCTGGTCACTCAGGAACATAAATGTCCAGAATGAAAGCTTCCTAGCTGGAAGGTTTTTAAGAGGAAATAATTTAACTAATCCTAAAGATCTAAATTGTTTTGTCCACATTGAAAGGTCTCTTTTTTCAGAACACCATTGACAAAACCCACTTTATGCTCAGGTTTTTGGTCACTCCTCTTTTCCTGAAGCCCTCTTGGGGAATAGAATGTTTGCACAGTGCAGATGTTAACTGCCTCTGCCAGGCAACCCAGTTTATCCCAGCCTGGGTTAAGAAAGCAGGCAGTGTGACACTTCAGGAAGGCATCCAGTGTTACTTCTGGCAATCCCAGTTACTCTTTCCTGTTTAAATGAAAGCTGGCTCCAAACTTGGCCTCAGCCTGCACACAGGCAATGCAATCCCTGTGCTTGCAGTGTTTTGATTGACTCCCACAGTCAAGGGGTGCTGAGCACCACCAGCTCCCTCTGGAGACATGGAACTCTGTTTGCCCACAAGATCCCAGCAAGTAGGTTTGGAAGCTAAGAGGATCTTCCTTTTATTTTGGGGTTGATGATAAAGGCTGAAAGATTTTCAGCCAGGTAAGGTTACAGAATTCAAGATCCTCTGTTTCCTTTTGCTGTCATTCAAAATAACAAGCATAGAAAATTCTGTTTAAAATAGATGAGCCTTTTGACTTAAAGGGTTTTCATGTTGAAGATTTAAGATGTCAGGCTTAAACATGACAGTGATAGTATTAGGCAAAGTATGAGAACAGATACTTGTAGCAACTGTCATTTTTTTCTGACTGTTTATTAATGGTCTTTTGTGATTTATAGTGAATGTTGTCAAGGATCTTCAGGTCCATTTATCACTCATAGAAGCACCTTTTTTTCCGTAATACCTGCGTATGTCATAATTAAGGGTGGATGCTGTTAAAGATGTATCTCTGTTCTTAGCATGAGCCATCAAAATGATATTTAATCCTAAGTAGATTTGATACCTTTTTTAAATCTATAAAGCAATGTATTATGTAACTGGCAAAAAATCAACAGCATTAAAAGGAGATCATATTAGACAGAAATATACAGAAGGTTTAGATTTTCTCTCCAGTTGGAGCTTTCTACCCCATTTTAAAATAAATTGTAAGGAAGATACCTGTGTTTCAGCATTATTAATATTTTACTAGACAGCTTTCCCCTTGTTCAAAAAACAAGTCATGTGTGCTGAAGTACATCTTTATATCCATGAAAGGCTCTGGTGGCATGCCATAAATTCATCATGTGCCTTTAGGAATACTTCTTTAAAAACTGTTTCAGAGTAATTGCCCATTACTAATAATGATGATTCCTTTTTACCATCATGACAGTAGCAGTGAAACGAAGTGTCTACTTGTGGATTTCATTAGTGTCTGTGTACTTCTGTGGCCCCTGTTGTTACAACTTAAATCTGACGAATGTAAATATGCTTGGAGTCTCACAGTACTGTATATATTAATAACAGGGAAGAAGTGCCAGGAATTCGATTATTTTGCCCATTGAATCCCAGAGAGACTTGAGAATCAAACCAGTATCTGAAGTGCCAGGCTGGTTCTGTAACCACGGGGTTGTCGTTCTTTACAAAGGTGCAGGAGTCATGTCCATAGGAGTGGATTATTTGTGCCTTACTCATTTAATGAGTCCGTGCCTGTGAGCCACACCATGCCTCCAGCACCAATCCTGCTATTTCATGCTTTGTACAGTGGATAATGCATGGAGATTGCTACCAGTTTGTGAGCAGCTGAAGCTCATTTAGTAGAATATTACCCAATTTATAATGATTGTACTCAGTTTTTGTCTCTGCCCTTTCTGTATTGCGTGTTTTACTCATCGTGCTCCTGACAATAGCCACAGTTGGAGCAATCTTGGGTCTTCTCTAAACAGGGATGGCTTTAACAGCCTGCAACAGGCCTTTTCCCCCACTGGCTTTCAGAGACTCATGTTCCCAGTTTCTCCCCTTTCCTCTGGTCTGAAACTCGTTATGCTGCTGATCTGCTCCCAAGGGATTCCCCTGGAGGGGAAATCCTCCAAGAGTTTCCTGAGCTCATGTTGGGACACTTGTACAGTGCACAGGTGTAAATGACTCTGTATGTACTGTAAAGCTCTGGAAAATCAGGATATGCCTTTGGCACCTTTTCAGACTCAGAGATGTTGGTTTACATTGGGAAAGAAAAGGAAAATTCCTACTTTCTAATGTTTTCTGACTGCTTGGTTGCTCATGATAGTAAAATTAGCTTTCCTCAGATAACAGATAAGACTGGAAATGTTGAAGAGTTGGAGGTGTCATGTAGATCCATCTGCACCAGTGTGATTTGCTCCTGTAGCTCCCAGTTCTCTTCCCACAGGGCTCTGTCAGCTGGATTCTGTTTGCAGTCACAACTGAAGCAGAACTGAGCTAGAACAAGCAGGGTAGGGTAGTTCATTTACAATGCTGTGTGCCCAACTTTCTGCCATACATGAATGAGAAAAAGCACAACTTTGCTCTTAGAGGTTCACTTTGGATGTTTTTTTCATGATCACACTTGAACTTTCTGCGGCAGTAAATAAAATCAAAGTGTAAATAACTAACTCATTAGAAAACATTTTATGTTAACTTGAAATTACGAGCAGCAGAGGGGTGAATATGTACTTCTGCACTTCCACAGAAGATTCACAAAGTGCACTGAAAGAAGCAGTATTCCAACATTTCCTTTGTGGAAAATAAAGAAGTTGCTACATATCAATCCTCATATCTAGCTTGATTCAGTGGGGCAATATTGATATAATAAAATGGTTCCATTTACATCAAATGAGGCCCTTTGGAGTCTCACAGTAAGAAAGTATTCTTGTTCTTCCAGATGCCAGGCAAACAGTAGCACATCAGGGCACAGTACAAATAATGCTCTCTGACACTTGAATCCATTCACTAAAACATTGTACATCAAAAAGCCTACATACATTGCATCCCCTGAATAATATCATGCTCACAAAATTGTTTCTAAACTCGGAGGTGAGCAGGGTGATTCATGCACAAATCATGGATACAATATTGCTTTTAATATGCAAAATCCCCTTCTCTTCCATGTCAAGTGTGTATAACAGTGCTGTGATATTGGAAGGAGAGCAATTTCCATAGCAATAGTTCAGAAAGTTTTTTATGTGCACCGTTAGGGATGTGGCAATAAAATTCCTCCTCTTCAGTTTGTTTTTTATAATGTCACAGTCAGTTTGATATGTTACACCTGTTCTTTTTCACAGGTGTGATAAAGTCAGAACTTACTGAGGCCCAGGAATGAGACCTGGAAAAGAGTCCGAATAGGACAGTAGAAACAGTACCATGGTTAAAGTCACATTGCAGATGTATATACACAGTTCCACCTAGGATTTGTGGCTAATGTAATTCTTTATTGGAAGGCTTTGACCTTGTTACGGATTTCTGGCAGCTTTTCCCCACTCTATTCATTACTAATGCAAGCTGTCAATCACTTTAGTTCTGCTTTGACATAGATTGTGGCTCATAGGAGTTAGCTCTGTCATTCTTTTTATTTCTTTCATCTTTACTATCCTTTTTTATGGTCTTTAAAGCTGGAAGTATAAAAGGGTTATATGTATATGAAAAAAATCTGTTTCAGTAACTCTATCAACCTTGTTATAAACAGTCTTTGATTAAAATAGTCACTTTTGAACACAGTAAAATAAGACTGTGGCTTTTTACATACAACATCTTGTAAATTACCCTCCCCCTCAAAGTAAATCAGTACTTCTATTTGCATTGCAGTGTTCAGGGTTGATACAGGCAGATCAGCTGCCACATCCTGAATAACATATTAGAAAGGTTTTCCCTTTCCATGTGTTTTGACATGAGAGAGCCATCGTAAGTGATGTCTCACTACAAGTGCTAATGTTAGTTGAAGTAACAATTTCCACACCTTATTTCTTTCATTGACCTGGGTGCTGATTAATATTTTAAAAGCCTTGATACAGGTTTTCAGCTCCTGTGTCAACCCAATCTTTGAAAGTTTAGATTTGAATTCTACCAGCCTGATGATAAATAATTCAATACTAACCAACGGAAAGGCAGTGAACAAATCATTCAGAGCAGTCCTTTTCTTTAAAAAGCAATCTAATGGTAGTCATATATAAGTTTGAAGATAAAGATATGAACAATTCATTATAAAAAAAAGGGCAGCTCCCTTTCAAATTAGAAGAGAGTATTACTTCCTGATAATGGTGTAAGAATAGAAGAGAAATAAAACTTCATTATTGAACAGTTATGGTATTAAATTCTGACACTAAATATTAATCTGCTAGGTGCTGCTCTGTTATTATCTGCTAGAATAATGAAGCAGCCTTTTTTATGCAGAATTCAGTGAGTCCAATAACTCCAGTAATGCCCATCAGGTTCGCAGCTTTTCTGTAGTAACAGTCTCTGAAGCAGAGCTTGGGACAGCTTCCAAACAGCTGGAGAGGGTTTGTTCCTCTGTCCCTTCAAACAAAGTGTAGTGAGTGGGAGAACAACAGTATTCCTGCAAGAATGAGTGTTGCTGGTAGACGTCGTTGAGTGCACAAAAGTCTTACTCAGAACTGGTGCCCAGTTTTCAGTGCCCTGTGCAATCAGAGTCTTTGTTCTCAGGAATTTGCATTTTAAATAGACAAGCAAGATTAAGGATAGGCCACATAGTCTCTCTTTTGCTCAGCAGGAACGATGCACAGATGTATTTTCCTCTCAGACACAAAGCAAAATTCATCCAAGGCCCAATCCAGTGCCTCAATAGGAAGATCAACCACTCTGTCAACATCGTAGTCATTTTTCCAGTATAGGCTGTGGCCTTTCCAGATTTCATTAGTTGAATTTTCCCTAAATATAAGCCTGTACAGTAAAGCATCCTTGTAGGGTGCTGCTTCTAATGGAAATACATTGCCAGCATTGATGTGCTGTTGACTCACTGGTCAGTTCCCATCTACAATTTCCCACTGCCGAGCAACGCTCTGTTTTCTCTAAGTTTACATTTTGATTTCTGGGTAGAGCAGTGGAACAAGTGGCCAATTCATCGTTATCCTAAAAAGGAAAGCTTGGAATGAATAAACCTATTGTTGGAAGGCACCATCTATTTGCCAAATTCTCTTCACAGCAATTAACATGACTACATCTAATTGGTAAAAGGTTCAGGGAGCTAGCTAAGGACTTGTTAGGAATTTTTGTTCCTTGATGAGTTTTACTACTGTAGTTTGAATTATACATCTTTTTTGGTATCTGTATTTACAAGGTTAAAAGTTTATTATTTTTCTTATCAGAGGTTAATGAATGTGAGTATTTCACATTATCTTTGTTGTAGCTACCAGGTTTAATCTTGAAGATCATTTATTACAGAACTAGAGTAAATGATATGTTGAAAACGATATAATAGTCTGGATGACAACAAGAACAAAAGAAGTTTTAAGCCACATATCAGGCCTTCAGTTCTCTTTGCAGCTTAATAATCCAGACACATAATAATGCCGTGTCTGCTTTAATTGGCTTTGAAAAAATAACCCATGAATTAAAAAACAGACAAGCTGCAGGGTGACATTTAAATTTAGGCAGATCATCCATACCACTGAACTGCAGTGAAAGAAAGATGGTTGGGCTGTGATGAGTTCGATGCAGTTCCTCACCAGGAGCCACCCACAGCCACACACCTGCAAGTCTCAGCTGTTCTACAGTTAAGTTTGAGCTCAACAAGGGCTGAAAACTACTGGTGAAGTGGTGTTTGTCCTCTCCTTCAAGGCATTTCTTATATCATACTTCGTGCCCACGCTGTGCACAATCATGTGCCAAGCAGCAAGGGACAGGGGAAGTTGTATGCTGCAAAAGCAGAATAAGGGTTGTGGATTAAAGTGCTGCAGGAGAGCTTCTTTCCAAAATGCTTCCAGATATGCCCGTCTCTTCTGTCTGCTTCATCATTGGAGAGCAGAAAGGAGACCAGCTCACCAGTGTGCAGGCAGTGAGAAACATCATCCTGATGCCTTTGCAAAAGATGGAGGTCTTGTTCCCCTCCCAGCTGCAGTACGGGTGTCACTCTGGTGGCTCTCTTCTCCATGGCACAGGAGAAGCTCCTTGGGAGAGGGGTGAGTGGTGCATCTGCCCAGAGGAAAGGGGTCCTTGCTGCCCAGTCACATCTTCCATCCCCACCATGGCCAGGGCTCTGGGTCAGGGCAGGGCACCTCTGGCTGCCCTGCAGGACTCAGCCCAAGTGCTGAGCACAGGGCTTGAAAAACGGGGAGAACAAACTTAAAAGGGGGCAAAACTGATGTTTCTATTAACTGCAGAGAGGCCTTGCACTTAGAGAATGTGACAGGCCCACACTGACTATGAGGATGAGTGTAATACCTCTGGTGTTTGCTTTGTGTGTTTGGATTGCAAGCTCTTTGGCCCAAAGACTGTGTCTCATCATGTATTTACACAGATCCCAGCACAGCAGGTCACTGGTCTCAGTAGGGGCCTCCAATCTCAAGTGATAATAATGAACTGGCTTTCTTCTATGTGTTATTTACCCAAACAATGTGGTGTTCTGTTGTGCAGTATTGTTTTTATTAATTTTTTTTTCAGTTCACATGAAATAAAAACATTGTTCACCCAAATACTGAGGAACAATATGAGTGCTCATCTCCTGCTGGGAAATAAAAATTCAAGGGTTTCAAATACCAGGGCTTCTTGCCCCCTTTAGTCACTTTGAGGACTTGTCTGATGATAAAATGCTTTAAATCCATTTTAAACCTTGTCTGGACTGGCATTCCTTGTCTGGATCTTAGCAACATAACAAAGCTTGCTTTGAAAGGAAACCCCCAGTTCATGTAGTTGATACCTATGTGAGGAAGCCCAGTTTATTTAGCTTGAATGGACGTTTGCAGAATCTAGCCCAATATCTCTTAAAACATGATTGAACTTTAAAGCTGAAGAATTCTTTGGGAGGAGTACAAACCAACCTGGTTTTTGAACTAGGAGATGCATTTTAATTAAGGAAAAAAACCGCAGAAGGCAATCTAGAATCCTCACTAAACTCATTTTATCGGAAGCAAAGATATTTTTTTTCATGCACTTTTATGTAAAAGGTCTGTGTATTTTTTTCTTCTGTGCTGAACAGCATTATAAGAAGTTGATTGTGCTTGCAGCTATGTGAAAGATCTCTGTATCTTTAGTATTGTGAGATGCAAGGAAAGGCATTTTGGGTCTTATCTGATTGCTTTGCGAAGCATACACAGTTGCTCTCCACCCAAACTACATGATGAAAATGAATGCTTCTACTTCAGTAATGAGGATCAGCAATGATGTCTTCAGCATGAAACTGCCCAGTGTAGCCAAGGCATAATTTTATTATCCGAGATGAAAGACAAATATGACCTCATTGTATTTTGTATGAAAAACGTTATTTTGAGCCTGTCTGGTTCCTGCAAGCTTGCTGAGCTGTGTTATTCAGTAATGTTTGGCATATGCTAACTTTTTCTAAGGCTGGTGTGCAGAAAGAAAGAAAATAAGGCCAGGTTGGGGCTGCCATCTATTTCCATGGTTTTATTCTTTGAGTTCTTTGTCAGACAGTTTCAGTCTGCTACAGTACAACTGCAGTGATTTTGTGAGCTGCAGAGGGTTGGACATCTCCTCACCTTCACAGCCCACTCACTGCTTGGGTTGTCAGAACTGGAGTTGTCAGCAAGAATGAAACATTAATATTGCTATGTTCACATCCATTTTGGGGTGAAAACAGAAAATCTCTCAGGTTTAAGGGAAAAGTTGTCTGTTACAGCTTCAGTTTTCTGATAATTCCATTAATAACACTTTTTTCAAGGCTGATGCTTCATTTTGGTATTTTATTAATTTTAGTGAGGAGCCTCTAGAAGATTTTTTTTTTTTAAAAAAAGAGTATATGGACTTAATGAGCAACAAAGTTAGTGATCCTTAGCAATTACCCAAGTGAGTAATTTTGTTTCGCTAATGCATCCTAAAGCACCAAGCTGTTTTGTCAGTGGGCACTGCAGGGCCATTGCAAGGCTCAAAGAGACAGTTCTGTGACCAACTGTGGTGTAAGCGATGGGTTTACCAGTAAGGAGGGAGAGAGAAAGCAGCTTAGCCTAGGAAGAAAATTAAAGACCATCTATTATTGTCCCAGAAGCCAATGGCAATACTTGTAAAGATTCTGGCAGAGCAAGGTCATGTTATGGCTTTTCCTACTTCCAGTTTCTTGGTTGCTGTGTTTTTTAAGAGGGCATCTTGATGCACAAAGCATCTTGGTTTGAAAGGGGGAGGGAGGCATGTACCTGGCTTACCTGAGTCCTTCTTGAGGGAAAGTAGAAAAGCAGGTAGCAGAAACAGAGGCAAAACACTGTAACTTGTAAGCATCTCTGGATCACTCAATATGGGACGCACACAGCGTATGATATATTAAGGTGAAGTATTGAATATCCATAAAGCACTACTAGCAAATGGTGTCAATTTTCAAACACTTTGCTTTGTCAGCTTCACAAATTTAAAATCAATCATCAAAAAGTCTCTGTATAGATCAGCTGAACAGGCATAAAACCTTACGGTTATCTCCCTGACAAAAACATTGAAATTAAAGATGAGTTTATAAAGACTCAGACTGGCAGAATTCTGTGCTGCTGAAATCTGGGGTCATCCAACCTCTCAGATTAGAAATAACTGCAAAGGAAAAACAATGACACCCAATGCACTGCTAATAAATACATCTTGGAGGACAGTTGAACATGCAGAAAAAGAGATTTCACAGAGAGGCTTATTTTCAGCATGAATGCTATTTTTCTCACTGCATTATCATAAACATGAGAGGGAAAAAGCTATAAATAAAAAATTCTTGGGCAGTCCCTGGAGACTTGTCAAAAATATGTAGTTTTTGTACACTGCAGTGTAAAAGTATTCATTAAAATTAATTTTTAAAATGCCCTGTCCAATATTAGTTGCCTGATGTCCTTCCTTTGATCATAAATTATAAATGAACTGGCAAAAAATGAAGAAACCATGATTCCATTAATGAATTATTTAAGTGTGATTGTTAGTTTTTGCAATCATTGGCCTAATAAGCCTAGGCTTGTGACACTGAAGTGTTTCTTACTTGAGGGTGATGATGATGGTAATATTATTATCAGTGTGTCCCATGAATCACAAACCCCAACAGCTCCTTTGGTGGCTCCACAGTGGCACAGCCACTGGAGCTCTCACTGGGTCCGTGCTGCAGGAGAGGGAGGTGACAGTGGGGGCAGTCAGTGTGATCAGGGTTCCCTGGGGGGCTCCCCCCAAGGCAACACTTTAAAAAAGACAAGAGCATGCTAAGAGAGGATCTTCTCCCAGCAGCAGCCTGCCAGTGCCAGCAGCACACACCACCGGCTTGGCCCATTCCAGCGGCGGCTCCGGCAGCTCCAGCGAGTCCGAGAGCAGCTCCGAGTCCGACTCAGACAGTGAGAGCAGCTCC
This sequence comes from Campylorhamphus procurvoides, assembly GCA_013396655.1. Taxonomy (NCBI): domain Eukaryota; kingdom Metazoa; phylum Chordata; class Aves; order Passeriformes; family Dendrocolaptidae; genus Campylorhamphus; species Campylorhamphus procurvoides. The sequence continues at coordinate 1,441,684 of WBMV01007081.1, forward strand.
AGTGACAGCGAGTGCAACGAGGAGTCACGCAGTGCCACCCCAGAGGTAAAGCCACACTTCCAGCTCCTCCCAGAGGGGGCTCAGACGGGGAGCAAAATCCCTGTTGGGGGGTTTTGGAGTTCTGTACTGGTTGAAGCTGTTGACTTTTTCCGTTTTGCAGTTTCAAATGTATGACCCACATACTCATTCTTTGGTTTGGAAGAACCTTTCTGGCCTACATTTGAATTGCTTTTAAGAAATATTTAGATTTTCGCCAGTAGCTAGAGAAGATTTTATTGACACAGTATTCAGCTGGGACTAAGGAAAGGCAACATGACAAAACTATGTCTTCAGGGACTAGCTAAACTTTTTAGTTGTATTAAATTTCTCCAGGGCCACATTGTAAACCAGATAAGGAAGCCTAATTAACCATAAATACTCCATAAATACTCCCATAAAACTAGCAATCACCATTGGTTGACTGAAATAAAAGGGTACATTAAAAAAGTTCTCTTTTAAAGGGAAAAGCACTGCTTCTGTCTGAGATTTGTTCCTTGTCATTCTTCAACCTACAGCCCGAACCCCCCTCAACAAACAAATGGCAGCTGGATAAATGGCTGAATAAAGTGAACCCCCACAACAAGACCATCATCAACAATCAAAATGAGCCCCACAGCGAGACCAGCTCCCAGGCCCAGAGCAACCCACAGGCCGAGGGGCCAAACAAAGGGAAGCTCAGCAGCAACCTGCCCCCGACTGATTCCAAAGACCGGGCAATCCTTAGTCCCATCCGAGAGAAAGCCAAACCGCGGGTTGCCCAGAAAACCCCAGAGGCAAAAAGCTCCAAGCAGAAGTCACCAGCTCATAATGAGCCAACTTCACAAAGGACTACTGGGAAAAAGCAACCCAAAAAGGTAGAAAGGACTTCCAGTGTAGAAGAGTATAACTGGCCCAAACCAAATAATACCAGCAACACTCCCAAAGAAAAAGACACACAGGAACCCCCCGAGCAGCCAAAGGTTCGAACTAAAGCAGCAGTTGGGAAGACCGCTCCGAGGAAAGAACCACGAACTAGCACAGGTCTCACTTCAGAGAAGAAAAAGTACAGAGGCCCCAGTAAAATTGTCCCCAAGTCCCGAGAATTCATTGAGACGGATTCATCTACTTCTGACTCAAACACGGACCAGGAGGAGAGCTTGCAGGCTAAAGTGCTGCCAGCTTGCACTGGGTCTGGCAGCAGCGCCAAAGTGAAGGACTCTGGCAGTAACATCCTCAGCGTAAGTAGTTTAACTAGCAATGGCAGCAACACCTCCATTGACCAGACCAGCAATGACCTGGAGGAGCAGCTCTTTTCTCCTATCCCAATCGTACAAAATGAACTTCTGTCCCCACTGAGAGAATATGAAGAACTCAAATCTCTGTGGGTGAAAATAGACCTTAGTTTACTGTCTAGGATACCTGGACAGGAGCCTTTTGAGAACACATCTGTGAAAAGTGAACCAAGAGAGGCAAACGTGAAACACAGGCGCCCATCTCGAGAGTCCCCTACCCCAGCAGCTGAAAAACCCTCCACAAAGTCCAAAAGGAAACACAAGGTAAGTCATTTTCATAGTTTCGAGGAAAAGAGAGTTTCTGAGCACCCTGGAGGTCAGGCGTACAGCAGTAATTCCTCACTGCACCTGCAGTGGGGCTGCAGGGAGGCACCACAGCACCGAGGCTTTATTGGTTTTACAAAGGACAGGCGCTCACAAGTACTCTACAAATTAACATCAGAAACCAGGAAAAAGCAAACCCCAGCTGACAAAATCAATAAACAATGTGTTTTTTTGAGGTTTGTCTTACAAGCTTTTTCAATGTATTTGCTCAGTTACCTATTAATTTCCAGTGTTCTGTAATCTGCAGAAAGATCCAAGTGATGAGTTCTTTTTAGTACAGGTTCAGCCATACGCAGAAAATGTGACTTCTGTTTGGAAGGCATTAACGAGGTAGGATTAAGGCATTTCACCACTGGCTTAAACAGATATGGCTTCATCAAAGTCAATGGAATGGTGCTTTTTTTTGCTCCTCGTGAATTTAGTTTTATTTTTTTGTTGTTGAATAAACAAATGTGGTTCATAGAAATATAATTTGCTTAAGTAGCTGCTTTCTACACAGCTACCTGAAAAAGCAAAAAATATTTTGACTGAAGGCATTGTTTTTTGTGATGTGTTTTATGTTATTTATGCCCAAGGGTATCCTGTCTTGTGGGATATGACATTGCACTTCAGACTAAATGTGTTTTCAGAAAAGAAACTGAAGTTTTATATCATAAATGAATTTTTGTAGTCAGTTTTCCAGCTGAAATGCTTGTGCTTTGGTCTGCCTGTGAGAAGTCATCATAGTGTATTTTTTATACCCCAAATTTTATAAATCATTGTCAGTGTGACTTCAGCTGTCTGTTCTCGTGGATTTCTTGAAATCCTGAGTTTGAGCAGTCCAGTGATAGGAGAGAGTTAATACAAGACGAAGAGGGATGATACCAGGCAGACACAGGGTCTGCTTCCCTGCCTACATGAGTCACTGCACTGGCTCCTTCCCTGTTGAATTAAGTGGAAATAATCACATGAGTAAACTCAGCAAGTTTTTATTCAATTTATATTCTAGCTGAGCACTAAAGGCAGAGATGTAAGAAGGAAAGAGAAAAGAAAAGGAGAAGGATGTATATATGTCCATGCTTATGTGTATGTAAAAGTACACCAGTGTGTATATTAACTGTACAAAGAAATTCTTGCTAGGTAACTTAGTGGAGTGTCTGTAGGATGGAGAAGGCATCTTGACTAAAACACAAGTACTGTATTGGCAACTAAAATGAGAGTTCCGGGGTGGCGGGGGGAGGAAAAGGTTATATGAAAGTTGGAACCTCATAATGTCATTAACTGAGACTGTGAATCAGAAAGTAACAAATTGCAGAATCTTGCTCTAGGCCTATGCAAACATAAGCTGGGCTCTGAATCAGCCCCTTCAGTTACAGTATGATTGTTCACTGCTACCCAAGGGGAAACAAGCCAATTAGGATGACTTGAGGGTATATCAACAGTTAAAGCAGGGCAGAGAGAGACTGATTTATGTTTCTAAATCATGCTATTAAAAGATTTATTTTAGCCATCTACTAGCGGGCTTGAAGGCTGGGCTGAAGGTTCCAGTGACAGAGCAGTAATCAGCTTTGCTTGTATCATCCTAGTTCAGGCACAAAAGTCATGCATCAGGGAGTCTTCCAAAGCAAATTTTAAATGAGCTATTACTGTTAATGGCTACCCCAGCTCAATCCTGTACTCTTGGTCCTGTGAGGAATACTCATTCAGGAAGTTTTCCCATCAGCTTCTATTAGGTCAAGGAGTAAAAGCTATTTACTTGAGTAAGGTTTGGTGCTATCTAGTCATTGCATCTGAATTATTAATTAAATTCTAGTGCACTATAGAAGATAACTTTAGCACATGAGACATTTTGCTTCCTAATTATCTGCTATGCCACACATTATATAACTGCATGATGTGTTTGAAGCAGGTTTGGCCCTGATTTCAGGTGATTTTCTCTTCTCTTCTTTCTCCAGTATTTTGACTGCTGCTAAGGAAATTCACTGAGATTCCTGAGATCCTTTTAATGGCCAGTGAAGTTGTATGTGGATATTTATGCTCTACCTTTTCTGTTACAGCAGACAGAAAGCCTGGATACCTTTGTGGAAAGCAAGAAGCAGCGCCTGGAGGAGCCTCCAGCTTCGTGCCTGCTGCCACCATGTATCTCTCCGATACCAAACCACAGAATAACCAGCACTAAAGAGTAAGTTCTGGTTTTCTGACATAACATTCATGAGGGGTTTCACAGTACTACCCCACTAATGTCTTTGCTGGAGAATCAGGTGGGCTTTACAGCCTGTAAGCATAAGTGACACAGCACTGGTGTTGCCATCCATCAGGAACAGAATCCACGTGGTTTTGGATGAGGTTCATTCATCCTTCCGAGGCACTACAGGAATTCAGGATGCTGCCACAATGCTGGTGTACTCTTCAACCCCCACATTGCTTTCTCTCAATGTTCTTTCTTGCCTCGATCATCTTGAACCTCTGTGGACAAAGAATCCACCGAAAGTGAGATTTATTTGATTGCTCGGAATTTGTTTTTTTTAATTGTTTTCATAAGAGACAGTTCTGAGTTTTATTGAATAAAATAGTGACTTTGCTGTTCCATTCAGCGGCTCTTACGCTTTTAACTGTGTGTACAGAAATGCCAGGGGTGAGCATCCTAAATGTTTCAGACATACATGCTTTGTATTTCCGCAGCCATACCATCTAATAAGTTTGTGCCTTTTGGACTGTCTTAGATGGCTGTAATGCTTTAGCAAACAGGTGCCACATAAATAATGATTCTGATTATAGAGTCACAAGGTTAACATTCTGTAAGTAACCAAAGAGTTCAATTCCCTTCTGTAACCAATTCTGTGCTGTTATGATTTTGAGATGAGGCACTTTTTTCTGCTTCGCGCTAGGACAAGCAAAGAATCAAAATCGCAATGTTCTTCTGAAAACAATTTGATGATAGTAGTTAAATTTAGATAAAGTTCTAAAATAATTTATGAAATGGCACGCTAATTTTAAAATCCTTAAAGAAGGTTGAGCATCATTTTATTTATACTGATGTAATTATGGAATAACTTCAGTCCTTGAACTAACCCCTCGTTCTGCCACTGAGAAAAACAGAGCTGGAGTGTGGGAAAGGCAGATGAGTTGAAGGTTACAGTGTGATCTGTAATACGTTGCACATTTGATAAACATCATGATGGGTGTTGCCTGATTGTCACTGCTAGAAATACAACGAGCAGAGATATATTGCAGAGGGGATCAAGGATTATCCATCCCCAACACCTCCACAATCCATTAAAAAAAGAACCTTTCTATTCTTGTTACCAGCAGGCCCTAAGGATCCACCCCCAACCTGATGTTTCTTAATTTGAGCTTGTTTTCCAGGTCATTAATTTGATTCCTCAGAGCTTTCAAGATCTTTGGTATTCTCTGTTAAAACATAATTGTGTCCATCAATAGTTATTTCCATATGCTAGTTTTTTCTCTCATCTGCAACAAGTTTTGAAAGAAAATTTCCTGCCTTCTTTTCCACTGCAGTAACTAAGACCTGGATCACACTGCATTTGTTATTAGTGTCTTCTGAGTTTGCTTGAAACAAATGCGAATTTTTTTTGATAATTCAGGTTTTCAACTCCCACAGATGTGCAACTGAATGTAAATCAATGTATTTCCCAAAAGATCAGGGAGCTGGATGAACTGTGTGAAGACAAATTTCTGGAGAGCCCCAGATCAGTTTTAAGCAATTAGGAGTGGTTATCTTCTCCAGAGGATAAAGTAGAGTTTTAAGAGGAAGCAGAAGAAAGTCCTCTGTTTAAAGTCATGGGGGAAAATAACACTTCAGGGGCAAAAGGTTGAAAGACAGGCTTTGCCATTTAGTCCTTTATTCCCAAAGGTTCTAAGATTTCTTTTAGAATTCTGAAGTCTCTACATAAGGACTTTGAGAAACGAGGGTGATTCAGCTACAGGTGTGATGAAGGTCTTCATCCCTTAAGAAGGTGTGAAGTCCCATGGTGGATGTTCTCACTCAGTGGGAACCTTAGGTCTCTCCCATTAGAACTCGATCCCTGTGCCAGTAAGCCAAGTTCTGCAAGGCAGACTTCAGAGATTTTTCATTGGGCTTTTTTATAGGTACAAGAGTGTTTTGACGGAAAGACCATGATCTCTGGGCCAAAATCTGGAGGCATTCAGGAGTCTGGAGGAATCAGGGAAAGATAGGTCACACCTGTGCTTTTGGAGCTCCCATTGGCTGCCTTACTATGGTTTAGGCATTTGGATATATTTCTCTCATAATCTTTCCTCAAATATATGGGCTAAATAATGGAAGCGAAGATGCACAATTAATTTTTAAAGGGTCATGTATCTAATAAGGGCAATTATATGCCTAATTTCCACAGGTTTCTGTGACTACATTTACAATTTGAGAGTACAAATTTCAAATGGTCAGTTGTGAATTTAAAAGGCATTTGCACAACCAAAGAGCGGGTTTGTGTTATGTAATCATTGCATAAGCCATCGTTATCTCTGTGTTCCTTCCCCTCACCAATTCTGGGGCTGATGCCTTTTACTAAATCTGACCTGACATTTAAAATGTAATTATTCAAACTATTGCCACTGTATTTTCTTTTTTTCTGACACTTTATAGCAAATGAAAGAATAGATGATTCAGTGTTTTGTCCAAGTAATTTGTAGTAATACCTTGAAATGCTGCTGTGAGACTGGATTTTTGTCAGATCAGCTGCCTGCTTTGCAACAGAGGATTATTTATTTATATTTACTTGCTTGCCAGAGCAATTTTAATTTAAGCATTAATTGTATGTGCTGCTGAATACCTTTTTTATATAAATACTTGATTGGTAGACATAGACCAGATAGAACACTATTCACCAACATTTGGCTGTTTGTAGCAACACAAAGAGTTATATGGTGATGCAAACTGTGAGTCTGAATTTCAAACTGGACTTATACCAATGAAACATGCCCACCATCTAGCAGGCATGCTAGAACTCTGTCTGAGGCAAGCATTTCTGCCTTTTTTCAAGATTTCCTCTTCCCTTTTGTTTGACCTTTAGTTGAAGATGCACCTGTACTTGGCAATATATATTAGTCGATCCCTTGAGTAGTCACAGCAGCATTCATTGGGGTTCCTTCCTGGCACAGGCAGCCTTCACATCTATGACAATGACTTCAGCTTCATTCAGTTGCTGCCATTTGGTCCTAACTAGTGTGGGAGTGACCTTTCCCTGTGAACCCCCTGCAGAAAGTCAGATACACCATCGATGTACAGCATTTCATTGTGGGCCAGGGGAGTAGAGGCAAAGGAAAGCCAAGTGACTGGTACAGACAGTGGCTTTGTCTCACTAACAGGCCAGAGATACCACTGCATATCACAAGGAGAGGATAAAAAAAGGGCAAAGAAAGGCAGCTTGAAACATGAGAGTAGTTGGAAATTCTCCCTTCTTCGTGCACTGACCTCTTGGTGCCTGCTTGCTTGCTTTCAGCCCTAAAACAAACCAGGATGGGAAAAAAAAAAAGAAAAAGACAGATGGGATACCTTCTCCTGCCTTGGTAATTGGCCTTTTCAGACACAAAAGATTAAACCCTGCAGCCACAAGACCATCAGTTCTGCTTGTAGTTTTTCCTTGCACTTTTATTGTGTTTCTCCCTGGATTTTAAATATATTTTAACTAACAATCATGTCAGCAAATTAAACCATTGAGTCTCGGTAATTATTGCAATAAATTCATTCAAAATTAGTGATTACTGCAATCAAAGACCAGTTTCTTAGGCCATTAACAGCCCAAAGCAAAGTGACAATCTGGTTAACTGCTGGTAACAATGTATTTCATGGAGGTTATTGTTAACATAAATGCTTTAGCATAAATCTGACAGAGGTAACATTCCTAAATAAATTATCGGTTTAATTCCTGAAAAAACTCATAGGATTAAGTGGGCAATAGGGGAAGAAAATTAAAAAAAAAAAAACCAAACAATTATAACTGAATTGTTGAGGGGAGTTAAATGTAAGTTATGTACAAAAAATACCCTCTAGTGCATTCTCCTGTGTGGTAAAATCTTCCTGCCCACCAAATGACTTGTTTGCCAGAGCTGAGTAGCTGCACCTCTGCCTTGGTTTGCCCCATCTTAAATTTGAGCCCAAAGATGAAGTGAACTGGTGAAGTTTCAAGTAGCGAAGTTTTTAACCATGACATATGCAGCCTTCTTAGTTTTTTGTCGTGCTACCCCCTCAATCCCTCTACCTCTGTGTAGCAGCTGAGGAATGTTCCATCAATTGATTTATATGTGTCTTAAATTTCCCCATGCAATGGTAGACTCTGTGGACAGAGAATCAGAATTAGAATTTCCAAAAACAGCCACGGGTGTGCTGCGGAACCTCACTCGTGGTGCAGGGTCAGATCCTCAAGGGAACTTGGTTAGTGGCTCCCATTCTGTTTTTCTTCAGATGAGTTTGAGGTGGAGCTGCAGACTCGGTTGTTCTTCCCTTTGCAAAGCTGCACTGGGGATAAAGAAGAGCTCCACGCTCCTCCGTGCACAGTGGCACAGAAAACCACTTTGCTCTGTGCTCCCACCCATGTGTGCATGCTCAGGGTTCCCTGTGTAGGGCATGTGTTTGGGAGGCAGAGGGCTTGGATTCTGCTCCTGGGTATTTCATTAGTTTTGTCTGCTGTCTCTCTGTACAACCCAAGAACACATGCATGCTTTGTCAGGGCAGTGCTTACCCTCCTTTGGAAAACTTTCCTCTGGAAAGAGTTCACAGTGTTATTGTGCTATAACTATGGTAACTTGTCTGAGTTCCAAAATGCCCTTTGGGGGTCAGAAAGCTAACAGATGGAGCTTTGAGTGAGAACTTTCTGGAGGACATATTGCAGGACCACATGTGCATAAAATCAGTCTCCTCGAAGAGCTGCCAGTCTATTCCAGCATGGTTGCTTTCCTTTGATCTTCTTCAGGCCCATGTGTTTTCCAAGCAGGACAGCATCCATCCCAGTCCTAATGTAAGGCAATATGAATTCTGGGCTCGTTTTATTTCTTCAGTCTGAAGATATTTTAATATCAGAGAGTTTCAAATAAGATAGTTTCAACTCTGCTTCACTTTAATTAAAATCGTTTGGGGTAGATGAGCTATAAAACCTGAAACATGAAGAGTCTGTTTGATTTCACCCTGTGATTTCACAGATAGGCTAAAATATTTCTGTATCACCAGAGGTCCAAAGTAGGGGAATGACCAAAGCAGGTATAGATATTGATGCTGTTGGTGAAACTGCAGAAGAGGCCTGACAGAGGTGAGAGAGAGAGCTCCAAAATGAGGAGTAAGGAAACCTGGGTTGTCTTCTCCTCTTTCCCTCGTTACTGTAAGGCAAAGTAGATCTATAATTCCTGACACTGACTGAAAGTGTGAACAAAACATAAATTCTTGTTGACTTAATTTGTTATTGAAATTTTAGTCAATAATCATGAAAAGTAAATGATTGTGTAGTGCTATATTAGATGTCTAACAAAAGATTAAAATTCAGGTTATCTTCATTGACTGAGCTGGGACAGTACCTGCAATAAAAATCTATGAGTAGATTAACGTGTTAAAGAGTCAATGGGGTGTTGGGTTTGGTTTTTTCTTTTTTGATGGATTGGAGTTGAAAAAGGTCTAACAGAGGGGTTTTTTGTTTTTACTGTGTATCACAGCTGCCATTTCTAGCCAGCAAACAATATCTGTACATAAAACAGACAATAGATTATCATATTACTTGAGCGTTCATGTCAAAACCACATTCATTTTCTGAATCACGTTCAATTCATCAGCCAATATTTGCTCAAGGGCTTTTGCCAGCTACAATGTATCATTTTAATATAGTGTTGAACATTGGTTTTATTCTAGAGGTTAAATAATTATTATCTTGTTATTGTTATGGTTATCATTTTGCAGTTGTTATAAATCTCTTTTTTGGTTCTAATGCCATGTGCTATTTGGGTTTTTGCAAATGTTGCTTATGTAGGCCCTAATCCACCTCTTAAAAAGATGCTTAATGTTAAAAACATAAATAGTCATACTTGATGTCAACGCAAATAACCCCATGCATAAAACTTTCCCACACTTTGCTGAGTCAGAACCTCTATGACCTCTCAAATGAAGACTGACTCAAATTAGCATTTAAATTGGGTGCAATTTGTACTAATGCACTGCAAGTTGTCCTCCAAAAGCAGAAGGTTTCTGCAGCCATTGAAAAGGCAGAGGCAGCTCTTCTCTTGTCACTGCCTGTCCCCTTGTGACTCACCCCATAGAGCACAGGGCACTCAGGACGGATTTGAGGGCAGAGCTGCTTCCCAGTAAATAAAATCTAGAGCTTTGTGCTGTGGAGGATAAACCAAGGTTCTCAAAGTGCAGCTGGTTTTATCTTTGTCCCAGGAGCAGTGGTAGCTCAGTGAAGAAGGTGACAAAGAAAAGAGAAGAAAAGCTGTTCCCTCCTCCGCTATCCCCGCTCCTGGACGAGCCTGTGCACCGGCGGCACAGCAGTGACAACAGCTCCTTCAGCCAAGAGACCCCCGTCACAAACACCTCCCAGACCAGCAGCTCTTCCTCCTCTGCCTCCAAACACAGAAAGAATGAAAATAAATCCTCTTCTAACCCCAAAGGAATCTGTGTAAGTAACCAGCCTCAGCTGAGGGAAGTGAAGAAGATAAAATAAAATTAGCTTAGATTTGTTCTGTTTGATTTTTTTTCCCCCCAGTATCTATTTCTAAATGCTTAGGTAGCCACACTCAAAGGCAGTAAGGAGTGGAGCAAAGCATAACCAACTCTTGCAAGTTCCATTTTTAGGTCAGCATTAAGCATTTATTTGGTGTTTATACCCAGTCCCGGAGCCTCAGAGAAGAGCCTTTGCAGCCACCAATTAGATGCAATTAGTCCCTTAACTCCATATCTACAACACACACATTTTGAAAATAAAACTTCAAAAATATCACCTGAATAACTGCCCCAAATTCTCTGCCAGAAATAATCACTGTAGTTCTACTGAATATTGTGGCCTAAACTAAACAGACAATGAAAGTCTGACAAAAAGCTGCCTGTCCATGGCAGTTCAGCCTGTGAATATCCTCTCTCAGGTTTGCAGGCTCCCAACTGTAAGGTTTATTTACACCTAATCATCATGAATTATGCATAAACTTGTAGATAAGTGTAAATGGGGCGTTTTCCCCTCTCCAGAAAAACATCATTCTCTTAGAGCCATCTCCTCATCAATGGCTTTCAGATAGACAATTCCTTATTGCTTGCTTTTCTCCAGATTCAGATGGCTTTTTGCTGAAAATACATGAAAGAGAGCCAAAACTGCATAGCAAATTCGCTAAAACAAAGTAAAATTTCGCATCGGTTTGTCATTCTATTTTAGTTTAAACAGGGAAACAAACATCAGGTTTTTGGCCCATTTTATGAAACAGTCCTCCCTCAAGAGGTTCTAACACATCATTTAGTATCAAACTGTATCTTAGTATCGCTGTCAAAATTAAAATACAAGAAGAACATTCTGCCACAGAAAAGGACATGCACAGCCTCATTTTTCACAGTTCACTGCTTTGTGAGGGGTTGTTACCCTGCCCTGTAATAGTAAAACTCACAAGCTGCATCGGATCATAGGTGACAAATCGCTTCACCTTATTCATTCATCCCTGTTGCTTTCTGATATCTTTGTGTCACTTCAAGCTGCGACAGTAATACACATGCCTTCAACTGAAATCAATGCCAAAATGAACTGCATATGTCAGCAAATAAACAATGCTATGTAAACAGCAGGGCCTCTTCCTCTCATCCCAGCATCTCTAGTCAGATTTATCCTTGGTTAATCTATTACCTTGATACATGAATTGTTTTTCCTCTAAATATTTTTCTCCAAATAAATTTCCTCTGAAATTATTTCCCTAGTTCATTGGTTCATCTGTAATTTAGTTTATCTGGGTGTGGACCAGCCTTGCAAGTTGCAATTGCCTGATTTAAATGCTTCTGTTACGCATCTGGTTTTAATCAATGCAAAGTCACAAGTCCTGACTTCTGCTTTCCATTCTTCTCTCTGTAGCAAGAGTGAGGGAATCGTTCCCTGCTGAAATCCAAGCAGACTCTTCAGTCACCTTCCAGTCAGCTCCTAATAATACAGAAAAACAGGTTACATTGGTGATACACCTTGAAGGAAGCTGAGTTTAAATCCAGCCCTCCTGCATTAGATTTCCTCACCCTTGCTTTAACCAGTGCCTCTAGTCGGTAACATTGTGTTATCAACCTAAAAATTACACCTAAAAGTGTAAGTTATTGAATTCAGATGAGGGCTCAGAAGTGGAGTCATGCTGCCTAATTACCCTATTAGACTCATGTTATAAAGAATGGAAGGGTGGTTTGGTGAGCTAACATGGATTTAGTTGGGTAGCTGTGAATGCTACTTTGTGCCTTAGCCTTTTGTTTGTTTGGAGGGGGTTTGGTTTTATTTTTGGCGTGGGGAGGGAGCAGGGGGATGGATGTTGGAAGATGTTTGTTTGAACTATGAGTAACAGTCCTGTGTTTTCTAGGAGGAAGAATCTCACAATACACCAACAGCCAACACACTTCTTGACACCAGCCATCTAGAACCAGATATCTGGTCGGCAATGCCAACCCTTTCCAATGGGAATTCTGAGCCTAGAAGACCCAAAATAACATTTGATGATGTGTAAGTTTTATTAACTCTGTGCTAGCTGCATATTCTGTAGTTGGGATTTCCATGTAAGCAGAGCTCCCAGTGAAAGAGAGAATCTTGATTACAGTGCTGGCACTGGGCACCTGTGTGGTTAGTGCAGCACAAAGGCACACACAGTTTTAATCTTTACAAATGAACTGTTGTCACTGATTAATGAAGACTCTGTTGATAAACGGTTTCAGATCATGATTGTTGGTTCATGGTAATTATTCTTCATCTTTTTATTTTAGCTCCTCTAATGGAAACTTCTTATACTTAATTAGTTTAAAATATTTTTCCTTTTCCTCTGTTCAGCACACATTAATGGGTCCTTTGGGTGGCCAGTTTCTACAACTGCTTATTTTACATTCTGGTCACCCATCATATCTTTGCATACAGCAGGTTCAGATTGATATCACGTTAAGATTTAAAGAGATAAGTGGGCATATATGTCAAAACTGTTCTTGAAAGCAATCTGCAATTTTTTTCAAACATATTTGTTCAACTGTATGAAAGCAAAGACTTGAATTAATTGATTTTGTCTCTTTAGGCTTCACAATGCGGATTATTACATGCAAGAGGCTAAGAAGCTAAAACATAAAGCAGATGCATTGGTAGGTTTTCACAGGAAGTTTTTGTTTCTTTCCACTATGGAACTCAGTATGATAAAAATGGACATTCAGCCTGTGTTCTAAAGCCTCTGAAACCAAGAGGAACCCTTCTGTTGGGCATAAAGTATGGAGATTGTGCTCCTTAAACACACTGTGCACAAGCCAAACCCTGAACACCATCCCTAGTCTTTAAGTATTTGTTTCCCAAAAAAGAAGCTCCTTACAATAGCTGATGTTTCTTCCAAGGAGGAGCAACAATCATGCTGTTTATGAAGGATGTAAGATAATTTCATGAATGTTGATATGTGTTTGAAATCTCTTTTTCCTATTTGCTTTGAGCCTAAAGCAGAAGTGTAGAAATATTTCATTGCAGAAAGTTAAGACAGGCAAGTCACCCCCCCACCCTGTTATCATGTGGTGAAACATCTATTTCCAATCCAGTTGGATAAAATTTGCAACCACTCATTTTTACATACTACATTCGGGTTTATGTCATGCTTTTAGGCTGGTAAAGAAAGCCTTCCCAAAAAAACTTGCAATGAGGTAGTTCAATACTGGGAAAGTTTTTTCTTTCATTTTACTCCAGATGAAATTCCAATGAGATTGGCCTAATTTTGCAAAGTGTTTTGATTTTGATAAAACTACATAATCTGACAGTTTATATTCTGTCATGGTTTGTTCAATCCAAACTATTGCCAGCCCTGAAGTGCCTTTAATAGGCATTTGCTTTGTAGTTAGGGTCTTTATTCCTGTAAGCTACATAGGGCACAGAACAGCATTTAGGCAGGCTTCATGGACCTTGGCTCCTTTACTTAGTTTAAGGAAGATGTCTAAAATGGAGTGTGGCCATCTTTTGCCCCTCAGAATCACAGCTGAAAAGGAACTGGATGGTTATTCACCTCTCACTTGATTATTAGTGGGGATTTTGCATGCAGATTTTATCATTCCACATTAGAGATTTTAGGCTTAGAAATCAGTGTTTGTCTTAAAAAAAACCAAAACAAATCACATGCTACGTTTTTAAAAAGCAAACCAACCAAACCAGAAAGAAGTGGCTCTCCCTCTGCTGTCAGTGAGAGCTGACATGTCAAGCTGTTTGCTTCAGCTCTCCGGGCTCCCTTTGGCATGGGCCACAGCATTTCCAAGTGTGTGTTCTGTGAGAGGCGGGTGCAGGATTTTGGCAGCCTGCTATGACTGTCAGTCAGGTCACAGTCACCCCTCCTGCCATGCCCGTGTACAGGAGGTGGCCTGATGTCTTCCAGCCTGGCTCAGCAGAGCTCAGGCAGGAAAGGCTGGCAGGAGCCGGCTGACAACACCTCCCACAGCTGGGTGACCTTTAAACAAAACGCACATGGTTCTGGCACAGGGATACCTGCTCCGAGCTAGCAAATATTTACAGGCTCAGGCTCCCAGTGATCTCAACATGCTGTGTCAATCCACCTCCCTGCACAGCCTGACACACTCAGAAATGTGTTGACTGGTCTCCCGTCCTCTTACCTGTGCCTGTGCCTTGCAGGATCAGGGGTGTTTCTGGAGCAGAATTAAGAGGAGCAGGCACAGCACGTCCCTCTGCTGCCCATGGGCAGGCTGTGCCTGTCGCACATAGTTTGACACCCCGAGTGCCCTGATGGGACTGGGAGTCAACACTGCAGTCAACTTGCTGGCAGACATCAATATCCAAAACAAAGAATCTGCTTTTTCTTTCCGCGATTTGGATCTCAACTCTTCNGCTGTGCAATCCTGTAGTGTTAGTTGTCCTGTGGAAACAATTGCTACTGGTTACTCGGTGCTGACATGACAAAGCACAGGCAGCATTGAAGGATGTGTTGCAGTGGCTAGAAAGATAATGCATGTGACCTCAAAATGTGTCAGCAAATGTTAATGGGATTTGTGGCAATGCTGTTCCTGAGCTTGTACGGAGAAGAGATTTCTGGTGAAGGGCAGGGCATTTCATGTCTTACGAGAGTGACCCCAAGGAAAGCTCTCCTTGTCTGGGGCTGTAGTAAGGGGTCAGCCAATTTGGGTGGGCTGCAACTCACTGTACCATATGGAAGAGATCTTGAAGACCTCACTGTGTTCCCAAATGAGATGTGATGAGCTGGAGTAATTCCACCTACTCCACAGGATCGGATCCCATTTCTGGCTCAAACTTCTGTCTGTACTAAATCTGCTTGTAGCCAGATTCCTTTGCTCATAGCACAAGGCTTTGGAAGGCTTTTTGTCTTCCAAATGAGTGAAAATTCTTTCAAAGTGAAAAGCAGAATTTGAAGAATATGTTGAAAAGAAGCCTTTGGAATAGAGGGAAAGCAGTCAGAAACATTTCCCCTTTTCTGATCATTCAGTTAATACCTAATAATTATACAAAGGCTTTGTCTGTAATCAATGCACAAGAGCAGAACTTGAAATTAAAGGTGTGCTGAGGGAACTAGTTATAAGGATGGCTTAGAAGGAGCCACAGAGACAAATACACTGTTGTCTTGGACCAATAGGAAATGTTATGCTTAATATGTTGCTAAAATAGGCTTTGGTTTTGTGAATGGAAACATATGCAGATGCATCAAAAATATTTTGATAGAGACATAGAAAGAAATTTTTAAATTATTTAAAGTGTATTAGATCTCTTATATCAAATGCCGCATTAGTAGAATTCTTACATCCAGCTATCAAAAACTGAAAATGTTAAATACTATTATAAAATACGTACTATAAAAATGTCATATATAATATTCATTACACATAAAGAAAGAAATCAGTATGTCTAAGTCAGTTTAATCACAGCCATTATGAGGGCTAAAACCTTTTGCAATAAAATCCTAGTAAAATGAAATATTTAGTAGTGCTATATTGTCTCCCTTTTTTTCCCCTGCTCTTTCAGTCATCACATAAGTGATGAGATTTTTTTTTTTATCAACAGTTACCACAGAATATGACACCAGGCAAATGGCATGGAGTTGTTACTTAACCCTTGCGTAGTGACATTCAAACTTAGTTCATCTATCAAAGAACAATATGGATACATTCAAACACACTTAGTGCCTCTCCCTGCCTGTGAAAACCCATGCATGTCAATGGACATACACTGACTTTCCTCTGTGGAGCATCCAGCCACATGTACCTGAAAAGATTTGGTAAAAAGATAGGCCCTGCCTTAATTACTGTATGAAATCATTCTTAATTACCAGTGTCACATTGCTTTCATCCTAATGCTGGTGTTTCTTTGTATAATGTTCTGCCTACCTAGAAATTAAAGCTGAAGGATTTTCTTGACGGTGTCATTCCCATTTCAGCTGGAGAAGTTCGGTAAAGCAGTGAATTATGCTGATGCTGCCCTCTCCTTCATCGAGTGCGGGAACGCTATGGAGCGAGATCCATTAGAGGCTAAATCTCCATACACCATGTACTCAGAGACTGTGGAACTCATCAGGTTAATGTCCTTTCTGTGATCATTTTCATCATCTCATTTCAGTCATAATTAGAACCTGCTATGTTTTAAAAAATACCATTTCAACGTATTAATGATTTGTCCAAGGCATCTTCATCTCAGAAGTCATCATAATTAGTTCTTGCCATTTTATTAATGTCATGGAAAATTTATAATTGATGGACACTGCTTTTATAAATTATCCCCTTTAGAGGTTATAATGTGAGTGTTATAATTTGCAATATTCATAAAATTAAAATTGAAATGTAGTGGGTGGAAGTAAAGTATAGTAATTTCACTGTTTGGCAATGACACTTGTCTTTTAAAAGGTGTAGTTTTATAATTCAAAACATTAAAGGGAGTCTATCAGGATTTCTATTACAAACCCTGGGTTTAGAGCTTTATAACTTAGCTGTGGAAAAAAAAAATAAAAGGAAAAAGCTGAAATTTTTGGACATAAGATCACAGCCAGAGAGGAAGCTTCCATATTTATTGTATTGAAAACAGTGTATTTTTAATGTTAAAGGAACGTGAACTAGCTGAATTAATTTTAATGCAGTTTTGTAGACTCATAGGCTAGAATGTGGATGAAAGAGCCTTTACTTACTAATAAAATGCCTGAATTATTATTTTAAAATCTTCTACTGTTCCTTATAGCTGTTTCAGAGTATAGGCTCCATAGAAAAAATGGTCTCCTGAGTAACTAAGGGCTTGTTTGCTTTACTTGAGCAAATTATCAAGGTGAAATCAAGCAGGATTCAATTTACCTGTAAATAGAACAACAGGATTTTTCCTCTTCACTGTGATGCACCTTTGCTTTCCCCAGTGTATGCTGGGAATATCCCCGTTAATGTCAGTGTAATTACTGGAAGTTTGCACAAGAGAAAGAAAAGGAGGCAAATCAGGCCCTAAATATTTGGTTTTTAATATGACAACAGTGTTTTTTTCACATGCCAGATTAGCTATTAGGGACTGCCAAGATAATGCATATTTTACACTTTGAGCAAGTAGGTATTTGCATAATAAAATGTATCAAATCTTAAGAAGCTCTTACTCTCAAGTAAATAATATGCCTGTTAAATATTTAAAACATGCTTTTTACATTCCACACTTCATAAAGAGAAGAAAATCTAAAAAGATCTCTGAAGAAAAAAATTATGTTCACTCAGCACTTGATCCATATTAAACCCTGGAGAGCAGAGGACTTAGAAAAGGAGCAGCCTACCTCTGCACTGGCAGTAGGCAGTTCAGTCCTGTGTGTCCTGAACTACACAACTGCAGCTGCATGGCAGGATAAATTGTATTTAAAGAAATACTCTTTAAACGAGAGAGTGCTTCTTCATAGGAGCCTGCATTAATTCTTGTTTTTTAAGAAAACCACACAGCACAATTTAAAATGTTGTACCTTTGTCCAGCAGTTTGTCTGTTCATGGACCAAAAATCTTTGTTCATGCAGGAGTCATAATGCATGCACCACCAAAGGCAGAGGATGGCAGCTTCAGGAGTCCCTCACAAATGGGCAATACCTGCAGTGCTGGTGCTGGATGGAGGCAGATGTGGAGCACAGCTGTGTCTTGGAGCGACTGGCACTCCTCAGCATACACAGCCCTGCTGCCTTGCTGCTCCTGGCACAGTCCTGCTGCAGGCCACGTGATAGATAGATCTTGGCATGGAAGCAGCACCTGAACTGCTTTTGGAACTGCTTTTGGCTATGGTAGAATCTGGAGGGCTTTGTCATAGCAGATATCCAATATCTAAATAGCTAAAGTCAAGTGAAATTAATTCCGTGACCTACCACCAAAGGCAGAGCTTAACTTACCAACTGTTGCATGCAGCACCTTGTAGCAGCCAGTGAGACTGATTTGCCTGTTTAATTGCTATCAGTGGTCAGACATGGACAAAAGGTGATTGCCCAGATGAGCAGCAGGCTGGTACAGGCTCAGTAAACTCCATGGACAAAGGCACGATTCCTGTGGGCTACAGTGGGTCCTCAATGTACAAACCAAGTATGTGGCTGTGCACACCCACTTTCTCAGTGTGGTTACTGATGTTAACATAGATTTTTCCTGCGAGATAACAAATAGAAGGAAATTTTTCTCCCTTTTACTCCTCCTTTATCAGAGGCATAATTTTCTCCTTTTGCATTAGCTGTGTCTGTCCGGAGTATCTGCATCAGACACCTATTTGTGAAAGCAAGTGGAGCATCAAAGACATTGGGAATATCAGAGGCCTGACTGTCAAATGTGTTTTAAGTTAATGGTGATGCTAAAATCCCTAACTTAACACTGAAAATCCCAAAGAGATAGATCTTTTTGTTTGATGAGATTCATTCAGTATGACTAGAACAACAATAGCAAACAGTAGATGAGGTAGGACATGGAGGAAGCACATCAGGTGTGAGCTGGGGGCTGATGGTGGGGGTGGTGGGAGGAAGGCAGAGCCAGAGCAGCACAGCCTGCCTGCACTCCATTACCTCCTCGTAAATGAGGACTCATCAAGACTGCCTTGGATACCTTAAAACTTTCTTACACAACGCTGAACCCTATTACTTATTCTAACACAAGTACCTGTGAAATTGCATTAGGGCTCAGAACAATGATTTTATGCGATGAATTGATTTTCAAGAGACTAAATGCATGGAATGGAGTGTGCTCAGTTAAAGCAAAAAAAAAAAGAAAGGGGAGGTAGGAATACTCAATCTTTGATCATCCAAATGCTGGACAGCGGTAATTAAATAGAGAGGGAAGACCAAGTACACAAGACTCATAAATTAATGAACCCATGAATTGAAAAAGCTGTGAACATGACCTTTCCTGTATTTTAAACCATTTTGTATATAGAATACATTAAAAGCTTTGAAGAAGCATTTATGAGAAGGATTTAGAAGATATTATTCAAGCCCAAAGTATTATATGTAAAACCTTATTATATATTACTTTACACTTCAGTACATATAGGGCCAAGATCTTATGCTTCTGTCCAACAGTCATCACAAATGTTTGCAGGGCTCAGTCTAGTTGGCTGGATATAGTATCATTAATATACCCAAGAATAGTTCACCTTGTTGGCCCGGAAAATTGGTTGGTGATTTACTTTAGCCCTCCAGATTTTAAGTGGTGGTTTCTGTTGAATTTTACATTTATCTCATCTTTACAGGGCACTGTGACCATTAAGTGTTGCTGCTGGAAAAGGATATCTGTGTGTGGCTGGTATTTTTGAGTGTTACTAGTATTCTTTGCAACATTTTAACTCTAAGTTTCTTCTCATTTTTCTGACAAGGTATGCAATGAGACTCAAGAATTTCACAGGCTCTTCTGCCACAGAAGGGGACAAGAAATTAGCAGTTTTATGGTAAGTCCCTTTGCGACAATGAGAAGCAGCTAAAATTTTAAGGAGGACTTTAAAAGTACTGAATTACTTAAGCAGCTTACAGAAGATCATTATTCTTGTTTTCCATTAAACTATTAAAGGATAACTAATGGATTTCTTCAGCAGCTGACTAAACATTTATTCTTCTAATTTATACTCTTATCAAGATGGGATTTTAATGCTTTTGACCACTTTTTTTTTTTCTTTCTCCATTTGCTTATGTTTCAAAATCTAACCTTAGTACAGAAACTACAAAATATAGGTCAGCTTTTTTTTTTCTTTTATAGTTTATAGGTTTCATTAAGCAATGGAATTAACATAATCCTTTCCTAATTACCACAGCTACCGATGCTTATCACTTCTCTACTTGAGAATGTTTAAACTAAAGAAGGACCATGCTATGAAGTACTCCAGATCTCTGATGGAATATTTTAAGGTAATCTTTATTCTGTTTAATTTATTGATATGAAATGAAATTCATACCAGCACTGAGAGCTCTCACAAGTATAACTGTGTGACTTAAAAGTCCCACATTTAACCTCTCCCCTGGGAAATGCAGGCAGGATGGCTGCCAGCAAGTGGGGACAGAAGTGATTTAGGGGATTTTTGGATTAGTCACTTCATTCAAAGGACCATACTCAGTAATTCTACTAAAATAACATTATTCTCCACACCATGTAATGTTTATGCAAGTTTCTAGAAAGGAACCTGTTTCAATGTGCAAGTGATTATGAACTGACCCCCAATGAACCATAATAAAGCAATTATTTAGGCTGCAGTTAGTTAAGTTAGATTTTAAATTTAGTGAGATTTGTTGAAGCTTATTGCAGTCTCACAGATTTCCCTTTTTATTCCTGTGGAACTTCAAATTGCCTTGTCTACATCTTGAAGGTTTGCCTTTGCCTTAAATTGAGTGGAGATCCGATTGTCATGACTTGGGGATGTTTTGTTTTACCTTGTCAAATGCTGTTTACCCAGTGAAAGAATGACAAATCCTCACTGTTCCTAGATTATGAGAGAAATAGAATCTTTTTTCAGCTCTGCCAAGGTTTTGATATTTGTATTTTATTGGTTAATGCTGTTTGAAGCATACATTAATTCTTGTACTTTATTACTACATATTATTCTATAATTATGTAATTATACTGCCTTGTCAGCCCATCAGTCTTTTTTTGTTGGTGTTTTCAGTCTCTGTGAATTTGTTCCAGGCTCTGACATATTGGTGCTGCAAACCAGTAAAACCTCTAACACTGCAGTTTTAGTATTTTCATGTAAATGGTGATAAAATGGTCCTGCTGTAAAACTGCAGTACCATCATGCAAGCAACCACAGTCCTGACTTCCCATGTGTTCTCTGTGTGTCTCTCTCTGCAACTGCAGCAATGATATTCCTGATTTTGTGATTAAATGGAGACTCTCTTGCCACCATTAGGAGTGTCTTTGTTGTGCTCATGGAGTTCTCAGTCAGGGATTTACAAAACAAATTAAATTTGAACTAGACACGTTTGTAACCTCCGCATTTTTGTGAAATGTATTCCATCCACTTCAGATTTTATCCAGCATGAATGTAGATTTTCTCTTTAAAAAAAAAGGATTATTAGACAAATAATTTTGATAAACTTTTTCTGCAGAAAGTAATTATATTTAACAAAAAAAAAAAGGAAGAGAAAAGGGGGATGCAGAGCAGATTCTTTTGCCTTAAAGCTGCTTTACTTCTCTAGCTGTGCAAAGAGGTACAATGGAGAATATATTACTACTCCCAGCATAAGACTGTTTTACTGCATCTGCACAGATAAAATGCCTCTTAATGTAAATTAAAATAAGAAGGAAAAAAATAGAATGTAATAAAAAAGACAAATAAGGAATGCTGGTTTTAGGCATCCAGTGAAAGCAGAGGGTTTCAGCAAATGTTACAGTGTGTGTGCTATGGGCACTGTAACTCATTTGCCAGAAGGAATGTTTGAGTGTATACAGATTATATGTACAGATTACATGTTTTGTA
Source organism: Campylorhamphus procurvoides (assembly GCA_013396655.1). Classification (NCBI taxonomy): domain Eukaryota; kingdom Metazoa; phylum Chordata; class Aves; order Passeriformes; family Dendrocolaptidae; genus Campylorhamphus; species Campylorhamphus procurvoides. The sequence goes on from WBMV01007081.1 coordinate 1,463,393, forward strand.
ATAAAAGCACAGGAGGAGAAAAGAAAAAAGTGGGAGCTATTAACTACATGTTACTTTTGTATTGCTGCATCATGTTCTCTGTGTTCACTAGCGAGAATCTGTAATACAAATGAAACAGATTAAGTGTTTGAATAGAGTTGTTATTCAGAATTTTACACAGTTTTAACCGTGAAAAGCAGCCCACTGTTTACAGCAGAGCTGGAGAGGAATTTTTTGGCTGAATTGTTTTTCATATTTTTCCTCACAAATGCCACTTTGTCCAAATTGAAACCATTTGTGGACAGAACTGGTTCTGATTAATTTCCAATTAAAAGCTTCGAGTTGGTATTTTTGACATTTAAAACCAGAAAATAACCATACATGATGAAAGTAATTCTGAAATTTAGAGACAACTTGGAGTACAATATAACTAAAGTGATACATCTTTAAAATTGAAATAAAACCTTTTAGGATTAAAAAAGTGACATCCTCTGATGTATTTCCCCTGAAAGTTTGAGGAAGATGTTTATATTTTTAAAAATGTGTTGTCAATAGTCACTGAACTATTTTTGCTAAATATTTTCATTATAAAGTAACTAACCCCAAATTGAGATCTAGTCTTAACATTGACAGATGTTATTTATCTCCAGATAATGCTGGGAACAATCCCCAGACAGTAGAACCTAACGTTAAAGCTTCTCCATCCCTGAAAACTTCCCAGGATCTCCCTCCTTCCAATATAGGAGTGGGTGACAAAAATGTACCTGATGTGTGTGCTGTGCAGAACACACGGGCCAGGCCAGTGTCGTGGTTTGGACAGTGTCTTCTGCTGTGGTCAGGACTGTTGGGCTGTTTGCTGGGTTTCAGAAGTCCAGGGCAGGCTCTGTGCTCCACTGATCTCTGTGCCTCCCATGCAGAGCAGCAATTACAGTCACCGGATGAGCGTTGTAATAATGGTAATACTCTGCAGAGAACTTGTAAAATGTGATTGAATTTTCACTGTGCGTGCTGACTTCTTAGCAAGGGAGCTGGGTGATTGTTTTCAGAGAGCACACGTACATAGCCTCAGCCCTGATACTACCACTTTGTATGGGAAATAAAATACCACTCAGTCTGAGCAAGTCTGGAAAAACCTGGGCTTTATTGTTGCTCGGCAATCTTTTTGTACAGGGTTTTACAAGGTGCTACACAGACGTGAAAGGCAGAATGAGTAAGCAGGTAAGGAAAGTCAATTTGTGCAACTAAAATACATAAAAACAAGGGCATTCAAGCAGATTCGTACTAGAAATTTTATTTATACTACTATCTGAATCCCAAGCCACCTTCCCTAGCAATTTGGGAGGGATTAATTTCATTAAGGCATCAAGCCAAATTCCTTTTGTTTCTTATTAAAATATTGAAGGTCCCCCTAATGATAAGCAGTCATTTGTACTCTGAAGATCTTACTTCGTAGAGTAAGTTTCAGTGGTAATTAAACCACTTCTTTGTGACCTACATCTGCTTTTACTGGAACTTACTCCCTCTTTCATCAAGTGACTTTCAAGCTACTGGTTGGAACCTACAAATCATCCACCAGCCATTTAATTATGGGACCGATGTGCAGAGCTGTTCTGCTACATGCACTGTAGCTCTTGCAATGAAAATGGGGAGTGTTGAGTCTTCTGTCATCAGTATTCATGTACGTGCATCACCTGTATTTACATTTTGGTTTTGTACTTACAGAACTCTTCAAAAGCCTCACAGGCCCCCTCACCTTGGGGCGGCAATGGAAAGTGAGTATTTTCTGCTGAGTATTTGTGTCTGGGAACAAGTGGTTTCACAAGGGGGGGAATGTTTTTATGCCTCTAAAAGCAAAGGACAGGCCATGGGATCAGTGTTTTGGGATCTACAGGTGTATTTCAAATATGTTTCAGTTGGAAAATGTTCTTTTGGCCTACAGAACTGATCGGCCAGCAGCCTTGGGCTTGTGGGGGTGAGGGGCTCCCAGCAGCCTAAATCAGGTACCCATGTGAGCCACCCACTGTCATTGGGAAGGAAGAGCTGAAACACATCTTCATCTCTGCAAAGCCCCCTTAAGTCTAAAATCAGCTGTGGTGGGTCTGTGCTGAATTCTTTGGCAGTTTGCTTCTCAAGCCAAATGAAAGCCATAAAAATTACCTGTTAATTAGCTAGCAAGTACCATGTCATTTTAGGAAGCCAAAGTAAAGTGAACCTTCATTGCAATGATTTTTCAATGATTCGTTCAGCAATGAAAGACCAATGAATATTTCATTGATGTATGGTAAGTGCTGTTTAATAAAACTGAAGGTATAATAGTGGTGAAAATGTGAAGGCACTTAGTCAGCCAATTATCAGTGGCTTTATACTGACGCTAAAACACCCTCACCTCAGATATGAAGTCAGGGTAATGCAGTTATGATCTGCTGTTCAAAGAAGTGCATTGGTGCTGCAACCTTGCCTTTATCTGGCAATGTCTGTTGCCACCTGACACATTTCTGCTGCTCCTTCCTCCTGTATCATACAGATACAGGTAAAACAAAGGGGGAGGACTTCACCTTTCTTTCCACCTTTACTTGAGCAGGCTAAATTTTAGGTGAAAATTATTATTGTTAATGGTCTCTTTCTGGTGATTCAGAAGAAATTACTATTAGACATGCCAAGGAAACAATGTAATAAAACTGTAGAAGGGGTTGAAGTTTAGCACACAAAGAATTGAACTTTTCAAGCAGATTGTGTATTCAGTCAGTGCAAAACTAAAAATTCCAACATTTTGCTTAAAGGAAAATATTGTCTGAGGTAATGAAAAATATTTTGGGAGGTGTATATATATACACCCCAAATACACAAAGTTATTTTGAATATTTGTGTGTATATAGATATTAAAATATAGTTTATAATACCAACTAAAGTGCTGAAATACAAAATCACTTTAAATAAAAACTGAAAATATATTTTAATACTGGAAAAGCAACTACTAAATTAAATTATTCATTATGTGCCAGGGTTTTGAGGCCTTTAAATGTCAGTGAAACCTCGTATTGCAGTAAAAATATATAAATGTTTACATAAAGTTTCAGTGACAAAACAAACCACTGGAGCATCTCTTTTGTTCCTTAAGAAGTGGCTTGTACATAAACATTTCATGGAGCAGAAGTTATCCTTTTATTCCTGTCCTGTAATATATAGGATGAAGTGAGTGTGCTCTGCAGGTGATGACACCTCCCTCACTAGAGGAGCTATTAGGTGACCAGGATTTAGAATAAGTGGGGTTTGACTGGAGGAGAAAATTCTTGTCTGGCCACAAAGCCAGCCGAAACCCAGCCTTCAGGTCAGCATCACTTCTAATATAACACCCAGCTGATCAGACTCTTCCCACTAACTTTGGAGATAAGGAAGCAAAGCTCTGAAAGTGCACATCTCTGTCTTTTATTCAGAGAAGGAAGCCCTTGACATGTGAGAACAGCTGAACATGACAAGGCCGTGTTATAACAGCATCATTGTGACACCTGTGACCTGTGACCACAGTGCACACTCAGGTCTCTCTCCCCTGTGTGGAGTCTCAGAAGAGAAGCTCTCCAGCTGGCTCGGAGTTGCTGTATATCTCAGGTGTCTCCCGGTGGCCCCTGGTTTGTCACAGGCCTGGTGCTGCCCCTGGCAGCACCTGCTCTGCCTTCCTCAGGGCCACTCACTCTACAGTTTCCTCTTAGTCCCCTGCAAATTTGGACCAGGTGGGAAGAGAATTCACATACCACAGAGGAGACACCAAACACCATCCAGGGTATGGCACCACTGGAGGTGGCTCAGCAGCCTGGTGCAGGATGGGGAAACAGTGGGGTAATCTCAAATATTTTTTTTAACAAATAAAAATTTAATCCATTGCCATGAGTTGTAGTGTCCTCAGGATCTCAAAACATCAAAAATCCCAGTTGTGCTTACTGGAATTTCTGCCTACTCTTGTTTGAAAGGGTTGTGAACTTCTACAAAGTTGGCCTGGGTTCCAGGCTGGCAATGAAACAAATTTTCCCTTGTTTCATTACGGAAATGTTTCCCACCTCTAGCGATAGAAAGCACAAGATACAGAGATTTAGTAGACTTGCTCCAGTAATAATGGCTGTGCACAACAGGGTAAATCCAATGAACAATGTGCTTTATTTGGCAGAAGTGCGTCAGCTTGTTCTGAGTGGCTCTAACAAAATACTCTTGGTATCCTCAGATACTTATTATTTTTAACTGCTCCTAGACCTAATCTAGTATAGTTCAGCTCTTCTGTGCATTAAAGACACTGTGGCATGTCAAGTAACCAGGATGTTTCAAGACTTAAAACACTCGTGAATTATGATATGCTTAGGCTGTAACATATAAGCTGTGTTAAAAGCTACTGGCTGCCAAACCAACATGCTCTCTAGCTCTGGAAAAAGAACATATCACAGGAAACTGTTGTTGAGCACAGGTAATAGTAGGGCACTGATGGGAAACCTGCAACACCTCTGAAATGTCAGCACAGCAGGTCTTGCACATGCAGGACCATCAGTGGCAGCCCTTTAAGCCAAGAGGACAAACCCTTCTCTCCTGGGCTGTGGATCAGGCACATAATGAGCCTGAGTGAACTTGATGCTGTTGCACAGCTTGAGGCATCTGCAGCCACTTGTCAAAAGAGGGGTTTCAACATCCCTGTCTGCAGTTTTGGTACCTTTGCTTTATGCAGAGAATGCTGGGAGTGTCTTGGCCCTGCATATCAAGTGTATTCCACAGCAAACAGAATGCTTTTGTTTAGGTAAGTGGTTCCAAATGGAGTTACATCCAGCTGGAGCTGATCACCAGTGCTGTTCCCCAGGGCTGGATAATGGGGCCAGTCCTGTTTCATATCTTCATCGATGATCTGGACGAGGGGATCTAGGGCACCCTTAGTCAGTTTGTGGATAACACCAAGTTGGAGGGAGTGTTGATCTGATGAAGAGTAGCTTTTGTTACTTCTCTCAAGTAACAAGTGTTAGGACAAGAGGAAATGGCCTCAAGTTTCACCAGGGGAGGTTTAGGAATAATTTCTTCCCCAAAAGGGTAATCAAGCACTGGAACAGGCTTCCCAGGGAAGTGATTGAGGCACCATCCTTGGAGGTATTTAAGAGACATGTAGATGTGGCACTTGGGGATGTGGGTTAGTGGTGGACTTGGCAGTGCTGTGTTGATGGTTGGACTCAATGATCTTAAAGGTATTTTCCAACCTGAACAATTCTGTGATTCTATAAATTTTCAAAGAGAATAGCTGTTTCATGAGCATTCAGTGCTGCACAGCTCTAAACAAGAGCTTGCTGTGCTGACCGCCACACTGCCTGCAGCCAGCAGGTGATTCCTAATTGCTGGTGTTAGAATTAAAGGAAAATCTATATTAGAACATTAGTGCCACACTAAGTAGGTAACTTAAAACACTGCTTTGTACAGAACTGTGCAGATCAACTGTAGGCAATTAGAACAAATCTCCAGAGCCTTAAAGAATCCTATAGAGATATTCATAATCCTACAGTACCCTCGGGTCCTAATACTGCTCTGCAGGGTGCTTTTAAGACTTGCTCTTTACTTATTGTGGTTACTGTTTTTGGAGCAAACTGTCATTGTGGTTTCCAGAAAGAAAATACTTTGATAATAAGCCAATATTGCACATTGAGTGTTTTCTAACTGCCATTGCAGCTTTTGGCAGCAGGTAGAAAAATCATTACAGCTATGAGATGCTTCTTTCTGTGAAAAATTGCTCTATTTTTATGATAGATTTTTTTTTTAAAGAACAGGTTCATTTAAAGGGAAAATTAAATCACTTTTTATTTTCAGCCATTCCCAGTTTGTAAGCTTTCCTTTCTCATAAAATCAAGAGATACCACTGCACATCTTCCCCTGACTGGGGCGCAGAATTAACTTTCTGAGTGCATTTATGATGGCAGCTCAGTGGGGTGTGTGAGGGGCACTCACTCTCCCTTTCCCTCTCGCAGGAGCACAGAAACACCATCGCCCATGTCCCTGAGCCCGTCCCCCGTGAGCTCAGCCGGGAGCAGCACGGGCAGCGCCGGCTCCTCCTCGGCGGGGACCATCACCATCCCTCAGCGCATCCACCACATGGCTGCCAGCCACGTCAACATCACCAACAACGTCCTGCGGAGCTACGAGCACTGGGACATGGCCGACAAGCTGACTAAGGAGAACAAAGGTGCCCCACTCTGCTTTTTTCTTTTGTCCCCCTTGGCTCACCAGCTTTAGCTTTCTCTCTGTTCCCTGCATTTGGACCTGGAGCCACCGCATCTAAGAGCACAACTGTGACAGCTTGAGCAAACAGGCCAAATCTGCTCGCTGGTCGCTGTAGCCAATGCATATCTTCTCTTGTCAAGCACAGAGGGGGATGTGTAACACACTCTGAACATGGGGTTATCAGAGCAGCTGGCAAATAATTTAGCGAACACGAGCCCCAAGTGATGAGAGCTTTAGAGTCTGCAAATTCGTTCACAGTTTCAGTGTCTTGTAGAGCACTGAGATTATTTTCAGACTGCTCTGTCAATGGGTTTAAGACTATTAAAATGCTAGCTAGGATAATAAGCAAATATCAGATGTTACGTTTATGCAGGGAGTCCAATTAGGAGATGTCCACTGAAAGCCATGACCTTGACTCTCCTATGGTTGGATTGCAAATCTGTTTATTCCTAAGAAAAAACTGTAAATCTTTTCAAAGGGGTTTTAGCAAGCAGTTTGTGACTGGGTTATATCAAGTATAGTAGAGTGGTTGAGGTATAACTAAAGGACAAATTTGGCTTATTGTTGTCCAGCTGTGGACTTCCCCATGATAATGTAATTATTTGGATTCCAGCTTTGGGCTCACACAAATCACTGAGAAAGCTTGCTTTGACAGTAGAGGTGCAGAGCCTAACTAGGAAATATTCTCATCATGGGTTGGCTCATTCTCTTAAATTATAGTGAGATTTCAGATGGCTGACTTGTCCTGACAAATGTGCTTGCTGTATGCAGTTTGATCTTACTCCCATTAATGTCAGTGGCAAATTTCCACTGATTTAGAGAAACTGAGCTTGAGATTTATAGAGCTTTATGTCTGAATGGTGGGTCATAATGATCTATCCCTGGATGAGGAACAATAATAGAAGTTCTGTCCAGTCCTCCCCACTGCTTCTTGTCTTTGTTCGCATTGATTAATTTAGTAGCAGTGCAGTCATTTTGGATTTTTTCCATAGCTGCATCCATTTTCACTAAATGTGAAAGCGATTCCCTGTCAAATGTACTGCAGAATGTTACAGTGGGAATGCAGAAGGATGCCCTGATAGGAGAAAGAGATAGCGATAATCTTGTAATTAGCCCTGTGTGTTGTGGAGTTGTTAAATGTTCTACTTGGTATTGAATCAAAATAGCTCAGGCATTCAGCCAGCAGACAGAAAATGTACCCAGCCACTGCTGTTACCAGTCCTAGAGCTGGATGAGAAAAAACCTGCTGACTCTCTTTCTGCATTTTCCTCCCTAAACTCTCCTTTGTTCTCATTTTGATTTACGATCAAATAACCCCAATTCTGCAAAGCCATATAGGAATACTCTTTATTCAGATGAGCAGTCCCTTTGACTTTAGTTGGACTGGATGCATGAATAAGGGTTTCTCACATCAGCAATACATGCAGGGTTGTGACCTGTTCTTTCATATCTTGTTTCACAAACTGCAGACACATTACAGGGAATGGAAAGTTCGTGTTACTTCAAATTTCATTTAAGTATTATGAACCATTGGAGAGAGATCAGATTTTCATACATGTAAAGCGTGTCTGTCTTTACATTTTGTCTGGAAAGATACCTCATTTCTAATTAAATACTTGATTTAAAGTTGCATGCTTTAACACAATTAAACTGCAATTTGAAAAATTCATGGTGTAACAAAAAGTATATGAAAGCTGCTGTGGTGCAGCAGGTCTTCATCATATCACGTGATAAATTCTCTTTTCAGAAGAATGTATTTAAGATACTTTAACAAGAGAAATATTGCAGTGTTTTGTGGAACCGAACTGTAGATGTTTTAGCAGATGTCATCTGCACCTTTTAAATAATTCAGAGCACTCATTTCTTACTGGCTGGGACTGGACTCATCCCTTTCCCCATAGTGATCTCTACTCCATCTTTGTCAGCTGGACTGGCCATTGCAGTGCCCAAGCTCTGGTACACTGGCCTGTGGACTGTGAGTTCAAAAATGCCCCATGACAGCAAACAAGGTAGTGCAAACCCCAGACTGCTGTGAGTCCCAGGTACAGGACAGATCTCTTGGCCTCTCTCTCAAGAGCTCAGACAGTCAGTTCATTATAAAAAATGAGATTTCCTCCCCTCCCCTTGAAATAAGAATGGTCTCAAAAGCAAACACAAACCCACAAAGAAACCATGATTAAGATAAAAATTAAGTTCCTTTAAAAAATTATAAAAAAACCCCAAAAGAAAAAAACAGATCCAGTCATTTTTGTGTGTTTTTGTGGTCAGCTTTCATTGTTTTTGTTGTGTTCTGAATCACAGGGTGTGTCTTGCACAAGAATAAGTCCCTGATGAGCTAACAGAGATGGGTATAAAACTGTTACCTAATAGCCTTTACCTCTAGGTCTTGCCACTGTCATGGATGTTTCTTAGGTCATGCCCATGCAGTCACAAAATATTTCTTCCACATTGCAGGAGCTGTGCAGCCTTCCCTTGTCCATGGCTGTCAACTTAGGTTTTGTGCTCCTCTGAGTATGCCTGCACACTCCCATTTTGGACTTGACTCATGTCCAGCTGGCTCAGAGCAGCAGACAGAAGCCTTTCTTTGTCCGCCTGACAAAAGATGTGCCATTAAAATAAAAATGCATAGCAAGAGGAGAACAGCAGAACTGTGACCCACCAAGCTGATCTGGTTTGAAAAGCAAAGCAAGAAGTACTGTTGTGTACTTTTAGTGGAATTTTCCCTGGTCAGTAGAGTTGAGAGTGTGTGAATACATGGAGTTTGTCATAAATCTGCATCTGCATCAGGCCAGACTAAACTGCAGACTTCCCAAAGCCCATGGGCTGGTTTATGTTGGATCACCTAGAGTGGTGTTCACCATCTACAACATCAAACTCTCAGCTGACTTTACAAGATCAGATCATTTTTTTAAGCTTCCAAAGATAGCAGCACTTTTTATCTACAGTAGAAAACTATCAGCTCTGTAGTGAGCAAGACCTGTTCTCTCACGCATAGATTTAATAAGTGGCTTCAGTGATTGTAGCCTTTTCAGGAAATGTTAAACTGAAATTAAGCTTTAAGGTGAATTTTCAGTATTTAAAGCAATTATTTATTTGAGCTTAGAATTAGATCTCTAGAATGCAAGCAAGATAGTGCATTATTTCATTTCTAAATGTATTGATTTTACACTGGAGGAGGGGAATAAAAGACAGAGGAAGGAAGATTAAAAGGAGCTGCTGGCTACAGCATCTGAACAGCTCTGGTGCTAGCCCTGAGCTCTCATTATGCTTGCCTCCAGCCAAATCACTTTGTGCTCTGATACTGCTGTAGCTCCCAAGCTGACCAGGGTCAGGCTGTCAATACTTGGATAGAAGACCTCAAAGCAGCACTTACTCGCTGAAGAAAGTACTGATAATGATTTTGTACCCGGCATCTGCTCTCCTGAAGTGCAGCCAATACAGTGCTGGCTGGCTGAGTGCCGGGCACTGGTTTTTAGACAGGGTGAGAATGTAAGGGCTCAGCCACTGTTATTGTGATTGTTGGTTGTTATCTGAGCTCTGAGGGGCTTTAACTGAGAGTGGGCTCCCACTTGCCTAAATATAGTGTAAGTGTTGTATGTGTGGGAATGCCTGTGCCCCAGTGACCATAAAGACAAGCTGTGGGAGAATAGAGGACACAATTCAGTTCTCCATTGACAGCAATTAGGAAAGGTTTGTTGGCCCTAACAGGATTAGTCTTTCACCCAGAGAACATCTAACACATGGTATAACTAAACTGGTGTGTTGCTTCCTAACTGTGGCTCTCTGTTTAGTGACCTCCTGTTAACCCTTCCCAACACAGGATCCCAGTGTTGGGATTCTCTCCCCTGATAGGTTCCCATCTCCTAGATGCTATTTTCCTGCTGCGTTCCCTCTCTCCTCCTCCTTCTCCCCTCTCACCCCACACATCCTCTGGGGCCTTCATCAGGGCAAGCAGAGGGCCAAAACTTCTGCAATTGGAGTGTGGAGAAAAGAGCAAGCAAGGTCTTCTGCAGGATCCAGGCTAGCCCTTCATGCCTGGAGAGGGTACAGCATGGAAAAGGAAATACTGGATTTGCCGGCTCTTTAAATCATGCAGTCAGCAATCTCAAAAAACTGACAGTGCAGATCATCAGCATTAAAGGAAGACTACTGGCAACCACTCATACTGTGTTGTTGTAGACTTCCAGCATGGATAATCTAATTTGTTCTGTTTAAATATACTGTTGTTTAAATTCTTTCTTACTGACCATGTGCTTGTGTGCACAACTGTTTTGAGAACTCACTAACTGCGCTGCTGCTACTGCCTGGGAAGTCATGGTGTAATACCTGTGTTTCTGTACCATTGCCTGAAACAATTGCTTTTGTTTCTTGTGTATTGCAGAGTTCTTTGTAGACCTGGACTCAGTGATGGGACCCTTAACACAACACAGCAGTATGACCAATCTGGTTCGTTATGTTCGCCAGGGACTCCACTGGCTCCGCATTGAGGCTCATTTGTTGTAGTGACTGCTGCCCTGTCCATAACATCCCCATTCTTCTACCTCTACCAGCGCAGAGACGATCACTGGTGGAACTCCACTCATTTTTGGAAGTTTATTCATGTAACTTCATTTTTATTGCCTTTTTTAATATCCTATCTATTGGAAGTAGAAGTCACCATAAAAGAAACTTACGACTCAAGAGCAGTATGTGTTGTACCATCTAATCATTTTCGACAATTTTCTATGCCTTGTGTCTCCTGGATCCTGCCATCCTTATGTGCTTTATGGAACGGTACATTCCCTGCAGTATTGTTTTAAGTCCATGCTGCCTTCAAGTGAAAACAAAAAAGCACTTTGAGAAGATATGGATTCCTGAGAAATAGTACAAAGCGTCTTAAATATTTGAGGGTATATATGAGAAGTCCCTTCTGAAATAAATTAGTAGAAGTTATAGCTATTCACTCAAAATCATGTTCTGACCCTGAACCAAACTTTTCGACGCTTAATTCTGGCATCATGACCTGACTCAGTACATTCCTAAGATGTCACAGTTCATATAGGTTTAATCTCTAAAAGAGAACATTGAATATCTTACAGGTACATAATGTAAGATCACCAAAGGTGTTAAGAGGTAAAAGGTTGAAGGAATGCCTCATTAAAGAATGATGACACACTATGCAATGAGGTTTTGATATTCCATTCTTCCTGTTTATTGTTGGCTTAATAATTTCAGTAGGCAGCAGAATTTATTGCAGTTTTTAGGCAGTTTCAAAATATTAGCTTTCTTAGTCTTATCTACCAATCCTATACTAAATCTGTGAATTTTCTTTCTGTTTTACTGTTTAGTCTCAAACAAATACTCATCCAAGATTTTTCTCCATTGAACAATTGCTCCTTGCATAGTGACTCACTGAAAGCAGATTTTAACAGGACTGCTGCACTCTAAGCATTGATATTGTATGTAAAAGTCCATTAATAAGTGTATGCAGATTCTTCATGAAACTCTCTAGAAGTTTAACTAACCAGCTACTGTTGAAATATTATAATTCCATGTGGCATCAATTTTCACCTGTTTTGTTCATTTCAGAGCATTAGAAACGAACAGTATTATCTTGCTATCTTGAAAACAATGTCAAATTAAATAAAATCACCAGATTTACCCAAAAGCAATATAACATTTGTTTAATAATGGCCATGAATACTTCAGCCAGATTACCTATTTTCCAAGCTCTGCATCTGTTTACCCATGCTGTCATGTTTTGGACCATTCCTCTAATGCGTGAATAATAATGAGACAATTCAGATAGAATTTCAAAGCAATTGTGAATAAATTGCACCATTTCACATTTGCTCTTTCCTCTTATTTTTTTCCCTGTTATAAACTGCACTGCTCTTCTGGTGCAACTGCAAGAAGCACTGGTGCATGAAACAAAACAAAATGAATTTATATCAATAATTCACAGGATTTTAAATGGTCTCATCTCATTCTTGATATAACACCTGCATACCTTAGTGAACTGTAAATTCCATTTCTATAAACAGAAAATGCTCATAGCAATGTAAATATTATTCTGTCTCATCTCATTGAAATAATACAATATGTGTATTAAATGCCATCCAGATATTAGTTAATTGCAATTACCTTCTGCTATATAAACCTGTATATCCTTTAATCTGGTGAGTTATTGGATTCTACTCACTGGCTTGTGACCAGATAAATAGGACAAATTTACATTTAAAAGGTTCAGACTGTTATGATTTTTAGAGCAGGCCTTGGATATTTGCAATAAGAGCAGTGTAAGAACTCTGCCCAATGCACATTTAAGACAAACATAGCTGTTGTATATTTGCTCGCTGTAGTACTACCTTTTCTTAAAAATCAATAATTCCTAACATTTTGTCCCACAAGGCTGTATTGTAAACATAGCCAACGTGCATCATTAGAGAAATCATCCAGTTTAGGGTTTTGTGCAAAGGACATTTGCAGAACATGCACATCCTGTATTATCTGCACATTCCTGTTCCTGAAGTGGTTGCTACACCCTTATCTGTTCTCTGAGGGTTTCAGTAACACAGCTGAAACCTGAATCTGACAGCGTTTGTCACGCTGATTCTGGCCCCAGTAGCTAATGAATAAAACCACGACAATGAGAACTACTGAGAAATGTAGATGAAAGGTGGTTGTCGGAGATTTTTTTTAAAGAAGAAGAAAACTAAACATTTGAAATATTTTTTTTCAACAGGTTGGGTGCTTGAGATGAAGTAGTGTTTGGCTAGTTTTGTCATGAGCCAGAGTTTCCCATTCTTATTGCAAGTAACTATTTAGTCTAATTAAGTGCATTGTCATCACTTGTTCCTTTAATGTGGACTGAAATCCTAGACTTCCATGCATTTAAGACGGATAGCTGTGTCCTGCAAGACAGCCTTCGCACACAGGACTATTCAAAGTTCGCTGCAGTCACTCAGTGAAGACAATGTATTATCCTTCCCTTGTTGCTTGTGGTAAACAGGCTCCTATCTCTAAATTTACCCCGTGCTCACAATCTTTTGCTTAAACAGCTTAAAGAATTAGCCCACCTGATTTTGTATCCTGTGACTTAGGCTGAAATGTATGCTGAATCAATGGCATGATTATAGTAAGTCCAGCAGTCAAGTCTAGGATCACAAGCCAACTTACTCTTTAGCAGTCTTGTTTCAAAAGCGGCTTAGAAACAAATTAAATATGGAGAGTGAATTACTGTCTTATCCCTGGGGATGATGCTTCTTTTGGGTTAGTTATTAAGGATTATTGCACTTTTACAGGGACTGTATTCATCTCATTTCAATTGCCAACATGTCATCTTTGTGGAATCATTTTACCCCTTAAAATATTACTTCCAGCAGAGTTAATCAAATGAGATTGTTTGTTTGTTTCAATCCATGGGGAAGCAGCATGTCTGTGTTTGGGCATTTGCTCTGTCTGTGCTTAACACTGCCCAATTCAGGCTTTCAAACTCATGAACCAAGCACCAAAAATTACAAGATTAGCTTAAAATTGTGTGTTTGTTTTTGATTATTTTTTAAAAATAAACTCCTTGGTTCTTGCATTGCCTTCTGGACAGAGAGCTTTGAAACTGATTTTACGACACATTTTCAGGCATTTTCCAGGCATGACGAGGGCCAGAAATGACACATTTGTTTTTAATAATGATAAACTGGAACAGTGATGTAATCTCCTGATTTCTGCAGCTGGGATTTAAGAAGGATGCCAAGCTACATAAAAAATTGCCAGAACTGACAAGACTGCCATGTGTGGCCCATGCTTGAGGAGGTTTGGAGCAGTGTCAGTAGTTCAGCAGTGAGGGGAGCAGGCCAGTGAGGGGCTGCACTCAAGCATTTGGGGAGTCCATGGGTGCGAGATCCAAGGGCAGCGAACTGCTAAGTGCTCAAGCGAGGCATTTGCATAGCACTTAACCTCCATGTCAAGGGCTACAGCAGGTCTTAAGTGAAGCTTTTGACAATGTGCAGGCGGAATATCCTGCTCCAAGTGCAGTGAGTATCTCCAGCCATATGTGTTTTGGGTGCTCAAAAGCAGGGACCAACAGGAAAGCTTTTTTGCTGATAGTGTTGGTGGGAACTTTCACAGCTTGCTTCTTATAGCTTCATTTCACTTTTTCTTACATGTTCTTTGGACTTTTAATTATTTAAATACTCTCTCTGTGAATATACTGTCTTATTTATAAATTATCTCCTTTGAAAGATAGGGGCAGGTCTGTTGATAGTAATATGGAGATTTTTTTTAAAAAAATAACATTGGAGATCTTCATTTCCCCTAAAGAAACAAAATCTGAGAATTGAATCTGTACCTTAATTTCCATGCTTTTTTAATTTTACAGATTTTATTATGTTCTTCTGCTACAACAGTTTAGATTCACTGATGTTTTTGGATACATTGGAAGAAATGTTTTCAGTATATTTTCAGCAGCATTTAATGCTGTCTAAATCCAGTAATTAGTTTTGTGAGTGCAACTTAACAGATAGCAACAATGGGGCTGGTAAGGATTCTGACTTAAGTATTAACGTACTTCTTGGCTTTGAGTTCAGGAGAAACTCCACTACACACAGCATTGAAGTAAGCACGTGTGTGTGAGCGTGTGTGTCTGCACTCATGTATGTGGATTTCTACATGGATTTGCAACAGAAAGTCCTTGTTCATTACTTCATAGCACAGGAAAAAATAGATGATAACTGTAAACAGAAAACACTCTTACCACTGCTGGTGGTAGTGGCATTATCCTCTGTAGTATGTGATAGTCCTGTTTGCACCTACTGTCTCTGTCAGGCAATGAAGGTGTGGCAGAAAGTAGCAACAACTCTGTCATGTCGGTGCTGTGGTCCCTGAAGTCAGTGTCAAAACTGAATGTGCTGTCAAGATACTGTTTTTCAGGTTAATCCATTTGCCATAGCCCAGTGTCTTGAAGTTTTTAGAAAGACAAAATATTTCACAAGGCACCAAAGACAATTAATTTGTCATTCCAAAGCAAGGGTAGAAATGTCCCATCTGTTGGCAGGCTGCAGACCAAGAGGTCATTGCAAAGGGTCTTTGCCTCTCACAGCATCTCCTTGACCTCTCACCTGAGGGCACTGAGTGTGAGGCAAAGGGGATGAAGATGAGAAACCAGCCCACTGTCCTTACAACATCTTCCAGCTTTATTTTACATACTACTTTATAAATACAAATAAAACAAGTCTTCTTCATGGTGGGAGGGTTCAATTCCTCCTGGACTTCCATGATATAAGGATACACACCAATGCATATATGTCTAATGAGAGATATATAGATAAACATATATATATAATATATGTATCTCACTAGATATAGTGGTATATTTCAGTTATATCACTTGATATTTAGCCTACAGGTATAGGTCAAAAGCTGTTAGTCTCTCCTCCATTACTGGAACCTCCCTGCCCACTGAATGCATGATGTTCCTGCCAGACTCAGAGAGCAGTCACCTTCTCTCTGATATCCTTGTCAGACCGGCCTTTCTGATGGGCTCGGTAGCTTTACCTAAGCCATTTTGTTTCAGAGATGTTTTGTCTTCCAAAATCAATGATTCTGACCATTTCACACCAGTTTAAACCCCTGGTGGTAGCTGCTGAAGTCAGGATAGATTGAATTCAGATCAGTCAGGGGATAACGTGGCTCTACAGATAGAGATGAGAGCAAATTCAGGTGCAGATGAGTTACTGCATAAAACTGGTGTCAAATGAGAATCAAACATATGGTGATAAGCTGTTCCCAGGACCACAGGATATGTACCAACATGTCAGGCAGCTCCCTGGCACTGTGATCTTATTAGGCAATTAAAGATACCAAGAGTGGTTTAAAGAAACTGGGGAAGTTGGTGTGGTCTCGCATTATGAATTTAACCTGTGTGTGCTTCTTGGGAAAGAGGGTTCATTCCTGCTGGTACGTCCTACAAAATAATACCTGTACCATAGTATCCTATAAAATCAGAATATGGCACCATCCAATCCTTAATCCCCCTCAGAGTGCCACCACATCATAGAGAGCTAATTCTTGTCACTGCCCTGAAGTCACCATACAGATAAACCATCATTTCTACAGGTCCAGCAAGGACCAAGCCCAGGGGCCCTGGCCAGCTCCAGTAGCAATGTGTGACCTGGTGTTGCCCACCACAGGCTGTGGAGCCACTCAGAGTTTTGTGAGCCCCCAGTCTACACTGGGTGTTGAACTACTACAGATCTCTGTGGTGTGAATCCCCACAGGGCTCTGTCCGCTGTACTGGGGACCAGTGCCGTGCCCAGCACCCGGGTGCAACAGAGCTGTGGCTCTGCATTGCTTTTAGGTCTGCAGCTGCAGGTGGGACTGGGATTTGAGTACTCACTTGTACTTGCACTCTGTCTGGAAATCCCAAATGAGTTGACAAGAAGCTGTACACGCAGTAGCAGCACAGAACTCAGGCAATATCCATTATATGCAGAACTGCAATTTAAATTGTAGTGTCCATTGGGCCACTCGTGCTTACGGGCCTCACCTGACTCCTGCTGATGCCAGTCATAAAAGTCACATGCGTGGGCAATGCAGCTGTTTGAGTCTTGCCTTCTTCTTTGATTTTAAGCGAGTTCTTCTCTATGCAAGTTCCGTAAGCTCTCTGTGCTGAATATAAGCTTGCTCACAGTTGTGTGTCATGCTATTGTAATACCTTTGAAAGACCCATCAAGTATAGATAACCCTAATTTCCACTCATTTTCTTCTCTGAATTAAAAGGAAGATCAGATTCTGAAGTGAATTTCATTGTTTGACTGGACAACAGTAGCTACAGTGGACCAAATTTTGAGCTAAGCAAATGCAAAATAACTTGGGTCAACTGATGGAATTCGTGGTACCAAATTTGCTGTCATATTTGTGGCAATAATGCAGGTCTTACAGAGCTTGCTGAGTGCTTAGCAAAGGAGAATTTGGTTAGCAAAAATGGCATAGCATTACTGGAGTTACCTTTGTTAGGCCAGAACTTCACTTGCATTAACCCAGTTAATTTAATGGAATTACACCCATTTTTGTTCCGGCTGAGCACTTACCTCACTGAAAGCAGTTCAAGGTTTCTGGAGTGGTGCTGGAATGACTGCAAGCAGACTTGCTCTTCGACCAGACCATATGTTGACTCAGCCCTTGCTCAGGGAAACCACCATTGACTTCAGTGACAAGTAACATGCCGCTATGGACGTGGAGAAGCTTTGAACCACTGGCAGGAGGCATTTACCCTTGAATTTAGGAATGAAGCAACACAAAAGTTTTACTTGTAACAGAGGCAAAGTTCCTCAGCTGGTGTAAACTGGTATAGAAGTGCTGATTTCAGTGGAGTTAATCCAATATGCACACACTGAGGAGCAAACCCTCTAACCCCAGACTAATTTTTGCCAGTATATCTCTATGCAGATAAACTCCCAAAGCTTTTATCATCATGCCTTTTTACTGATCCTGCCAATGAAATGATTAATGCACCATAATCCTTGCCTGTAAGGAAATACTGTTCTTTGCAAATCTATGCAGCATCCAGTACATCATAAAACTGCTTTAGACCACACAGTCTGGAAAACTGTTATCAGAAACTAGACTAACAGAGCAGCTTTTTATCTGATGTCGATTACACTTCACTCTGCACTTCCACCACTGAGTTTTACATACAGACTGAATGATGGCTGCACATTTCTGACGACTGTGGGCTGAAGCTTCAGCTGATGTGCCTCTAAGTAGCTCCGTAGATGTCAGTGCTGATTTACACCAGCTGAAAAACTAGTCCTCTCTTTTCATACTGTGCTGCATGCCCTAATGCAGCTCTATAAATGCACACTGAAGCTGAGTGTATATTGAACTATTCTGATTCAGCACCAGATAATCCCTGCTCAAAGAATTGAAGGGTAATTTCTGCCTGCCATCTAGACTTTCATATGTTTTGGTTTTAACTAAAAGGCATGTTGCAATTTCATTACCTCCCAGTTTAAATATTTACTGGCATCAGCATTAGCTTGCATAGAAAAATGGCAAATAAATTCAAACATGTCATAAATGCTGTCAGTCTAGAGATGGAATCTGTTACTTTAGTTCAAAGACATTGCAGTAGGCTAAAGTGGTTTTTCTAAGCCAAATGGGTTTTGTACATTTAAAAGTCATGGCAGATACTTACCTAGGCCCAATTCTGCTGTTCTTCCCTGAGCATCCTGATTGGCAGGTTGCCCCACTGAAGTCCACAGAAGTAAGTGTGTGAATTAGTGCTCAGCACACAGCTTGCAGAATCAGTCACTGAATATGTTAGGTTGCTGCAGTCAGGGGGTTAATTTTAGCCATATGTGTAATTTGGGGGCACTTAAAAGTTATGTACATTTTATCCAAGCTGACAGTCCTTGTATTTCCATAAAATATTGTGTAATTTATTTTTCTTTGTATTTTTGACATCTCTGGATTGCATATCTTCTACTGAATCTTAAATACTGGGTTTTTTTAAGACCCACATTCAAAAGTTCTAGGACATACCATCACAGAATATAAAAACAAGTCAAAGATCTGCTGATGTTTTGCTTTGATTTTGAGCTCCCTTTCAGTTTGTGTTTTGTCTTTGGCTGTAGTACTCCCAGATTTTTTTTAACAGCTCGGTTCAATTCAAGTCACTTCCTCTTTTCTGAAAAAATAAATTAAAAAAAAAAAAAGGCAAAATACAGCTAAGGTTCAGGAAAAGTAATCCTGGCAAACTCAGTGGGTGTTTGCTCTTTCTGGCTCTCCTGGTTTTTTAGCCCTGCCATGTTGGGAGTAGTCTGGTGTGTGCGCTCTTACCCACCATTTCTGGCTATTGTGGCTATTACTATTTTTTCAGTTTTTTTCTTTTGTGTGTTTGTATACGCACGCATGTAAAATTAACCAAAATATCAGGAAAATTTATATATGCTTTCTTCTGGTTCCTGGAAATAGAGCAACATTATGACCTTATGGTCTTCCAGCAAAAGTCAGATTTAATTTCTGCATTGCAGTGCAACTTAATTAGCTATTGAAATTAGATTATGGTTTACTAAATGGCCTTCTACCTTACATTCTTATGTTCTTGCTTTTTATTTACTATTGAAGTAGCCTTTTTTTTCTCTCATGTGTGCAAGTATCATATCAATAATCATTGCAATTCCACAAGGTGTCTTTGTTCTGAACAAGCATGTTATTCTTGTAAAGTTTTAAGTATAAGTTAAGATGTTTTGTACAGACCAAGGTAACTGTTAAAATGTCAAGCAATTACTGAAATGTTGTATAGTTATAAAAGTTTGATTTCTTTTGCTTTATATGTATAAAATTGTATCTTGCCTGTTTTGCTTTGTATTTCCAACGTGTTGCACAATTATGCATTTTGTTTACATTTGTTCCTTCTTCAGAAAAAAATAACAGTAATACTTTATGTACAAACATTTTAAATGTACTTTTGTTGTTTTTAAACACAATGTCTCTGTATAAATAATATTGGTTGAACTGGTACATTCGTGTCTCTCATAGAGGGATTAATTATACTGCCAGTGCATTGAATTATTTAAAAAAAAAAGTAAAATAAAATTTTTATGAAAATGTAACCCATTTTATCACTATAAATTATTCTGTCTTCTGCTATTTTCTCATTCTCCTCCCAGGATACAATAAGTATGGTACAGTAAGTACTGTTTGTGGGAGAGCTGTCATTGGTTTTAATTTTTAATCAATGTGTTTGTGTCATTGTGGTGACTTAAAATGACTTGATGTTAGAAAATAATGTAGTGCTGATAGCAGCTGTGAGGTAACAGGATCAATAGTGTGCTTTCCCCATCCCTGAGGGGCCTCAGCTGCAAGACAGCAGCCTAAACCCTGTCTGTCCCAAACCCAACCTAAGGAGCAGAGGGGCCAGGCTTCAAAGGAGGGTTTTTTGGTTCTGGCTGCCAAGCAGCCCAAGGCTCCAGCGTGACTAAAGCGGTGCAATTCAGCTGCTGACCCTCTGCACGGGGGTGCGTTTGTCCCCAGGGGCTTCCCGCGATGGCAAAACTGGAAACGCCAGGTTTTATATCATCAGTGCAGAAAGAGCTCAGAGAGGCAGTGCCAAGAATACCAGCGCAAAAGAGATGTAACAAGCTCTCAGGAGGTGCTGAGCAGCGTGTGATGCGGCTGCTCAGAGTGGAGCAGCTGAGGTCAAGGTGCCCGCCGGGGAGACACGAACCACAGCGCTCCCAGCACAGAGTCCATCTCGGGACACTGTCCCCAAGCTAAAGAGGCCATCGCTGTGTTTGGCTCTTTGTGGCCCCTCACACTTACAGTCCTGCTCGAAACATTTTCATCTGAGCCCAGAGAGCTGCGTATGCTGGAGGTGCTGCAGGAAGGCGGCCCAGGCAGTGTCGGGAACGGGGGTGGTGAGCCTGGAACACAGATGGTGTTGCAGAAGGACACCTGGAGCTGATACCTTCCAGTTGCTCTGCACCACTCTGAGCACATGAGCAGCTCTAACGCTCTGTGGTCTGACCAGGCTGCAGCTTTTCCAGTGTTCGTCATCCCACTTGTGTGAATGGTTACCTGTAAGCGGGTACTGGAGCCCCAGTCCTTCTTAGACATAAGTCAGAAGGAGGTCTGGAATGGGATATTTGGAGCTCAGTGTGTCACAGGTGCCCATTTTGTGTTCAAGGAGCAAGAAAACATCTCTGTATATCTCAGAGAGAGACATCTTTTGGGTCAGTGGGAGGGAGGGCAGGTCTGATGCTGTGCCATTCACTCCCTAAGTCCTTTGCATCCTCTGGGTGTGCCCAAAACCAGCTTGAAGCTTGACTTCAGACTGGCAGCTCATGTCATTCCCTGCATGTGTAACCTTGTAATCAGCTGTGAAGTGTTTTGTGATCGCAGCTATGAATGATGAATGGCTCCACATAAACCTGTGCTATACAGCACTGTTAGTGCGACTTCTGTATTTAGGGGGAAAAAAACCCACAAACCCTCTGGAAAAAAGAGGGGGGATAATTACTCCCATAGCCAGTACGTGGGGTTCCCACAGTAGCAAAAAATGCCACCCTTCTGAGTACAGGGAGAAGTGTCTCCTCCAAGTATGGCAGTCAAGGATAATAGAAGATGGGCTTTCAGATGCTCATTTTTATATACACAATTTCACAACAACCTCAGGCAAGGTACTGTATGCCCTATTCCCCAGTCAAGGAGACGTCTTCCCTCCCACCCTGCTTGGGGCTGAGGCAGTGGATGTTGGTAAGAGCTGTGTAAGGCTCAAGTGAGAGATGGAAGCACTATGGCTTGGCAGCCAATTAAGATGATTTAACTGCACAACTCCCTCAGGAATGAATTTGGCCCATGACAAGCTGCTCTAGACCACAGCATGTTTCATTGCCAGCATGAAAGATGAAGAGCTTGTGAAGCCTTATTTATATCTGAAAAGTCTGGCTGGAGCTTCTCATGGTCCGTAGAGCTAAGGAGTAGGAAGCAGAGCCTAAATACTGTCACTAAAAGACTGAGACTCGCCAGCATCTCCTACACTCATGGTCCAGAAGGAAAGCAGTGCAGTATCAGCTCCGCATAGCAGAGAAGAATTTGACTTACCAGCTGCATTTCAAAGTGATTTTAAATATCTTTTATTGGAAAAGGCACATGCGCATGGGGGATCTGTTCCCTCCATCCCATGCTCACACAGTTGGAAGGACTTTATTCTAACTAATGTAAATGCGTTCAGCACACAAACCACATGTGAAGCTGATGTTAAACAGAAGTTGATGGTCATATGAGCTACAGAAGAGTCCCCATTTATATTTTTAGGCATGTACGTAGATTGGCCTTCTTCTGAAACAGGCATGTTCTTCTCTTTTGGGAACCTGTTCACTTATGAGCACATGAGAACAGCCAAACACGAGGGACGAGTTAGCAGGTCAGACCACAGGAACTGGACTGCAGGAGAACAGACACTATGTGACACTGGCCTTCCTAGGCCAGAAATATTTAGCAAATTTGCGCAATAAAATTAGGGTCAGTTTTCCTCAAGTTACATGTCATTTGCCTGTTAAGCCAGCTTGGGAGTTTCCTCAGCTACTTCCTGATTGTTTCTCCCCCACAAGGTTGTTTACTGCCCCTGGAAACCTCGTCTGTTTTGCCGGACTCAGCTGGGATTTGCAGCTGCCTGAAAATGTGCCTTCTGCATGGAGATTCACTCAAGAGTTTACATTTTGAAAGGAAAATCTGAGTGAAAAAGTAAAAACAGCCACCACTACCACGACCATTTGCTCTCCATTTCTCAGCCAGCTCCAGGCAGACAAGGTTCATCCCTTTGGCAAGGGGGTACTGTGAGAAATGTGTGTGGCTGGAGGTGATGAAGCCACATGAAAAATGCTCAATTTTCTGCTTTGTAAGAGAGCTGAGTCATGCTGCCAGAGTACCAGCTCCCCTCTGCCCTGCCACCCTTGGTGAAACCTCAATGCCAGCTGCTCTCATTCAGCACACCAGCTCTAATCTGGTGGGAAAATGAAACCCCCAAGTGACTGCTGCTTTTGAAGGGCAGTTCCCACCTGCAGCAGGGGCTGCTGGAAAACTCAGCACACCTCGAGTGCTGCTGACCCCAGACTGTGGGCAGCATCAGAAGCCTTGTTTAACTCTTTAACTCTCCATCACAAGTAATTTCATCCTCAGAGAGGCAAAGCAGCAAATTCTGGAGCAGTTTTTTTTTTTTTTTTTCTTTTTTTTTTTTTGGCAAGCCTACATTTGCTTGCCTATCAAGCAGGAGCTAAATAAAAAGGCTGTTATTGTGCTTTGAGCCATCGATTTAAGAGCAATCACCTATGTGTTTGGGATATGCTGGCAGGGAATTATCTGCAATGAGAAGCTGCTTGCCAATCAGCCTTGTGAAACTCCATTGGCTTTATCTGTACCTGGAAGGGGATGCCACCTATCCAGTTAAGTGCTCCACTCAGATATCTAATGCCCTCTCTGGTCTGGGAGCTGATTAGCCAGGAGAAGCCTCCTCCAGATGGGTGTCCAGGGCATTCCCAGGGCCACAGCCACCATCCAGTGCTGCTGAAGCCCTGGGCCTGATCTGCTGTCCCTGAGTGTCATCCTGCCTGGCTCCACGGAGCTGCAGCAGGAGGCAGCAGATCTGCTGTGGGGGGAGCACAAAGGCCGCAAAATCATGACTGGGACAGGACGTGTCAGAGGGGCAATATGGCTGGGAAACTCTGACATGGCATTGAGGAACCAGAAAGTACTTTGGAGGAAATATTTTCATAAGAAATGTTCCCCAGCCAAGATGACATGATGTCTCTGGCTTGGACCAAGCTGTGTTCGATGAGCCTCTGCCAGCCCCAGGCAGAGACATGAGTTTCTCCCTAAAGGCTTCTGTGACTGAAGGTTGCTTGAGTGTCCAGAGACTGGATACAGACATTCTGGCAGTAGGTTCTTTTTCACACCATGCAAATAAATCCCTTCCAGGCTCCACAGAGCTGGTGTTGGTTCAAGGACAGACCCATATTCTCCAGACTGCCCCAGTGTGATGGTGATGAGGGGCTGGCTTTGCAACCCATCTAATTAGTTCTGTTCTAGGCAGGAGAGGCCTCCTTCACTGCTCAACACAGCGGATTGCTTGCGCCTCTGACATCACTGTCCTTGTCACCAGTGGCACTGGGGATATGCAGATGTCCCATGGCCAGGGCTGTCCCCAGTTTAACCCAGAAGCTTGCTACCCTGCCAAAGGAATGGGCTTGTTCAGCCAGTAAAGGTAAGCTTGAATCAGGACTTCCCAGGTGAAGCTGGTGGTCTGCTGGTATTCAGAACATTAAAGTAGATTATGACAATGACTAAAAATCTATGTTTATTAATCACGTCACCTGATCTCACCACAGTGTCTTCGGGAGAGAGACAGAGCCTGAGCCTAAATCCAGATTATTTCACATTACCTTAGCATGTCAAATCCCAGGGTAAGTGAAATCAAACTCAGAGCTTCAGTTTTGTAACGCCAGCATGAGAAACAATGCAGCTGTGTTGATCACTCAGGGTTTACACAGCATAACTAAGATTTTGCTGTCAAAACTGGCATCTCCTATGGTGAACACTGGACTCCAGACCAAGGGAAATGTCACCTCCATGTCTCAAGGAGGCATTTCAATCTCAATCATCTCTGAATCAATCAATGAAAAAAGCACATCTATGTTAATAATGAAGCACCATGGGCCAGCACACGAAGCTCCCAGTGTGGCACTGGGGCTGCTGATGTGTTGCCAGCTGATGGCTCAGACCCCAGCTCTCTAATTGCCTCTGCCAGTGCTATCAGCCCCCCAAAGTTGCTGTTTGTGTGTGATTCCAGGAGGGTAATTTATTACCCTGAAGAGCCCAACTCTTCTCTCCCATCCATCTATATCCCTGTGCTACGTTGTTTATGTTAGCATAATCATTTCTCATGGAGAATGTCAATAAATGCTGGAGACAAAAGCAACGCCAACACCACCAACAACAAAAGGCCCAACTGCTAAATAATTCCTAGAATGAGTTGTCAGAAACCTTTTATTTACTGATTCCGCGCATTTCATTTATTCCTGGCAGCAGGCCAACCTTTCTGACAGTTAAGATTTATTGATTTAATTGCCTAGGGTAACCATGCAATAAAATCATCTCAAAGATAAATTTTCATGGCACTGTGCAGCACTGAAGTAATTTTTCAAGTGCTATGGCTATATTTCTGCAGGTTACAGGTGCAAAATTTGCTTAAAGCAGAAATGTCTCATTACTGTAACCCCAGCACATCAGTGTGGTCCCTCCTGTGAAACTCTTTTCTTCTTTTCTTTCTCCCCTCTCCTTTCCTTTCTTTCTCTGTCACTGACTCTTTCTGTATCTCCCCCTGCTCTTTTCTTTTTTTTTTTAAGAGGTACAGCACAGGTCTCTCAGAAAAGGAATTATATTTTCTTAATTGGTTCATATATTCAATGCCCAGGAGAAGAGAAGCTTCAGTTTAATTAGTAGTGGGCTTAGAGGTTATTTACAATGTTATACAGAAGCATTTGTTTCCAGCTGTGAGATGTTTTTAACACTGAGGCCTCACAATGTAGCTGATTGCTGTTTGTGACATTATAGTTTATTGAATCTTTAGATCTTTTTATTTACACAGTTAAAGGGCTCATTATAGTTCAGAACAAGGAGCAAATGAAACTCCCTGATTAAATCCCAGGTTAATGGCAACATGTCTGCAGTCAGAGATGGTCTAAACTTTTAACAATGTGAAATATTTTCTTCTCTCCTATGATTTATCTGGGAAAGGGGACGCTGTTCCCTGTCAGTGTGGGATATAATGGCCTATTCCTCTGCCAGCCTTGGCAGCTTCCCTTGCCAGACCTGAATGTTTAATTCACTCTCCTGCCCCATTGAGGACATTTGGCCACAGGCAGCTCCAAGGTGGTGCCAGCAGAACACAGACCCCCAGCCCAGCGGTGGGTGGAAAGGGTGGCCCTTGTGAGCCATGGCAGCGCTGAGCCCAGCAGCCCAAACACCACAGGATGAACTGTCACAGGAAACAAAGGAGGGTTTTGCTCTGCCAGCCTGGCACAGATGCACAGTGAGGGCAGGAGGCAGCTGTGCTGTGGAAACACTGGGCTCCCTGGCACCTCGTCAGGGTGACACTGTCCCTTGGGCTCTGCTCTGCCATCAGACTCACGCTGCTGTGGGGCACGGCAGCTTCCCCAGCACCTCTGAAGGTTCCTGGAGCCCTTGGCAGGGCTGCTGCCAGGTTTGCCCTGCTGAGCTCATCTTCAATGACTCTTAGTCCTTTATGTCAGTGGACTTTCATCTCCCTTGGTGTCATTCTGCAGCTTTCTTCCTCTTCACTGCTAAGTACAGACCTGAGCCCTGGCCCTTGACACCTCCCTGGGCTCTCACCACTGCCCTGCAGTGTGGGCTTCTCCAGCTCCCAACTGATGCTGCCACATCTAAAGACCTGCCTGTGGAAAGCCTGTTTGTTGTGAGAGTGCAAGGAGTTTCTAGCCCTGCAGGTGCCTGTGGGGCACACAGTGCCTGACCCAGTGGCTGCCACACTGCCCAAGTGGCCCACTAGCCCTCTGTAGTGTCTGGTGAGGGTGCAGGCAGAGCAGAGCACTGTCCCACCCCGCTGCAGGACAGCACTGCTGCCTGCAAGGATGCTGCACTGCTGAGCACTTCTGCTCCCACTGCGCTGGGGAGCTGTGCTGTGTACAGAAACTGCCCAGTAAGGAAGTCGCAGAATAATCCTATATCTAGAAAATGCATAAATGATCTATCAAAGCTGCGTTTAATTTACAAGCTAGACAACTACATCTTTGGTCTGTTCATTTGGATCAGATCCAAGACAAACAGCACGTGAGATGTGTTCCTATCTCTGAGGGATAATTTGCTCCTTGTTGCCAAAATCATACAGTCTGAGATGGGCAGATTTGGGTCTGTGTTATCACTGTTAACCCATAAATGGATCAGATGGAATGGTGTGCAAAATAACCTTATTTCAAATTATTAGTAATAAAATGTGAAATTGACTTGATGACTCGTATTTTCTTGTGGACTTGCAGATTTGACCCACTGACAAGCCTGTGGGTCTCACATAGCAAAGACTGACTCTAAAACCTAGTCCCTTTATGCTTGTAGTTTAACCTCTTTGACCTCTACTCCCCTGACTTCAGCCTTTCATTAGGTGAAATAGGAGGGCAGGTTGGATACATTAAAAAGAGTATTAGATAGAGGAGAGGCAGTTGAATCAATAATGTCAGTAAAGGTAGACCTATTTATAGAGAAACAATGTCAGCATATGATAAACCTGTGAGTAAATTGGCCGAAAGCCCAGAGCTTTGTACTGGTTTGGAGAACTTGAAGGGATCTGAGCAGCAACAAGCACATCAGTAATCCCGGGGCTCAAATGTCAGCCATGCCAAATAGGAATCAGAAAACCCAAAAAAGTGTTCTGAGCTGGGAGAGGAAGGATGGAAGGACAAGGGAAAATTGGCATATTTTCAAGTGTTGCCAAAGGAAAATGCCAAGTCCTTAAGGCTGGGCAGTGATGGGGAAAGCTGAGGTCCATGATTTTGCTCTTTAAAACAGGGAGCTGATCAGGCTGAGCAGACCTCCCATCCTCCAACCACACATAAGTCTCCAGGCACCTAAAATCAATAGGCACTTCCAAATTCAGACAAAACCTGTCCAGGTGTTCAGAAAAAACATTCCACATTTACTGACCGGATACACAAGTCCTTTCATTGATTACAAAGAGAAGAAACTTGGCAGCTTCAGAGAATCTGGCGCACCTTAACCAACCTGATACTTGAGTTTGGCTTTTTTTTTTTTTTAAGGTAAGAGACCACAAAGCAATCTGTGTACAATTTGGAGTCTACACTGAGGTCTATAAATAACTAATAGTGACTAGAAGTAACATCCTATTTCTTTTCATTGACTCTATAGCACGTCAAGGGATGTGAACTTTATTAAAGTTAATGTCGAAGACACCAGTCCTAGGGGTCTTTGGGGCCTGCTGTGAAGGGTCATATGCTGAATATTAGAAAATTTTAAAAGAATAGAATTTCTGTTTCATGTAAACACTTGAGCAATTCTTGTTCTAGCTCAAATGCAATTTTTTTTTCAATTGTCAAAATTCTCCGTTTCTTCACCCTGACCTCAAAAATTCCAGTTTTGTGGTAACTCCTTGAGGTTCTCCCCAGGGCACTCAGAAAACTTCAGTCTGAGTTGCAGTGTGTCCTTTGTTCTGTTTCTTTAGGTTCTGAGATGGCTCCAGTGAAGTAGGACACACCAGATGATGTGGGTGGTTATGTTTCTGCTTAACTAATTCTTTCTGCTGCTTTTATCCTTTTGCAATTCACTGCTGCTCTGGGCAGGCTGACAATCCAGAAATGTGAGAGTACTTGAAACCTGATAGACTCCTGTTTGTGGGGGGAGTTCAGAAATTGCAACCAAATTGAGAAGCCTTCAAGTGAATGAAAACTCATTCAGGAATGAAACCAGTGGAAAAAAAAAAAAAAGAAAAAGAAAAGGCCCTGCTCTGAGTGGTAGGTACATAGATCCAGATGTGTAGCATATAAAGTGTCTGTTCCTGATAAGCTAACTGGGAGAAGGTGGGCCCACAGCACAGCACTTAATCACTTAAGCCCTACCAAAAATCCACAGTACTGAGTCCTTCCAGGAGATGTCAGTTATCCTCATTTGAAACAAATGATCAAGTAAAACAAAGGTATCAGGTGGCCAGGTTTAGCATCTTGTGAGTGGTGGACTCTGGGAGCCACATCCTAAACTATGCTGGGGCTGCTGGTTTTGCCACAGTAGACTCAGCATTCAGTTGGGAGCCACATTAGCCCAGCTCTGGTCGCACAATGTGTGTGTGCTAGATGTCCCAAATAGAAGGTAAATTAAAAGGGAAAGGGCTATCAATCATGTTAAGACCCCCACTGGCACATACTGTGCTCACACACATAGCATAAACATCTCTAAAATGCATTTTGAAAGAACCAGAGTTACAAGCTGTTTCAAAACCTCTGCACTTTATTAACATTGAGAATGTGTCCTTTGATATAAACTCTTCTAGAAATGATTCAGATGAATTAGCACAGGAAAATCTTGCTGAGTTGGAAAGCGCTGAATCGGAAGCAGGGCAGTCAGTGAATAATGAAAGTAAACCATCATTCTGAAGTATGACTAATGGTGACATGGCCTGTCTAGAAGAACAAATAACCAAGACATACTACTTGGCCCCAAAACTGGGCTGAACATCTTTTGAAATGACTTCACTGCTGTATGAAGATTATTAACAAAACAGGAAACCTTGCCAACTTGTGGACTACGAGTCCAATGAGAGAGAATTCCACTTGTCCACAGGAGAGACAGATGATTCACTTCGTAAAGGAGTGGGACTTATTACTCTTAGAAGCAATATTAATAGATCCATCGAAAATCACCCATGGAACAGATCTATTGATGTTGCCAAGATCCTTAGCTGGAAAATGTGCAGAGAAACTTGAATCTGCAATGTAGAATTGTGCAGTGAAGTGATTACATTTTGTGGTACCTAAAATGCTTTTATCAAAGGATGACTTGACGAGACATCAAGATAGCTAAATGCTTAGGACTGCATGTCAATCAAAAACTTACATGCATTATTCAAGGTGCAGACTGAGCTTCAGTGAGGCAAAGGGAAAATACGAAACTAAGGCTTATGGAGACTGTGTTTGTGTAAAGATAGGAGGTATCTTTTGCAATCTAAGTACATTCATTCTGCTTCTTGGACTAGATGTGTTGGGTGTGACTTTACCAACTGCATGGGGAAATAAATAAACCTTAGTGTCTTATTTGGGCGGTGTGGAAAATACATTGTTTCAGCCTGGTGTGGTTCCAGGACCCGGTTAGGGCTGCAGAAGTTTTTGGCTCTGTGCTGGTAGCCCAGCAGCTAATGGCTGCCAGTTATAGTAGGAAGTAAGAGAAAGAGCTGCCATAAAGAAAATGCCTTTTCTTTCCAACAAGAGGGCAAGAACAACTCAGTTGCAATTCAGATTTAGCCCACGGATCCACCATTTGAGTGCTTCCACACCAAGGGACACTCTCCATCAGCAGGAAGGTACTCCCCTACCCCTACATTTTAGAGCCCTAACACCGTAACTTGCCTGTTCAGCATCTCAGTGTGTGTCCTGATCTTCACCTGCTCTGGCATAGCCAGGAAATAGCCAGCCCACATTTTCAGTGATCCCCAAAGACCTGATGAAGCCTGTTTCAGTGACTAGCCCTGTACACAGACTCAGCTGCTGAGCACAGCAAAGGGTGTCAAGAACACACAAGTCCTGCGCAGGAGTGGGACATGAAGCTAAAACTGTCATTGATCTTTTGTTCATCATCAGAGCTGTACAAAAGGCATGAGACACATTTTCTGTCCTGTAAAACACCAGACTGACAATCAGACTCTAGCTTAATCAGCAAAAGCAGCCTTTCTACAACCAGTGAACAACTAGAAGAGACAATTAATGTATCTCTAAGCCTTTATGCATGTACACATATATATGCTTTCTAAACGTGTCAGTGTCCTAAGGGTTGCATGCCTAAGTCAAGGAGCTATGCATTATACAGTCCATGACTGGCCTTTATAGATTTCTCAGTCATTCCATTGACATTGTTTCCTACAGACCTCTCAGACCATCTGACATAAAATTATTTTTACTATGGAAGTGATCAAAATAGTGGCAAAATAATGTGACAAATAATCAGACAAATAATCAATGACAGCAGAGTCCAAGCTTGGGAATAACCCATCACCAGTCACACAAAGAGGAGGAACATATACTTTAACTCTTTCCCTCTGTGTGGCACAACTGCAATGTGGGGCATCACCTGAGAAAAGGACAGAGTCAAATTATTGCACAGCTAAAACCAGGAGTGAAACAAAGGTAAACACAGCTCCTATTTGAATTGCTGTCTCCTTGCACCTGTCTAATTGCCTTCTATACCCAAAGGGTTTGCAAAGCAAGAGTGGGAGCAGAATGACAGCGAACTGCCTTGAAGATGTTAAATATACCTATTAAGGGGTGGGGGGGGAAAGCAAATTTTCCTATAGGGCACATGTATCAATTAAACCATTCAATGGGGACACCTCCCTTGTGTTCCCAACATTAGCACTGGCTATGTTACACAACTCTATTTACGCCTTTAGTTAATATGAGTGAGCAGTTACCATACCAATTATTACTTTTTACAGTGTACATAAAGTTCTTGATTCAGTTAAGAGACAGGGTCACTGTTTAAGCTTAGCTCAGCATTTAACAACCTTTCCTTCCTAGATGTTTTGATTACTTATGAAAGCTTTAACCTCCACAATGTAATGAAGGATGGAAAGCTGTAGGGTAATTTGTAGGAGAAAGGGTGTGCATAAGGATATATGCACTATTATAAAGCTCAATAAATAATCATGTGAAATTGCTGGCATTTAGGACCCTCTTGAGAGGACCTTTCCCAGCTGGCTGCTGATCCCTCATACCCTGAGCAATTCCAGATTAAATCCACTGACTTTGTGGAAGTGTATGTGACATCAGAAACCTACCATGTATTTCCAAAATGCATGTTAATTGGCTCCAGACAGTGACAAGGGGGTTGTACCTGGCTACAACCATTGGGCTTCAACCCCTCCATCCCCAGGGTGGCTCTGAGGGAAAGTGGTGCAATGCCCAAATGGTCAGAGCTGTGGGAATGATGCAAGATGTCTTCCACTTGCATTTTATTGAGAGAGCCCATAAAATTCAAAATCCAGCTGTGTGGGTTGGTTGAGGCTGCCTAATAAAAGGGCGGCATTTTCTCATGCCTATGATTGATATGGTTTAGGCACATCTGTGTACTTGCTTAACCCCCTTCCCTCCACCCTCTCCATCTCAAACCGCTGCATAGACATGAAAAGTAGAAATTTGTCTTTTGTACGTGAGGGTATAAAATGCTTCTTGACTTCCACTGAAGAACAATAATTGCTGCTTCACTTTGATTCCCTCTTGATGCTAATTTTCCCTTGGTTTTACTCAGGGAAAACATGGAATCTCACACCAGGGTAATCAGACTTTTTTCTTTCTTAACCTCTAAGGCGTAGGAAAGGGGCACCTTGGTAAAGTGACCCAGACACATGTTACAACAGATAATCAATGGCTCTAGTAAAATGCACATGGAAGCATTTCAAACCCACATTTCAGTAAACATTCTTCAGAATCTGTGGCTATTTATCAAATATGAATGCACTCTTCAGGATGAGGATCTCATTTCCCCCGGTGTTTTTGTTCCAAAAATAATTAGAAGTGACAATACAGAGAAAGATGATGTTTCAACTTCATGTTTAAAATAAATATAAGGCTGTCATCAGAGCCGAGCTGTCTTGTGAAGATCCCTCTCACAGGAGTCAACAGGCAGCTCTACTGATAGAGAATCGTGTTCCATTATTGATTAGCTTTTAAGTTCTTGTTACATATTAGATTAGGATCACTGTATGCATAGGGAATGAATAGACCAATTACAGTCTAAAATAGCTCGTCTCAAAGTGGTTTAGGATTTTGATATTATAGAAAGAATTTTAAGGAAATTACAGGGTTTATTTAAAAAGCCTTTATGGGAGATACATTTTTATTGCATGGCTTTTCAGAACGGGGAGGGCAAACGATCTGTCCTTATATTACATACAAAGCTGGTTTTAGCTCCCTCCCAATTAGCTTTTCAACTCTTTCAGAGCTAGGGGCTTCCTGTATGGGGGGAAGTTTCCTGTACAGAAAGTATCAGACCAAGCAATGCCAGAGTTACACCTCCAGATTCCCCCAGTGTCAGTGAGAGTACTCTACACTGAATCCCTGCACCAGGCTCTGCTCTGAGTGCTGAGACTCCAGGGCTTGCTTTGGAGTCAGTGATTGTTCCCAGCAGAAGCTGGCATTGAGATGCTCTGCTACTTCTTTTGTGCAGGAGGAAAATCTATTGATGGAGCTGAAAGAGTCCCAGATTCCTGCCCTGGCCCTCAAGAGCACTGGGCATTGACCACAAATAACCTGGAGTGGATTCAGGGCTGATCAAGGACATCCCAGTTCTCAGCAAATGCACCAATCCCGGTGACTCTTGTGGACATAGGAGCAACACTCTTGTAATAAGGTACTTCCAAGAATGCTGCTTCATCTCCTTTAGTGCTGTGAATTTTTTAAGACTGGAGCAATTCTAGGGGTTTATGCTTAATTTTCACAAACAAATAATGTACTTGCTAAAATCTAGCAATCTTGAGGCCAAGGCATTTTCAAGGCTAGGTAAGGAAAGCCATAGCTAAGGGGGTACAGAAGCCCAAACTCATGTCAGTTCTCCATATCCACTCATCACAGCACTGACAATATCACATTTCACAGTTTTCATTCCCTATAACCTCCCTGGATATTTTGGTATAGAAAGCAAGCACCTTTTTTCTACAGAGAATTTCAATCCTTCAGTAAGGTGGAACAGTTTTAAAAATAGATCTGACTTTCCCTCAAATTTGCCTAATTAATCATTCCCTTCATAGGTTAATTTGAGGCTAGCATTGACCAGATCTCCAACAAAGCATGGAAAAGGTCACCAGAAATAGATTGCCAAGGCCTGGAAGGGACTCTGTGGACAAATGGTTGCCACTATCCAACACTGTGAAAGTGTGATTAAAGGTAAAAAGGAGAACCAAGTGGGAGAGTTGCATGACCCCCAGGATCATTGCCAATGAAAAACCACAGCAAAAGCATTTAGTAAGAACTCCGGGCCCACTGACTCACTCCTTTTGGAAGATAATACATGAAATATTTAAGGAAAATTTCTGCTCACTGAGTTGTACAGCACCAATAGATTCACAATACTCATATTAGTCTACCACCTAAGAAGCTCAGGTTCTCTTGTTTTTCCGTGGCTGCAAGCAATGCAAGCACACAGAAGGCTTCCCTTCCGCAATGAAAGCCTCAGTCCTCATACATGTGTGCACACAGGGTCACACTGTCAGGTCAGACTTCTCTCTTCCTCACCCCTCCTGAACTCTATGCTAAGATATCCCACAGGAATTTACAGTGCCTTTCCAAATAGGGACCAATTCTGTGAGGTGCTTAGTACAGTAGTTTAATCCAGGGAAGTATTTTTTGAATCGAGGCTCCTCACACGTATTTAAAATTAAACAGGCTCAGGACAAATTGCCTTATGTCCCACAGATGGACACTTGCCAGCTGTGAAAAACAAAATACAGCCCTAATAGATGTCTGCTCCACTTTGTGCACATCTGCAACTTCACAGGGAAATCCATAGCTTCATGCAGGAAAAGTACAGATGAACTTACCAGGAAAACAGGTTGTCTTGAGCCCATGCAGATATTTTTTGAGCCCTGGGACACACCTATCTCAAGTGCACAGGTACAGCTGTAGATTCCAATTAATGGATGGTGGATATGCCTGGTGGACAACCAGAAGGAGTGAAAATAAATTACATGGACTACATGAGAGATAACTTCCAAGTTGGTCTAGGACACTCTGTGAGGAAATGGCTTCAGAAGTTCATGGGGTCTGCATCCTGCTCGTGCTGCAGGGAATGGGAGTTTTACCATTTGGTCTATTGAGAGAGGTCCACCATCAGCACAGCAGAAATTCCTACCTGAGGTGCTTGTGGGAAAAACATATGGGGCAGGTAAAACCAGGCAGTCCATGCCTTTCTTCTTCCAGGGTGATGAGAAATAGAGGGGAAGGGTATCTCCATAGTACCTGCACAGCTCATTGCAGGGATTTTATCACATGTGGAAATGTGATTCAGTCCAGGTCTGGATATCTCCTGCCTCAACTGACCAGCTCTAGACTTGAACTTGTGGAGGAAAGCAGGGCTTATTAGAGAAACCTCAAACACTGCCCCAGTGCCAGCAAGCGGCAGGTTAACCCTCACAAGTGCCATGGTGTGGCAGAGTCCAGCAGCACAGAGCCCAGGGCCAGGGATGGGCTCCTGACACACTGGTGTCCTGCACAGTGACCTGTGTGGGGACTGAGCAAAGCTCCCATGCCTTGGTCTGCTCCTGAAGCTGCTCCATCACTCAGCAGCTCCATTAGTCCCTCTAGAATGTTGTGTCTAAATATTCACTTACTCAGCCTACAACGAGGACAATTTCTGTTGGACAACCAAACTTTTAGAAACAAACAGACCAAGCTGACAAATGCACAGTGGATGTGCTGCAGCCTCATTGGAGCACCATGTCTTCAGCAGTCAACGTGGTCCACCATCTGCATTAAATAACGTGCACAATACTTACCTGTCCAAGTGAAGACTGTACTTTGTTTATAGTTGTACATTTTGCAGCCTTTAAGCAAAATCAGAGTGCTCTCCTAAAAAAACCAAAAACTGTTTTCGTCATCATTATTATCATTCTTATTGCTAACACTACCTCATGCTTAGAAATGGTCCTTTGCTTTCCTTTACTTCAGTAAAGCAAAAGCAATTATGCAGCTTCATTCATTTCTCTGAAGGGCTATGGAAAAAAATGTTGCTTTCAAGGAAAAAAATTCTAATTTTTTACAAATACATAAAATACTCAAGGCATTTTTGAGAGGCATTTTCACATATTGCTGAAATTACACACAATGTGTGAAAATTTGCATAACGAATGTGACAAGATGGTTACTTAAGGGACTGAAACAGAAGGAATAAAATATATATTAGATACCTCAGCTCCCGTTAATTATTATTCTGAATAAGAAATAATGCTAGGAGCAAGAGGAGTGCCAGAAGAAGCGATGGGGAAATATATTATAATGTATCTAAAAACCTTTAAAAGATATAATAATAATTAGGAAATTATTGCACTACTGATCTTTTTTAGTAGCAGAGAAACCACCTGTTCACACTTTTATTAATTGGTTGCTCGCCTCTTCCTTAAAGATGGTCTGTGAAGATTGTTAAAGGAAAAGCTACCTGAGTAGAAAGGAGGAGTAAGAATTCATGTTATGCAGGCAAAAAAAAAAATCCCTATCAAATCCGTAACTTTAATTAAGACTCACATGTGGAAAGGCAATACTACTTTAAGACTGGTTTATAGCAAAATATCATTTGGCTTCAAATAACAGCAGTGGAAGAGAGTGAATATTATTAATGTTGATATTGTTAATTTGCTCTAATTGTCCTGCCTCTCCCTGTGCTCCCTAAGGTGTCAGTGGTGCAGACATGGAGCTAAGGCAGCTCTGTGGGGCCTGCCCAGTGCTGGGGTCGGATGAGGTGGTGGCCACAGGAGCCCTGGGCTGACCCAGCAGTGGCCCAGGCAGCATCACATGGCCTCAGACAACATCCCCCTGGTGAAGCTGTTGCTAAGCTGGAAAACCACAGCCTTCCTATTTCGGGAGATAATTCCAGTTAATATATGTTTGTTGTCACACATTCATCTCCTGGATCACACTGCTGTGTGCTGCTCAGACCCCCACTGCTCCCCTCATTCCTGGATGAAGATGAAAGCCCAGGAGTGTCCTATTGCTGCATTGATCCCTTCCCTGCCCCTGCTGCGGGAAGGGGCACAGCACAGAAGAGTCACTGTGGGCACTTGTGCACACTGTGCTCCATAATTACGGCAAGCAACTTTGCAAACACTTCTCATCATTCCCTCCTTCAGACTTTTAAACATTTATGCTTTATCTCTCCTAAAACAGAGAAATCCATTTTTCTATCAACCTATTTCCTTCAACCTCCTGTGGAAGGAACACAGAATTTTCTATTTTCTCCTTGCTGCAGACAAATCTTGTCTTGGGTTTACCCGGAGCTGTCTTGGCCTTCCTTAGAATCACCATCTCCCACAGACAGCAGCTTTGTTTAAAAGCAAAAGTGCATGTCCATTTTTCCTGTTAATCTCTCGTTATGTTTCTTTTTTCCCATTCCCTCACATGGACGTCTTCTCTCTCAGCTCCAGCGTTTGTAGCCTCACTGTTTACCCTAGGGAATCTCATTGGAAGGTGCTCCTCTCCCTGTGTGCTCCATCCAGCAGCTGCTGAACACAAAACTAAGTCCAGAGGGCCACAGTACAGCTACCTCCACCCCTCCCATCCCATTCTCCATCCTCACATGGGAGATAGATAAAATAGGCTCAGTATGGTCAGAAATAGGTGAGACAAAACACCTGCCATGCAATGGCACTCCTAACTTCATAACTACGTTCTACCTCATCGTCCTGGAAATAACTCCATTCCCTGACATCTCTGTCCCCTTTGGAGCCTGAGAGCTGGGGCAGGCATGCTGGAGGGGGAAGGAGGTGGCGAGGGAGGCAAAACACTTTACCAAGGGTCCTCTGCTGGTAGAAGACAGACAGTGCCAGTTTATTGTGCCATTGCCTGCTCCAGCTGTGAGAGGATCCATGTCTTCTCTTTGGGCTCTGTGTGCCCTCACCTCTGCACAGCCCTGCATGACATTTGGCACCTGCAGCAGGACG
The DNA here is from genome assembly GCA_013396655.1 of Campylorhamphus procurvoides. Lineage (NCBI taxonomy): Eukaryota > Metazoa > Chordata > Aves > Passeriformes > Dendrocolaptidae > Campylorhamphus > Campylorhamphus procurvoides. The sequence continues at coordinate 1,500,537 of WBMV01007081.1, forward strand.
AGCATCAGTAATGGCTTGTGCAGGGCAGGAGCCCCATGGCTCTGTATCAGGGGGCTGGAAATGTAGTTTCACTGTGCACGCCTCCCATGCTGAACGTGACTGCAGCAGTTAGTGAAAGCTAAATCCATTAAAAATAATTTTAAGAGGGAAAATAAGGCCCTTTCTGGGGATATTATTTCTAAGTCATGTTTTACTCTGACATTAATACACTTTTGGAATGCATGAGAGCTCACTGCACCCAAGGCAGGTAATAAAGGTCTATTAAAAGACACCATCTCTGTTTCCTAATGCTCTATCGAAGGTTCATTGATGAAAATAGCCATCTGGCTGCTCTCATCAGCTTTAAGGAATTCCATAAAAGAATGAAATATGATTTCCTCATAATTGCTTTTCTATAAGATTTATGACAATGTGAGTAACGAATAAACCGGGCACTTGCTGAACAAGACTCAGATTTAAGATGTGCTGATGCAAACGAGGAAGCGTCCATCTAGGAGATGCATTTCTTGGGAGGAATTTGAAAGTGTTTGCAAAGGCACGAGTTACCACATACACCTGGCTATGCTCACTGCTGGTATAAACACATACAGTTCCAGGGAGGCCAAAGAGCACTGGCGTGCTCTAGCAGTAAATTTGGGTCTTAGAGACCAGTCATGTGAACACAGCTGAGAAGAGGACCTTGACAGCATCTGAAAGATGCCCTGGGTATAGCTAGGCAGCTGATTAAGCAGTAGCAGGTCCTTTTTGCACCTGCATCTGGTGATATTCTGTGTGTAAAGAACATCACATGCTTGGGGGGAAAATGTAGTCCCTTCGTGCCTGGCAGAACTGTTCATACTCCTGCCAACCGTAGTGGTGGGAATGGACTATGTGATTAGTATCGTGGGATAATTAAATCCCGTTTGCCAGCTATTCATCTGTCAGAATGCAATGGTCATCACTGTGTCTTTTTTACCATTATGTCAATTATATGGTCCTATGATCTTTTGACTTCAGGATCATCTAAAGCATAGGGTTGACACTGAGGAGATTCTTTGTCTATTTCCAACTCTGATACTGTTTTTTTCTGTCACTTAACTTTTTTGTCCTCATCTTTTCAATCTCCAAAACACGATTATCACAGATTCATTTAGGTCAGAAAAGACCTTTAATGATTCCTTGCCCAATTTCATTGCCCTTTAGGAGGCAATCAGATACTACAGATGTAAGTGCCACTTAACCACTTGTAAACATGCCTGTCTCACGCTGTAGGAAAGGCAGTCACTACACTCTCACTCAATGCAAGCAAATTATTTAGTCAAATGCAGTGAGGGCCTAAAATTGCTAATGGATGCCCTTTTCTGAGGGTACTCTAGCTCTATGAGTGTTTGACTTGCCCACCTGTGTCCCCAGCAAGCTCAGGGGTAGCCCAGTCCCAAAGAAAAGTTGAGAGCAGGTGGTGGGCATCAGCTGGTCAGTGCTAGAAGTTGTGAATGGCGTGAGGTTAGATGGTTTTTTTGATTTTGAATTTAAAAATTTTTGAATCTGTCAAAATTTGAGTACAAACACATCTCTCAAGCACCCTTCCTCAAGAACTCTCTCTCAACACTTTCTCTCTTTACAAACACCTGCATTTAAGGTTTTCAGCATGCACATATTTGAGTGCTATTTGCACCCAGAAAAGCTAGTAACCAGCATCAAAAATTTTACTAAATATTTTTACTAAATTTTTACTAAATTTTACTAAAGATTTGAAGCTTGTCACAGCCATAAGTGAGAGCAGAGTATGAGAGGGGAAGAGCCAACCATTTTGGTAAGTATTAGGGCCATGCTTTTAACACCCCAGTTATTCATTTGGTTTCTCATTTTTATTTTTTTCCAGCTAATTACATCAAGGAGACTTCATGAAAACTGTTGCCAAATGTTTAAAGTTAGAGCAGTTCAGTTATTATTTCCGTCCCAGGTTACTGAGGTAAATTGTACATGCTCACCTCGTGCATTCATTTGTGAACATTTGGCATATCGGTGATTAATTAATATCAGTGGCAGAAATCACTTCAAACTTGCTTTCTGCTAGAAATCACACACAATCTTGACTCTAATCACTTGGCATATAAATAAACTTTAATTGATAACCCAGGTTTAATATCCATCAGGAATGGATTCTGTAGGAGGAACAGAGCAATGTTCCCTGTAATCATCCTAGAGGAGATAGAAAGCTTGTTCTACCAACATCAAAGGAGATTAGGCAGCAGAAGCCTGATAGTAAAGTAGCAATTATGGAGGGGTTTTTTTTAATTCTGTGCACCTGCTTCATCAAAATAATAGGCATCTTTTAGCAAAATAACCTGAAACTCAGTTCACTGACTTTCAATTATCTGATGCTGGGAAATGCATCTGGAGAGACATGAAAAAAGGTGATAGACACACAGAGAAATAAAGAGAAGGGGAAAATTAGAATGAGGAAAAATATGAGGGCCTAAGTAAGTGGGTGTTATAAATATCCTGTGCCTCAGGCTGAATATAGAACAGGAATACTTTTGCTGAGTTGTGACTGTGGCATCAGGCACATCTGACCAAATCAGTTCCTGGTGGAGTGCCTGTGACTACAGCAAACAGCTTACATGATGGACAGATTTGGCTCGTTGCTTTTAAGAGGAATTTTAGATATCAAACCTTTATGCAAGCTAAGGAAGCACATGGTAACTCCCACTTCAGGCTGTATAACTCAAAGCAAAAATGACTATCCTCAAATTCTCCTTTGTCAAGTGGCCTTGCTATGCAAAGCTAGGAATGACCCCATAAGTTTATTTCAAAAGGTGAGTCAGAAGTTAGACTAGAGCATATCTTTCCTGGAAGTGGGAAGGGGAAGAAAGCCCATACACAGTCTTGCTTTTCTTAAGGAACTACATCTGTGTGTCTGGAAAAAGCACAGGGGCAGACTCTCAGAGCCAGAATTAAGAAGCCTGACTGGGGCTTGGTACCTGTCCTTGTTACGCTTAAAGGGTGTTTCTTGTTTTTAATACATCTCAGTTTTTTCTGAAAACACTTTTTCGGAGATTAGTGGGCAATTCACTTCAACATCTCGTGATCTCCAGCCCTGGTGCCTCCAAAGGCAGAGCATAGCAGAGCTCTTAACAGAGAAAAGCCACATTACCAGCCCCATTACCAAGTGGAGTTCCTGTTAGGGTTGGGTCAAAATCAAAGACAGCACTTTTCCATCTTTTTTTCCAGCCTTACATGCCTGTTGAATTTACTGTGCCCTCTTACACACATCTCAGTCTCTCCTCCATTACATACAATGACCTGCATCTCATTCTGACTCAGAAAAGATCTCCAATGAATGCTGGTCAGGAGAGCTGATTTCCATTTTATCTCCCAGACTCCCATCTCCCTGCAGAAGAACCAAGGCAGAAGGAACTTACCACCACATCCTGCTCTGCACATCTCCTCCTGACTCTGCAGCTCCTCCAACTTGATCACAGCCCTGTCTTTAGAGCTCTATCTAAAAGTTGGTGGGCTTGAAAGGCAGCATTGTGGATGCAAAAAAACCCTGCAAAAGTGCAAAAGAAGAGAGCTCTGTGTGAGGCAGAGCAGGTGTCCTTCCTTTATCTGTGCTGTGTTCTGGCACATCACACATCCAGTAGATACTGCTCCATATCCTGGAGGCTGAAGCATGGAAGATCATGATGCAACAACCATGACTGGCAGAGGCTGATCCTTCAGCAAGAATCACAGCCACATCCCACTTTATGTGAATGAAATACAAGTAATTCCATTGTAATTAAGTAGGAATTTTTGTGCGAATTCCAAATGAACCTTTGTAACATTTTCATTAGTCCTCAATATACCTCTTATTTTACCTCATTAGAATTATTGGTAATAAATGGTAGTAACTGAATTGTAATTAAATAGGAATTAAAATTTGACTTCCTAATGAACTACAGCAAAGCAATCACTATTTCAATATACATTAATTGCTGTTCTGTTAGGAATACAGGCAACTTATTTTTATTGAATTGCTACAAATTATAATGAATATATGGCCTGAGCCTACAAAATGGTCTCACATCAGTAAGTGTGCTGGGTAGATGTCAGCCAGCTGTGCAGCAAGCAGATCTACCCAAGGAACTTGGGACTGGCAGCATGCTAATGCCAGTAGAGAATACATTGGATTATGACATTTCCAGAATAAATTTTCATTTCAGAATCTCACAATTAATTTACAAACAGAACAGAGAAGTTGCCTTTGGGAGTGCCACAAGGGAAGTGGACTAAAAGGTGTGAGAAACCAATAGCAATAATACCAGACTAGTGCATTTTTATGTTATAGGCTCTGTTTGATTATAATAAAAGTGCTTTGTAATATATCCCGGGGTGGCAAACTGCATATAGAAAACCTCATTTTATTATTTATACATTCTCTTTCTGTATATAGAAATACATATAATATATGAATGAATAAAATTTCATTTCTATGACTGTTCTAGATTTAAAAGCCACAGATTGCTGTTTCTTTGTATTAATGTTGCAGATGTAGCAGGCGTTTGGTGTAAGAAGGTGCAATCTGTGAGAGGCATGTCTGTAAAAGGGAGTGCTGACTGCCTAATAGGGGCTGATATCCACAGTCGGGGCAGACATTCTGGTTCAGTGGGATGGGTGGGGGAGCGAACCCAAGGATTTCTGTTGTCACTTTGAAAGCTGGCAGCACACGTCCCACTGAGCAGCCTTCCATCTCCAAAGTGATGGACTCTGGACTGAATTCTTCGTGCTTTAACAGGGTGTTAGTTCCCCCATTAACTACTGAGGAGTTTTTTCCATCCAGGCTCCTCATTTCTGACCTGTCATCATCTCATGCTGTTAATTTCTGGGGGACAGCAGCAGCCAGCCATCACAAACATGAGACAGCCAGTTTCCTTGGACAAACACACTGATGTGATCACATCACATCTGTCTCAGCGTAGTTTTACATGCCCTGGAATGTCTTCATGTCTCCATTTTTCACATTGCTATGATTTTACGTCTCCTCATACTGCAAAGTCAGTGTCTGACTGATGTTTACAATCCCTTTGGATTTCCAGACGCAGCAGGTGAAATTCAGAATCAGGCTCTGGATAGGAGCTGTGAGAGCCAGTCATGTGTGGGCTTGGGAGAGGGCAGCTCACTGCTTAGACATCTTTGTTATACTGAAATTTAAATCACAGAGATTGAACAGGGAAAGCAAACTCACTTTTTCAATTTTGTTACCTAATCAAAACTCTGAAGCTTTCTAGTGCTGGAGAGTGTTCACATATCATCCACTTTCCATATCCAATGCTGACAAAACAATAAGGCAGGAATAACATAAGTCGTGAGAAAACTAGTCTGTCTCATAAATCTTTGCAGGAAAGTGGCTGCTGTTTTATGTTATTGCAGTGTGTTGTTTCCAATGAAGTGATTACTCTTAGATGTATTTTTAAATTGCTTTTGGTATTTTTAAAAATACATGACTTTGAGAGTGATAGAAATGAGATCGAATGGTGGTAGGCAGTGCCTACAATATGATTAACTTTCCCAGGCCAGCTACTTCTGAAATTAAGGTTACCAACACGGCTGTTGTCAGCCTTCCCTGGCTGAAAAGGACTCATTGTAGTCTGTTTGGTGTATGCAATTATCTGATAGCCCGCCTAAAGCCTCCTCTTGCTTTCAGACACTACACGGGCTTGCGTTCTGCTTCAAGATGTTTGATTAATATTTGCCAGTGTTATTTTAAAGTGTGAATGTGCATGTTTATGCACTAAAGCCCTGTAACACAGAGTCTCAAGTTACATCCTGTTGTGACTGACAAGTTGTGGTTTCTGTCCGTGGAGGGGAGGAACTGCTTTGTGTGTTAACAGCTTCAACCAAGGCACACATGCTTCCAAAAGGGGCTTAGCTACATTTCAGATAAAGTTCATTTGGAAGACATTCAAGGCAATAAATATCAAGTGAGAGGTTTTCTCAGGGCTTTACAAGTCATTAAAACTCCAGGTAGATTTTACCTACCAAAGCCTTCACTTGTGGCTTGCTGGGTTCACATGGTCCTTTTCCTGCATATCATCATGTCCCTTCCAGTGGCTAACGAGGCCTGTAACCATTCCAGGGCCCACCTACAGGGTCCCTGTGTGCTCCACAGACCAGGCACTACAGGGTTAAGCTTACTCAGACAAGAGGAGACTCAATAAGAGGCAAAAGGAAAATGAATTAGAGGAAAATCAACAGGCGGCAAAGGAAAAACTAAATTACATTTCATGTACACACATGCACTCTTTTGGCTGGAGGGGCAGAAAACACAGCCAAAACCAGGCTGTTTTTATTCTAAACAGTGCATCAATCCATTGATTAATTTTACACTTTGTTCCTTATGAACCTGGGCTGGGGCCATGAATGCTGCTATGAAAAGAAGAATATAGCCAAAAAGGAACTCTTAAAAAGTTGGCAGCCGTTTCAAGGCAATGTGTCTGGCCAGCAGGAAGGAGATGGCTCCTCCAGGGAAGTGTATGGAGTTGTAAAACCATTTGTGAACTGGCCCAGCTCAGTTTATAAGGTGTGTGACTGACTTAAAGTCAAGTTTCTTGCACAAATTTGTGACTTGTAAATCGAATTATAAAAGCAGTCTGAAGTATCATTTTTCCAAAAGGGCATTACAAGATTGGTTAAGAATGACTGTATTTCCTCACTAATACCATTAACTTTGGAATTGTTTCCATCCATTACTGAGTAGAACAAGGACAGTTTACCGTAAATTGCTCCATGCCATATGGTTCAACTGGTCAGCTTCATGGTATAAGAAACATAAATCAAACAAAACCAAATAAAGGAATACAATAAAATACCATGGACCAACTTTAGTCTTGGTGTAATCAAATGCAAATGGAATTTAATGGAGTTGCATTCACTCACACCAAGGCTGACACATCCCTTGGCCACAGAGCAGAGGGAGGAAAATGTCACCTCTCCGTGTTGCTTCCCAGGAACAGCTATGGTGAGCAGGTGCAGGCTACTAGCTCATAAGTTGCCAGTTACCTGTTATCTGCTGCCTAGGTGTTTTCTGGAAAGCTTAATTTTGCCAGGATTTCTCATTCATAAATGTGTATTCCTTTCAGCAAGTTAGGAGGTTAAGGAATGATTTGGGAAATACCCTTAAAATCTCTTCAGGGTAAGCCAAGAGAGACTTTCAGTAGGTGGAGATCTGTGTAAGATCTCAAGAAAATCAGACAGAAGGAGGGGGAATTCTGCCTGTGATATATCTTACTTGTCATCCAGACCACATTGCTCAGTGCAGGAGAGGGATGGGAGTTTCCATTTACAGGAGGTTCACAAATCCCAGGACAGTGCTTATCTTGTTTGTATGAGGCAAGGGATACCACGAATCCCACTTACTGACAGGGAAATTCACCTTCTGTACAAAAACTAATGCAAAATCAGAACACCACTTAACTGTATTAAAACGGGGATCAGGAGAAGTCCAGGATGGCAGGGGCTTCACCAAGGAAATCTGATGGACACACAGGGCTCCACAGTCACAGCCCTCCTGGTGTCTGCCTGGGAGATCAGCTCAATGGTGAATGCCACTTGTGATCAAATTTGGCAACTGCAATTAAAAAAACTGGTGTTTAGGTGGGTTCCTAAACCATTGCTCATCTAAGCCAAAAAGCCGCTCCTGCTTTGGTTGTTCAACTACTCAACTTTCACACCTTTCTAGTGCCACGACCTCAGCATAAACACTTCTGAGCAAAAAGGGCTTCCAAAATCTCTGCACAGAACCAATTCTTTCCCTTCTCACTGCACTTCAATATTGCTAATTGCTAATTAATCACAGACTTTACCCATCCTCCCTCTTGCCAAAGTTTTATGGTTGAAGTTTTGTTTGAACTATGCTTCTCCCAGCTGAGCAGTGCTTGAGGGTCAACAGAGCTGTGCCATGTACTGTGAAAAGCGATCCTTCTTTTAAGAGGCCTTGTTATTGAAATAACTTTTGAGTTAATGTTTGGAAATAACTTTGAAATGAGGACTTGCACAGATTTGTTTTCTTAGTGCAGCAATTAGCTCCTTGAGCAGTGACTGGCTGCAGTACCTTCTGCCATGTCTGACACATTAAATAAATTATTCACTCAGTTCATTAGTTGGAAATACACTTTGTAATACCTGCCGAGTTACAAGACATGCAGCAAAGCCACAGTTCACTTCAACTAGAAAAATGAAGTCAGGTTTTGCTGCTCCTGCATAAACAAAAAAGGACGGAGGGGAAAAAAGGCAAATAAGATTGTTTTTTCTACCACTTAGTGCAATCAGTTTGTTTCAGCACACTGCCCCCCTGCCGTGATCTCTGTTTAATTATCAGGTTGCGATTCTCTCCTTCCCACCAAGTCGGACCACCTCAGCAAAATCTCACATTGCTTCTGGTAGAAATACCCTCAGTACTGGTTACTCTTTAATGAAATTACAAGGTCATAGCCTCAAGAAAAGAGCTTAGTATTTTTCCTGCCAGTCAGGCCCACTGTTGCAAGTTGTCAGGCCTCATGTGGGCCACCAAACATCTTTGAGGAAAAGGAAAAGAGCAGGTTGTCCTTCATGCTTGCTGGTTTCCAGTCAGTGTACTGGGACAGACCCACAGCACTGACTGTGCCCATGGCAGACAGGATGAGCTGTGGAGGCAGCACCCATTGATCCAGCAGCATTTCACCCACCCACCTGGGTGGACACGGGACCATGGTGGGGTGTGCAGCTGTGCAGTGTGGATGGAGGCACAGTTGTGCTGGTCTGGATGCAGAAGGTGGGGCTGGACCCAGCTGGGAGCACTGAGGCTTTCCACGAGTGGGTGTGTGGTGGGCACAGTGCAGGAGCTGCAAAGGGCCACCCAGACAAACAGGTCTTCCACCTTCATTACTGTCCAGAGCCCATGCAGTCAGGGCCCTGGCCTGGGGCAATACAACATCCAAGAACCTACCACGCAAAGCATGACATTTAAAGGAGAAGGGGACTTTTAAATACCAGTTAGCAGCTGAGCTTAACTAGAGATGGCAGGGCAGGAGGATGAGGAGACCTTTGGAGCCTTACTCTGCTCTTCCAGCCTCATCATTCAAAGCAGCCCTAAAAACAAAGCCCAAATCCAACCAACTTCAAGTACATCCTTGAGCTCAAGATTTCTTCTTCCAAAAGACAGTCCTCCCTTCTTCAAAGACACTAGAGCCAGTCACTAATGGTAACTAGTCAGGAAACACTGGGATTCAGTCCAGAATGCTGGGATGCATTTTGCAGAGAAAAACACCTGTAATTAAGCTCCTAAATACATATTCAGGCATCAAAACTGGTTACATGATTTTGCAAAAGTGATAAGCAGTGATGTCAGTGGAGGCACCAAGCTGAACCCTGGTACAGGTACACCCTGAAAAAGGCCTTGGGTGGCTTACTCATTTTTTTTGTTCAGTCAGATTCTCCCAAGTACAGTTAAAAGGTTTAGCCACTGCAGGCCAGCTGTGCTCTTCCCAGTCACACACCATGGATGACACAGGTCTGCTATGCAAAAAACAGTGTGTGTAAAGAAAAGGATAAAGGAGACAAGGAATCTAATAAATACTCCATTATCTCCAGCATATATTATGCAAAATTTGGCATGAAATCTTTATCTCACATAAACATGAAGGTCACTTATTTGTTCATTAAATTCTCCTCAGTCTACATCATTATGCTCATAGTTTTTCTTATACTTAATGTAGTAGGGGCCTGCCAAACTCATTAGACATCAGCTGATAAATGGATTTGAACTCACAATCTGTTAAAAATCACATAGGCACATTAGAGCAATATTTTCATGACTTAGAGACTGTATGCATTTAAATCTTCCCAGAGAGGATTTTGAGCATTTTTGATCCAGTGCAGCAGACTCAACACATAATTCAAGTCTGCTTGCTGTAAAAATTTACAGGCTGGGATCTTAGCATCACTAGTCATAAATCAAAGCCATGCACTTAAAAATGTTATAGTGGCAAAACTGTTGGATAGGGTGTAAACATCATCAAGCTCATTGTCATGCAGCACTTGCATTGGAATAATGGGGGAGATATTGTTAAATGTTGCATATATTTTCACTCTTCTGGCAGAATTTGTACACATAACATATAACCCTGTGTAATTTCCAGCCTGGGCAAATCTCTGGATGAGGAAGAGCTTCTGAAGCTGTCCTGGATTCTCATCCTAGTGCCATGACTTCAAATAACCTTTTACATGAAACATGGACAGAAGGGAACATGGGGCATGTTTATGCCATAGTTTGTTTCACTTACTCATTGCTCTTTATTGTAATTTCCCCCAACTGATGATAAAATGCTTATAAAGCATTGGGCTGATAATTTGCAGGCTCTCCCGCTGCTCTGTTTGTTATAAAGCTACTCATGTCTCCAGGAGAGTCTTTCTTCCTTTTGGATTTATGAGCCTAATGAACCACTGTTATTCTCCATCACAGGAGCCAGTGATGCTGTGACATTATAGCAGGAAGATTTGAAAACTTATGAGAAAGCACTTGAAACAAACTGCTGCTCCTAATAAGTGCCTCTTGTCTTCAGTGTGGTCTGAGGAAGATCTAAGTGAGCTAATGAATGAAAAGAACAAACCAAGTCCTGCACTAACCCTGCAAGCTCTGCTGCAGGGTAAGCAGTGCTAGTGAGACAAATCTTCTGGGGGGATGAAAAGTATTTATCAATGGCAGGATGCTGATACACAGATCCACTGACAGGCCCACTCTACAAACAAGGAGCCTGAGTCCTCAGCTCTGCTTAGATTCTCCAGATGGGGGTTGTTGGATATATGAGAGGAAATACAATTAAATTTAACTGCAATTAAATTTAACTTTCATCTTACTGAAAGGCCTTTTACTGGAGCTGACCTGGCTGACTAGGCAGCCTTTTGCTTCCTAGGTGCTCTGTATTATTTAACGTATCTTTTTCCAGGGCTGTTCTTGACAGTCACCAAATTCAGATAATTTCAAACTACAAAAGTGGAGGTGGAGAAAAGGGACCCCTTTCTGAAGACCAGCTACAGACTGCTGGTCATCTTGTTATTTCCATAGAGGAGCTTATTTCTGCCCACCATGGCAGGACACAATGCAGAGAAAGGCAGTACCATGGCTAGGCCAGCCTCAGGCTACTTAGGAAGTTACAAGTCATAATCCACACCTTCATCTCCACTTGGAGACCATTAAGAAGGCCATGTTAAACATGGAGCACATGATTCATTGGCTCCCAGTGAGAAGCCCAGAGTTAAAAGCATTCAGAGCCCCATTGTATAACCTGTTGTTATCAAAGAGGGTTCTTGGACCTAAAAATTTACTTCAGCTAAAAAAGCATGGAGAGCAAAACAGAAGCGAGTTGCCCAGTGCTCAGCAATAAGTCAACAGCAGCGCTAGACATGGAACCCAAGAGTCTTGGCTGGGAGTGCAAGTGAGACACCAGAATGCTCTGGCAAAACTTCTGCTGCCTTTGGCTCTTCTGCTGGATTTCCAGAGACAAGTGGGTTGAGCCAGTTGAGCCATGCTGCGTGTCAGGGCAGAACTTGAGAGGATGCCAGTCCCTCCCCATCCTAAATGTCCCTGCCTGCAGAGCCAGCTGGCTCCCTCCAGGCTCCAAGCAGTGTCAGACAGCTCCTCCATGGCATGGCTGGTCAGGGTGCTCACCTGTAGGACCACCCTGCATCATGGGCATCTCTGACAGTCTTGACACACCCATTGCTGTCCAGGGCAGACATGAGAGGTGGCTGGAAGTTATGTCTGAGGTGAGCAATCTTGCCAAAACAGTAAGACCTTCCACCACACATGATGCTTGAGCATGCTGTCAACTCGCTGTATTATTCATAAAAGCTCTGCTGTCTTCAGTTACTCTGTAATCATCACATCTTTCATCACGGCACACATATCTCAGCAATTGTACCCATTACAAAACCACCATAGGATAATGAGAAACAATGACATGTTCCTTCTTTTTTTTCTGTGATTCAGTGGAATTGGGAACTCAGTGCAACACAGATCATTTAGCCAGCAAAACACTCGTGGAAGATGTATGGCGACATGCCAATCTGTGCTTTGAAAAGCTCAACCTAGGTGACTCTGTCTGTTAAAAAGTATTCAAAAGCCCCAATTACAATCAGTTAAAAGCAATAAGCATGCAAATTATTTTAAAACAAACTTTAATTAATTTCAGCATATGTTTCACTTAGGCTGATTAGTCAAATCTGATTTTCTGAAAAGAAAAAATAAACATCTGCTAATGATGATTTACATATTACTGCTCACATGGCCTGCAGTGTGTTCTGAGGTTCTGCACAGTACAGGGAAGTGATGTCATGCTGTGCCAGAGACCCCAGTCTGCAGCCACCAGGTACAGACAGCAACAGAAATATTTCTTTGATAAAATGCCCAGACATGCCCTAAAGGAACATGATGGTGTTGGTATGAACAACTGGGCCAGTAAGGGCTTTCCTTACTGTTAAGTGCTCTTTGGGTGAAAAATAGGTAAAGCAGCTTGAAGTCTGGGCTCAGGGGACCCCAAACTGAAGCTCTGCACAGCCTGACCTTGGTACAGACCTGAACTTCAAGATGCCAAGTGAGAAGCTTTTCAGGCAGCTGCATTCAGAATAATAAGAAGGGCTTAACCTATTGTTCAGACTCCATTTCTCTCTAAAACCAGTGGAAAAAAAAATTATCACTTGCTATAAACACAAAATTTACCCAACACAATTGCTTATTCTCCGTTCATTATACAGGGAGACAGGATGTGATAATCCTGCATCCTCAGAAGGCTAAATCCCTCTTTACGCCCGAGACTCCATCGTGGGAGGCCTGAATACAACCCCCTCATACCTTTGGGCCTGAACCTCACAGTAATGTAAATATTTAAAAGTCCATGGCACTTTATATTCACAAGGCAGATAATGGAATAGCTTTAATATCCTTACAATGCCAAATCCAGATTAACACAATAAGAGTGGCTCCCAAGCAGTTTATTAGCACTCATACCCAATATGTAGAAATTTTGGAGAGGAAAAAAAGGAAAAAAAGAAGTCCTGCCAACATACACTGCATACCAAGCTCCAGGATGCTGCATTCCAAGATTTATTTCAGTTGTAGAAACCACGTGGCACCATTACTTGGCATGAAGATAGGATGAAGAGAGAATGGTCTATGACAGGTGTTGCTTTAAATATTTTGAAGATATACATCAGGAATAGTTCATAAAAGTGCTTCCAAAGTAGCTCTTACACCCACTGGGCTTGGCAGTCCTCACTCTTAAAAAACATGAACTTGGCATAGTAGTCTTCTAAATCTTTTAAACTGGCTTAATCCTCCCAGTAATGAAACGTGCAGTCAGCTATATAGGTGCAGTTATCTGAAACTCACTTATTTACAAGCAACTAAAACATGAAATTAGCTGGTCCCAGAAGACAGCTTTTTACTTCCCAACTTTCTGCTACCATAAATCAACCCATTCAACAGGGTGCCACATTTGTTTTTCCCATTCTCACATTCTGTATGAACGATCATTCCCCATTTAATGCCAAAGATGATTCTCTAGAGATGTGTCTGCACGATTCATTGATTTCTGGCTTCTGTGGGACTAAAAGTGCATGTGTGTTGGCAGACATTGGGGGGTTTGCAAAATCAGGAGTTCTGGGAATGTTTCAAAGGAGGTTCCTTTACTGAACAGTGCTACTGTGGTGCAGGCATCCAATGTGAGCAGTAACAGTAGGATCACCATTTCCACCATTCCCTCTCTGCAGAGAGTCATCCAGCCAGCAGGACATTGAGCTGTACTCCCCCTTTGCACCCACAGCATTGTGGAGGCTTCAGTGCTCACACTGACAGCTAGATACACTCATACCTTCTGGGAATACTAATTCTGCAGAATATTCTGGTATCTCCTCCATGGGGAGGGAGAGCAGCCACAACCTATTAGATGTGAAAAATTCACCCCCTATTCTTCTGCCCAGCTTGGTGAAATAAAGGATTTTCCAGGATTCCTCACTACTATATTCCCTGGTGGGTCCTGGTCCCATTATGCTATTCCGTAAAAACAAAGTGTTCAGTGGCTAAGTAGCACCAATATATAAGATATTTACAGCTTTAGGATTCAAAATTAGTATTGAATTTTCCTTTTAGGGAATTCCTTCCAGAAATTACACTGCCACAGGAGGAATCGCCGGTTCATGACTACAGAGAATAATACACCTTGGAAGGAGGGAACACCAGAGCAACAGGAGATCAAGGCTCACAACTGGTAGCTGAAAACACCATCACTAAGCCAGCCATACTCTGGGCCATCTTAGAGCTTCTCCAAGCTTCATTTCTGACTGGAAGATTATGCTGGATGGCTTGTATCAGAAAAAGTAGGCAGTTCTTGCAAGGTTAAAACTTGGAGATCAGAATTTGCCTTTTGCTGTTCTTTTATAACGTGGCACATAAGACAGTTTAAAATAAAAAATTAAAAGGGGCTGCTTTCTCACTGCCTGAGAAAATGGCATATTCATAAATACTCCTTCATTTGTCTTTTTATACCAAATTATCACCTGTCACCTGATCATTTCAGCTGCACAACTACTACAAGTATTTCCCTTTTTCTGGAACATTTTCAAGTACTGGATTTAAAACAGCACAAAAAGCAGCATCAGGCTTGAGAATGCAATCAGGACCACAGAAATAGGAAAGAATCTGTCTCTACATAAACTTTTAGAAAAGAAACAGCAACTTGTCATTCATTTCTTTATCCTTTTTGAGGTCTGGAGTAAAGATTTGCTGGAAAAATGAGTTACATGTGAATATACCATATGATGAGTCAGAAAAGCTCTGGGCAAGAATTCAGCAAACCTCAGTTTTACCACTGTTCATACACTTCTAAAACAAGATCCCAAGGAGCTTGTTGTCAGGCATGGGAGAAACTGGGCACGCTGGATATGCAGCTTTTGTCAGCCAGCAAACTGGATGCATGTGTTAGATGGAGGTGGCTTCTCACAATTTTTACTCTCCCCTAAATACAGCGGTCCTCAAATTTTTTTGGCTTGGGAACAACTGTTAACAAAAAACACTCTTCCAGAATCTCAGACTGTTCTCATCTTGCTTGCATCAATTTGAATGTTTTAACTCCCTGATGGAACAAGCAACACTGGAGGGTCTCAAAGGCGACACAAGAAGCCTACACTGGAAGAGATGGGCTCTTTTCTGACATGTATCAAATAACACCTCCAGTCTCCTCTGGAAAAAGTGAAAGGGTGGAACAGAATAAAATATACAACGTGATAGCAAAGGTCCTTGTCTTTGAGAGCAAAACCCCCATCCTGTGTGAAGAATATGAAGGAAACAGATGTTCCCGTGTGGAGTTTAATGGCTAGATTGTTAAAGGGATAACATAATTTCTTCCATCTGCATGTCCCTTGCTCAGACTAGTGGGGCAAAACTTTTTCCTTCTGACATAATGATTCTTGATTAAGGACCAGATTCTGACCACTTCCAAGGTAAGTGAGCAGAAATATTCTGTTGGCACATCCTGCCCAAGTGCCCTGCATTAGAAGCTGCAAATTTAGCCCACATGCCCAGAAGAGCACAGACACCTTCCTCTGGGAATTTTTGGAAGTAGGCATTTCTTGATAGGAATAATCCTCCTGCAGGCAGGACAGAGGTGAAGGGGTTTCTGGGCAGCTTCACTTCCCAGACAGTGACTGTAAATAGTTATGTTTTGGGATCTGTATCAGTTGCAAACCTCAGTTATGCAACTGAGTTTCCACCAAACATCCTGACCACAGACAGAGGTCCAGCCCTCAATTACAAGAGCCAATCAAGGCTGCAAGTCTCTCAGACCCCCTAAAAGTGAAGGGTGCACAGCACTGAACCCTCTGTGCTGTTCATGCTTCCTCAGTAATCCTGAGGGTTTGATGGGCAGAATCTGGCCTCTAGAAGGCCACAATTCAGATTTTTTTGCCAGCTCATACACACACTCTCAGTTTTTCACATTAGGTTTTGAGCAATCGTATCAGGTACTTTTCAGGTCAGCTTCTTTACTCTTAACTGCACCCTGACTTATTTACAAACAAAAGCAGAGAACACCAAGTACGTTGCTGGGAAATCAGTAGTTAAGAATCATCTACATGACCACGCTATGACCATTGAGCTCCTAGAAAAAAGGTCATCATGTATTTATCCAGCTGCACGCTCAGTAGGAGTGTGCTCTATAAGAAGTGCTTTTAGCAACAGTTAACATTTTCAAGACAATATGTCAGCTAACGTAACCTTTGAGAGGAGGGTTCGAAGAAAGGTTAAGGGAAGTTAACCTAAATAGCTTAGAGAAATAAAGAGAAGTGTTGGAGGTAATTAATACTTGAGAGGAAATAATGTAAAGGAGAAGAAAGACTTATTTAAGGTTGGCCAAGTGCAATGTACTACAAGAGGTAATGGCTTTAAATTAAAGAAGGGCAAGTTTAAGATTAGATAACAAGAAAAAACTTTTCAACAGGAACAGTAATTCAAGAGCGTAGCCCTCTGAAGAGAGAAGCAGCACAAGCATTATCAACAGACACATTCCAGCCGACGCCAGTGAGCGCTCTCAGAGGGAAAATACCCGGGGTAAACCGCAAGAGATCCCAGTGACTTGACTCAACCGCCTATAAAGACCACTCCAAACCCAACATCTATGATCCTGTAATTAACACACACATCACCTATTAATCTTACATGTTCCAGTGGCTGCCCCATCCCATTTAAAGCATACTCACCTGACATAGATGGATGGGGGATTGTAGAACCATAATCTAGCCCGAACATGGATTATTGGTCTGATCCTCCCCTCAGCCATGCATCACATCTCACCTCATATATGTTATGTTACAGTAAATTTTCAAAGACCAGTGCTCTCCCCAGAAAAGCCAGATGCAAGAACCAAGTTGGAAAAGCAAAAAAGTGTTTCAGGTATTGATTTAGCAGCATGTTTAGCTGACCACAGTTTGTAAATGTGCTGAAATGTTTCAAAATGTAAATGACTGGATCTTCTAACAGCATGGAATCAGCTCCAATTTTATGAGTATTTGCCAGGATCTTTCTAATTCTGATAGATTCGTATTTTCTTCCTCAATCGCCTAATTTTCCTTCAGCTGGCAATATCATCCACTAACCTCTTCTTTGCAAGGACAGTTGTACAACTGAATTTCAAAAAGATTTGATGGGTTCTGGCAGGGAATAGAAAATACAAGATGTTGCATAGCATGAAAGAGGAAACAGCATAAGATCTCCTCTATCACACAGTACACAACATAATTAACAGAAGTATTGCTTCACTCTGATTAGAACCATATTCTTCATGGCACAGTTGTTCTGCTGTGCATGTCTCTAAACCCAGACATTCCCTCAAGATTAAAACGTCTCAGAAAATTATGGGGAAGTTGAAGACATCCCACAGGAAACTAGTAACTGACTCCAAAAGAACAGTGAGGGTATCAGTGGGGCAAAGAACTGTGGGATTAGAGCTAGATGAGCTGTGATATTTCTGTGCTTAGCCACCACTGAAATCTGAGAGACAGTGTCCTATGCTGGGCTATAATGACAGAGTCAGAAACACAGCCATGAAATTAGGGCTGCTGGCTTTTCTTCCCAACTGCACCAATTCCTACCAACAAGGTTGCATGCAGAGCAATTCAGTGCAGGCTTGCAAAGGTTAACTTATGGACTTGGAACCACTTGATTTAAGGCTGGGTTATGCTCCCCCCCACAGCTGCAAGAGGAGGTAGAATGGAGCCTTAAAGGGTTTGCCTGGGGGACTTGGATGCAAAACATGTAGCTTTGGCTCTCAGCTGGGAGTTGAAAGCCTGGCTAGCTCCAGAACCACAAAGCTTCTCACAGGCTGATGTTGCCTGCTGAAAGTAGAAGTTGCACCTCTGAAGCAGAAAGAGACAAAATCATCAGCTGGTAACAAAACTGAGCTTCTGATAGCCACCCATCATCAGATGCTTTCTCTGGGATAGTATAAGTGATCACACAGACACTGTCTGTGTCATGTCTTTCTCCTCATGGGCTGTTCCCCAAGGCCATCATGGGTGCAGATTCCCTAATTCCAGGCAGGTTTCTGTATGCGGTAGAAGGGTTTGTCTTGGACTGAGCTGTGATGGGGAAGAGTTACAGTCTTCTTCACAAGAAAAATTCTGCTCAAGAAGTTAACAATACTAAAACTTGGTATTTCCAGAAAAGGAAGAAAAAATTATGCTTTACTACTGTTATATTTCCCTGAGTGACCTTACTTTTACTTGCTATTGTACATGCATTACTATACAGTCGTATGAATGGCACCACAGGCACAGCCAGCTATATGTGACCTAGAAATCCATATCCATCCTAAGTCTGGGCTGGACAAAGAAATAAGAAGATGACTGGACGTTCAAGTAACAGACATTAAATTCAACACGGAAAGAAGATTCTCCCTGTTCATATGCAAGTTTCCTACATAACATCCTATTGCTACATATAGATACAAGAAATTTGGATGATAAGTGGTCAAATATAATTCCACTATTTTGAAGCCACAGTATTGTCTTAACATAGATTTTAGAGGTGATATCTCTAAATCGTGTGTCCTCCAAAAGTTGCAAAATACACAATCAAAACCGGTTCTTCCGAATTTATTACCCAGTTTTCTTCCCTGTTTACCAGATCCAGACTTGGTTTCCATCACTGAAAGGTTTGGGTAGTATATCTGGCTATATGAGTCAGACCAAAAGATTAGTGGCAGAAAATTGCCCAGGGTTCAATGGCAGCATTTAATCTTATAGCTGCAATGTGAGGTTCTCCCATCCCTCCTCTCAGCAGGTTAATTCATGAAGGTTTATTGATGGCTACAGTGCCAATGGGCTTGGGCAAGGCAATACAATAAAAAGGGTCTCTAAAGAGAAAAACACTGATATATTATGCAGACCCTCAGAGAGACCCAGGTCTAGCTGAACAGAATTCAGCTTGCAAAGAGAAAACTTTAAGCTGAATAAAGTTGAGCAAAAAGTAAGTTTCATTTCTGCAAAGAAACTCATGGATTACTGCCACTGGCCAAGACTATCTCAACACACCACCTCATCATGTCTCTGCTAAAGAAATTGCTGCCTTTAAAATTTCTGTTGCCTTCGAACAGGTGTCACATTCTGCCCCAGCTCTGTGACTCTCTGCAGAGTATTTCACATGTCCCTTAGAGTAACCAGAATCCTTCAGAGGAAAATGAAAAACAAAAGCCTACAGCTCCAAGTTTCCATGGCAGGACAGACACACTCACTGGTCTGCCCAGGGAATCAGAAACCAGTGCTAAAGTATAAAATTCTCTCTGTAAGTTAAATTACCTTTCCTCTGAGGAAAAAAGGCTGCACAGAGTTGCATTAAATATGGCTGTCTTCAAAGACCACATGACCATACATTTGCCAAAAAATTTAATGGAGCTCAGTTGGCTATAAAGTACGAGCTATTGAAGAGGTTTCGGCTCATCAAAGGAATAAGATATTTAGAACAGCTGTCTGACAGGGACAAGAAACCAAATCCACATTAAGGTGGAGCTCAATAAATGAATTGGAGAAATTGCAGGATTGACTTATGTGCAACAAGATCATATTTGGGAAAAATAAAGTGTTCTTGTAAGTCATTGATTTGCTTCATGGCATCAGTTTAAGTGACATTTAGCAAAATTACAAGATGATCTGTGATTTCCAAGCTTAGGTTAAAGGTTACAAGTAACATGGTCTTCCAGAATAAAAGCTGCATTTGTGGTTATAACCAGCTTAGACTTTGCCTATCATTTTTGCTAGTTCTTGTTCCATCAGCTACCTCAGGTGCTAAATGCCTTACACTACATGTGTGAAAGGTAGGAGTCAAATAAGCATTAGTTGGTGACATTTCAGGTTTCTTCATGACCTAACCCAGCACCCGCAGCCTACACACCATTCCTTGGATTTCCAGCCATCTACCCCACACTTTTCTACATCCATACCCTCCAACAAGGAGGGTAGCTGAAGCTGATGAGACACTTTCTCCATAACTGCATTAGGCACTGGCTTCAGCTCCTCCTTCCCAGCAAAACGATGGGAGAGACATGACTAATTTGTCTGCTACTCACACAGCACAACCTGTGTTTGGGTGCACCCAATGCCTGCCTGGAGTCCTGGGGACTCTAACAGAGCATGGCATGCATGGCTCTGTGTCTTGGAGCATGGCTGGGGCACTGCAATAATCTGTGCAAGGGAGCAAAATGAGCACCAGGACTCCTCTGTAGCTGTTGGCAGTGACTGTATATCACACATCCGCATGTAGTGTTTTTCTACATGAGTGTGATACTTCCCCACGCAGCCACATGAGTCCCTGCCACTGCCACTCATGTCCCAAGAAGCTGCTTGCAGGAGTCTGGAGATCAAAACTCACCCCCTGCCTTGAATCCCTCATCAGACACCAAACGCATTCACACTCCAGAACAGGTTTCTGTGAGCCTTTTATTAATACTGTACATTCCTTTGGTGTCTGAAATTACTCAGTTTCTAGCTTGCTGTCTTACAGCTCACAGGGGCTTATTATTAATGGCCCAGTAAAACAATATACAGCCTGTTGTATCTTAATTCAGTAGTCAGTAATGACCAACTTAGAGAAATCATTTTAGACCTATGGGTTTTCTAAGGCCTTTTGAAGGTAATGGCAGTAAAATATGCATATATTAATGTTACTTGCAGAAGGTAGAATATAGTGGCAGTATAAGCAATAATGCAGCACTGCGTAATAAAAATTGAAAATTCTTTTCCCTAAGTGTAAATATAAAATACCTCTGGGGGACATATCTAAAGGAAGAGTGTTTCAATAACACATAGTTAAACTCAAAATTATATTTTTCAAAGCTATCCAAGTATAGTCTAATAAATAAACCATAAAATAAAACAACATTTTACAAGGAAGACTCATACTGTATTTCAAGCTTTTTGCCACTCTTAAAATCATTATTTAATACAGACAGTTTTAGTCACAAAATTTCAAGAGTTTATTCAATATCTTTTATGTGCTTTACAAGGTTATTAGAGAATTTATTTTCTCTTTCCCTTACAGATTGGAAGGTGGGCAGTGATATATGAGCTTTCACATTTTATTTATTCACCAAACTGTTCCAGATGTGATCCCATCATTTATCCACTGACACATCAAACCTGCTGCGTGACCTTTACAGTGACCTCTTTACAACATTTGCTTTCATGCTCTTAAAGTTATAGCAGCTTAACAGTGCTTGCTTCAGTGGGAAGACAAGAGAACTGATATTTGGGGTGGGGGGCTATAATTTAAAAAAGAATAAAAATTTAATTAGTCTCCTACAATATGGAAACTAAGTCCAGGTGGTGAACTAGCCAGTGGAGTTATATTTCCAGAAACGTTTCAGTCATATTTTATTCCAAACAGTATTTCACTACATGGGTTTGGAATGTACTGAATTTGGACAGGCTACATGTAGCAGGCATTGTCTTTCTCCCCTTCTTCTGATTTGTCACAGCAATAGGCATTCTTGGGGTGACACACCTTTTCTTACTATACATTAGCAAATAGAATGAGGGTCCATCTGCAGTTTTCCTTCTCAAAGAAATAATTGCTTATAGTGCATCCAAAATGTCTATTAACTGAAAGATATCTACATCATAGTGACCTTAGCATTAAAAAACCAATTTTGGCATCATATCTCAGGGAGTCAGTGAGTACACAAAATTATTCCAGGTACCAATCATTCATTCCAGGCAGCTCCCAAAGCCCAGACCTGGTCAGCTGGGAGTTGCCAAGTCTGGTGAACTTTTCTTTAGTATTTTTTTTGTTTATATACTTCCACACTTGGGCTGATACCAGCAGTAGACATGCCTCCATTTAGATTCACACAATAGTTATGGCCCAAGAGGTAGCAGAGAATCTCAAGAAGGAAACGCACACACACACACACATACATGTACGCACATACCCACACACAGCCTGAATCCTGGAGAGTTCTAGCCAAGGGATGAAGCTTTGATAGCATGGAAAAGATTTTGCATGCCTTCTAAAGTAACAACTCCCCACACTTCAGTTTCACTTAGAAGAATTCCCACTGACTTAAACAAAATTATTCAAGTCATGTGTAAATAAGAAACAAGTAAAGCCTGGGAAAGCTGTAGTGAGAACTTCTGGATAGCCTCTTGATTTCCATGTCATCAGCTGTTTGCTCTACCTACACCTACTGCAGATTAATTTCACAAGAATGTCTGGAGTTTTGAATTCATATCAAAGCAAAACTTGAATTGTGAGACACTGAAGAACCCACAACCTTTTCACTGGTCCTCCTTTCCCTTCCCTCTCTCCTGATCAGGAAGATGATCACAAAGATGATCAGGACATACAACACTGCAGGGCAGACATCTGGCCAGACAAGGTACCAAGTCACCTGAGAATCATGGTGTATAAAACAGAGGAACAGAATAATCCCAGCAAACCCTCCCAGAGCTATACACAGACACCTGTGGTTAACCTAAACACAGGCTTCTATTTCAGTGACTTTAAGCACAGACCTAAAAACTGAGTAGAAGCTGAGCCTGTATGACTTGTGCTTGAAGCAGGAAATGAGATTCACTCCTGCCACAATGTTCTGAGACTGGGGTTTACCTTTCTTTTGTTATCTGGTAGAAATAACAAAGTTTCTAAGTAAGACCTTAAAAAGCCTTAGTCTTGTAATATTAGTTCATCAATAATGGAAAAATTACATCAAAGAAAATACACTTGTTTCTTTAGCTATAAATCAAAACACAAAACAAAGCTGGTAGAAAACAAATGTGTTATCCTCATGTGCTGTGAAAACAGACGAACGGTACAAATAGGAGATCTGAAGATGCCAGCGGGAGAACATCGTGAAGCTCTCTGGAAGTACCACTTCCAGGTTAAGTGATCACAGGAAGATTACAGTAACACACCACCACTAAGTGATTAATTCTCAGAAAAGAAAGGAAGGTGCGGTCCTGTTTTGATCACTTCTCTAGTTCACAGGCTTACATTTCAGCTGGAGTCCTACTTTAAATAAACAGAGCTGAGATTTGAAACTTTTTAAATAACACTCAGGAATAAAATTCAAGTGAGTTCCCCTGCTCGCTTTCTATCGCTTATCCCTGCTGGCAAAGGAAATGCAACTGTTGGCTTTTGAAAGCCACAAATTTGCAAGGGTCTGGGGCGCGAGCTGGCAAAAGGCTCAGACTCCTTGATGTTTGCAATTGAAAAGGACATGAAGTAATGAAGTAATTTCCCTGTCCCTATTCTCCATGTTTATCAGAGGCCTGTCTGCAGTGGAGGAAGGGTGACAGGGTAATCTGAGCCTCCACAGAAAACCTGCTTTTTCTCCAAAGTTATTTAGATTTCCATGAGCGCTGGCAGAATTTTGGAAGGAGTCCAGGCGAATGAAGGAATTTGGCTGCTCTGAAAATATCATACAGGAACTTTTAAAATTGAGCTGATTTATGCCCTGTAATGTTTTCAATACTGTATAAATTAAGTTTGAGTTCCTAGCCTGGATTTTAAGAAGAAATTTTATATGTTATGAGCCATGAAAGAACTAGAGGAAAAAATATCTTATTGTATGATAATTCCACCTCTCCTATAAGAAGTGCTAGACTTTGCATATATAATGTGTTCAAAGGAATAATATGGAAAACACATTACTTCGTAACATCAAAGGATGTTCCAGAATACCTTGAGGTCCTGACAGTTATTTGGAGTTTGCTAATATCACACAGCACTGTGAAATATATTAGCGATAGAAAGTTGGTATGTTCTGTTCACCACTGACTGATTGGAGAGTGGGCTTGGGAAGCGTAGGCTTCTGAAGTGCATCATCTAGAAAGTGTAACCTAATTGAGGGAGAAAATTATCTCCTACAAAGGACTGCTTGGAGCCGCCTTTAGTTTTTCATGTGCAGATGGCAATGCCTGGGCATTTTTCCCTGGTGGATGTGCCAGCCTGTGTCAAATACTCCAAGCAGCGATGTCCACAGCACAGTCTCAGGAAGTTCTCTAGCGTCAATAAACAGCCCTGTGCTTTCTCAGGCTTTATGATAAACTGCAAGGTTTTCAAAGGAACCACAATTTGCACATCTAACAAACATAAATATGTTTATCCATGGTGCCGTGTCCTCTTTCAGAGGGAGATACAGCTGTAAATAGCTAAATATATTTTCTTCTTTTAATCAACCATGGACACAACCTCAGCTGGGGATCTAAAGGCTGAGCCACAGTTGATCCCTAATTTGATTAATCACCAGTCTCCTCTGAGGTTTGAATCTTGTTTCTGGTTCAGAGGTCAGCACATACAAAAGGTTATTCCCAGTGAGCTTCCTCTGTGCTAACAAACACCCATGCCAACCCACGCCGCAGCAGTACACCTGAGAGCTGCAGAGCAGACACTCAGGGCTCAGGCTGGTCCCCAGCTTTGAACCCTGAGGAGGAGCATCAGGAGACTGAGATGAGGAAGCTGCCATTCAGAAGTGTGAAAACAGAAGCTTAGGAGGAGGTCACTTTTATTTGGAGCCTGAAAGAAAAATTGTGAAGTTGGCAGAAACCAACAGAGACACCAGAGAAGTGAAATTATAAAATTAAAGCTGTGCTGGCTCCCAAACTTCCCGCCAAGAAATTAGGAGAGTGAAGCAGGTGAGCAGGCATTAACCAAGGCAGCCAGGAAAGAAAAAAAAGCTATTCATCAGGCAACTCTTTCAGAAGCAGATGTGTACCTTCAGCATGCAGATTCATATGGGGTTATCACTGACATTCCCTATAGAGTGGAAGGGAGTAGAATCTATTGTCTATAACTGCTGCTATGCACCACCTTTCCTCCATCCCTGCACTTTGAGTCATCTTTTCTAAAAAGAGCTCTACATTTTCTGGTTGCAATCTTCAGTTTGTGATGACTTGTAAGCAGTGTCATCACCTGGCACATATTTGTGTGCAAGCATCCAACTCCATGCCTTTCCAAATGCAAATGAGACAACTATTATACCAAAGATTTGATACAAAGGAATGTGTATGGGCAGCTTAAATAATTTTTAAAAGATAAGAAAAATTTTAAAAAAACCCAAGAGTCCTCTTCCAGGAGAGATATTTCTCTCTCTCTACAGTGCCCTTAGTTCTGTGGACAAACCTAGACATTTAACCAATTGGGAATGGGTGTTTCCACAGAGACTCCCAGTAGAGTGGAGAGAGCCCCAGATTTACAGTGTAATTAAAACTGTATTTTTCCATTTCATTTTCCACTCTGTGGCTTTTTTTTCCCCTCTGCTGTAGTATTCTGTGGGCCTTAAAGAAGTGTCCCTGTATCTTAGTACACAGAGGTCTTGGGATATTACTTGAAAACAGTACACCAAGAGGAAATTGTGCAATCAATTCCATGAGAATGCCTCCCTCAGCAATAAACACTGCCTGTGCCAAATAAATGGGTGATGTGCGTCATAAATTTCCTTTTCCTGTCAGAGCAGCCACAAGAAATGGATGAAGTTATGCACATTTGTATAAAAATAAAAATGTGTTATTTGCTCTCCAGTGTACTGTGGACAGGACAGTGGAGCTGTACCGTGCCTGCCCAGGCTCCCAGCACCGCACAGCCCAAGGCACAGCTCCTCACACACAAAGGAAAGCACAGCCAGTTTTTCTCACAGTCATATCATGCCAGTTCCAGCCCAACTGTTCATAAACAGTGAAGGAATGCCTTCATTTTTTTGTGTTCAACTTAAGCCCTTTTCAGAGACCACTTGTTGTTAAAGAGGAGGTGTTTACTACTTGCTGCAGATCAGACCTAGGCACACAGTCTTGGCTGAATAGCCCAACCTTGACAGTCCAAAACCACCAACTGCTGCACTGAAAAGTCAGGATCTTTTTTTTTTTTTTTGAGGTAGTAAATTCCCACTGACTGAGCCTATAGAGTGAGAAACTTGCTTTGCATTTACATCCAAAGGACATAACCAACCACCCTTACACACTAAGTTCATCTCCTCATCTGGCATAGATGAACACAGGACACCAATTTAACGCCGCTTGGAAAGCTCACTCCAAATAGAGATTCACATGATGACAACAAAATTTTGGGTTATTTTATCCTATTTATTTTACTATTCTTTATTCCACCCTGTTCTTCTGGTGCTGTTCCTAACTGAAGAAGAGTGCAACCAACAGCAAGAGCCTCTGACCTTGAGTCCCTCCATGTGCTGTGCAGTGACACCTCCATGTCCCCTCCCACATCTCTGAAGACTGTTCCTGCTCAGGACACTCACCGACAAAAAGCTGTATCCTCTCTGCCTCTCCATCGCCTCTGCTCACACCCCTCCTCATCTCTTCTTTACCAGCCATTTCTATAAGATTCCAGGCTCAACTGGGGGAAAGAGAGAGCTGTCAACACTGATATATTAGAAATACAATTCAAACAGCTGCTATTTGTGTTTTATTTTCAGACGACTTCATTTTTTCCCCTCAGACTGATCTCAATTTCTATAATATTATTCTTTCTCCTAGGTCAAACAACATCTGTTGTATAAAAAGGAAAGTAAATTCATTTGGATTATCAAGTTTACATCTTTCCATTTATATTTTACTCTAGTTGTCTTACTAGGAACTGCCCTGCTCTGCCCTCTGATACTTCATGAACTACTGGGTCCATAGGAAGATCTTGGCATGACTTTAGCACCTATAACTACTCCACAGGCCTTAATCTGACAAACCACAACTACTCCACAGCAGAATTTACAGGCTGTGTTCATACTGCCCTGGGAAGTGGGGAGCAGAACAGACCCTCCTCCCACCATTGCTGCCTGCTCCGTAGGTGCAAGGGGCTGCATCCACAACACACAGTCCCTGCTGCTGCAGAGAGCTTGCTCTAGCCACAAAAGAAGTCACCAGTGACTGCCTTTACCAGTCAGTGTAGGCACAACTATAATCTGTCAAAAAAGATATGGAGACATAGTGTCAGCAATTGTAACCTGGCATAACTCTCTATGGTGTGTGGTCACCTACACCAGTTGGGCACCTGGCCCTGGGCTGGCTGCAGGACTGGCCCCAGCAAGCAAGGGCACTCTGTCCTGTTAGGGCTTGCAAACAATGAACCAAACCAACCCAGAAAGTGAAAATCAAGTTCCTACATCAGAACCTGATTTAGTCCAGGAAGAGTGAAGCTATTCAAATTCATGGAGGGCTCTGCAGCCTTGCAGAGCCTTTGTGGCCTTTGTGCCTGAGGACCACTGGCAGCACTCAATGTCTTTGTTTCACTCTTCTACTTCTCAAAGAATAGAGCTTGAGGAAAAAAAAATTAAAAGGAAAAATCCCAGCTCTTCAGAGACACAAGATGGAATCAATGCTATTGATTTGATCCCAGCTGGCATTTCATACACTGAAACGCCAATCTCCCCCCCTCCAAGTCAAGAGTTAGAGCAAGCAGGACAGACAAAGATGACAGCAGCTACCCAGATGTGATCCTCAAAAGCAAAGCTGTTATTCTCATGTTTGGTCACTGCTGAGAAGAGCAATTTGTTCAGCCACCAGAGGACAGATCCACACAGGGGCCAACGAAGAAAGGCCTCTCTTGAGGGCAGGTAGGGACCCCAGGAAGCCAAAGAAAAGTCTGATGAGGCCACATAATTTTTCCTGTGGCTCATAGCTGACCTTTAGTGCTTACTTTCCTACTCTGTTGCTACCTCTGTTTTTTTAGCAATAGCAAGGATCAGAGCTGTAATAGTTTCCATCACATCTTCCATAAAAAAACACTTGACTTTTCCATAAGGCTTTGCTCTAAGAAAATGACAATCTACAAACATGAAAATCTTTGCTGGTACTTCTTAAGGTTAAGAAAAAAAAGGCTATCTCCATATGTTCACATTTGTTCTTTTAGGTAAGTAAGCATGTTCCCTCTAATTCTTCTAAATTGCTAGAACATGATGGATTTCCACAGCAGACTTTCTCACCCTGAAGACAGTACAAAGAGCCCAGAACAGGAACAACCATGTGTAGAACTGGTTTTCATTCTGGTCTGAACCTTCAGTATATTACTGAACAGCAGCAAAACCTCTATTGCTGATCATGTGAGCAGCAATTTTGCTGTCCCACAGCTGGCCACAAGAACATCCCCCCAGCTGCATTGGCTTTCTGCTAAGGATGCAATCCCAGAGGAACACAAGCACAACTCTACATGCCTTCATCCTCCTAGACACAGCTCAGGTGGGAACATGAAAGCAGCCTAACTTCAGTTCTAGAGGCAACATGAAGAATACTTTCCTGCTCCTCACAGTGAGATTCCCTTTATGAGACAAAATTCAGATGCATCCTGTGGATGAAGGTGCAACCTGCCTGACATTCCCCTGCAGTACAGATGGCTCAGGTGGGAGGATGGGGGCAGCTGCACCATCTCTCATGCTCAAGGGTTGTTACCAAACCCACTGAGGGGCTTATATCCAGACAGGTCAAGTCTTGCAGGCCTTCAATCAACACAGAAAGACCAAATATCTACAGAAAGGAAATGTTCCCAACATCATCTTTCACCTAGATTTCCTTGTTGAAACTTGACAGGAAACAGGCACTTTTGCTGCAGCCAGTAACAATCAGCCTCCTGCACCCAGTACCTGCCCCTTTTCTCAGCTCTGAGCTCCATCCCATGGCAAGGCATGGGTTTCCAGGCTCTATTGTGTCCAAACACCCTTTGCCAAGACACTCATGAAATCAAGGAGGATGTTTTGCAGCAAAACTGTGGACTTGCATCTATAGCTTAGAATTATAGTGCTCCTTGTCTAGAAAAACTGCTGGGAATTGCAAAAGAGCAGGATTTTGTGCAATGGTTTGAATAGTTGATGGTTCCAGTCCAGTCAAGAGCCTCACAAGAAGGGCCTGACTTTGGAGCCTGAAGTATTTCTGTTCCCAAAGGGCATGAGGGTATGGAGAATCATGCCACAGTTTTTATGGTTAACTGAATATTTCTTTTCAATCTCTAAAGGGCTTGGGGTTTGTTTGAATTTTGAATGATGGCTCCTGTCCCAGCTCTGTGTGTGACACAGTCCTCTAGTGACAGAGTTCACACACTGAGCCTTAGTCAAAAATCCACACGTACCCTGAAAGTTGCTGGCACCCACAGCATATAATTAAGATCATATGAGACTCAGCATTTCTTTCCCTTGCCCAGTTACATCCAAGGAAAGGGCCAAATAAATCTCTTTGCCCTTAAGAATTGGAAGGTAAATCCTACAATTTGACTTTTCTTTTTCACACTTTCATTTCTAGATGTAATTTCTATTTAAATATTTCTTTACACTCCCCACAACCACCATTGTCATGGTACATTATGCCATGATTATTTCCTGCAAGATAGCAAGGCAGTATTTTCAAAAATAGCTAAAAGAGTTAAAAGCACAGGACCCCAGTCAAAATCTTTCCAGGATGAATGGGTCTATGAGCAGGAAAGTTATGTGAGCAACACAACATGGATTCTCACCTCAGTGGTGCCAGGAGATTATTTTGGCAAGTTACTCTAAAGACCTGAATTTAAAGGGATAAAAGGTTGGTTTGGCAAGTTGAAATAGCAAGGATAATTCCACCGATTTTATAGGAATAGCCAATCCTGCTTCAGGGGATTTAAACAGCAAGAATAATAGGTTTTCCTTTTCTTATTAGAGGCCTATTTTATCATTTTGTTCATCAGTCTTGATTGCTGTATCAGTCAATGAAGAGGAAAAAAAGCCCTATTTTTGAGAAATACTAATTGCTGTAATTTAAGGTGCTGTCATGATTGTGACTTATACCTTACATCTTAACATACGTACAGACCTAAAATCCTCAGCCTTCCTTCAGTGTTCAGGGCTGCTTAAGAGAGGAGCAGAAGAAATGGGTATTTTGACAGTTTGACAAGTGCATTTCTTACCTGGCACAACTGTGTTGTATGGACTGGCCCCAGGCATTGATTGACAAGCTTACCATAATCCAAGGGAAAGCAAAATAAGATTGCCTCTTGTACAGCTCAAATGAAATCAGCTGTCCTCTACAGCTGGGTAAATTCTGAGCAACGTGCTGAACTTGCTCTGAACATACACCAGGGGAAAAAAAGGAAGATTTTAGTACTGACTTTTTATGATTGGAAACAGCCATTGCATTGTGAACTCCTTTGAGTGTAGAAGGAAAACCACATCTGAGAGTTTCAACGGTCAGTTTGAGTAATATTCCATGCCCTGCCTTCAGTTTGATTGCTGAGCTTCTCCTCTTCAAAAGCAATGACTTTGATTTCTTTTCATTCAAATCTATGTGGAAAAAAGTATTTTTCACCCTCCTGCACAGCCTGTAAGTAACAGCTCCTTCACTGGAGATGAGGCTCCTTCAGGAGCCAGAAGTGAGTTGACTAAATAGTCTCTTTTCCCAGGCAGGGATAGAGGAGAAGCAATGTAGGCAACAACAAACCAACCCCCTGGCTGGGGTAGGAGAGAAAGAAGCAAGAAAAGAGGAAAACTTAAAAGAAAAGAAGAAATGGATGGAAGAGAACAAGAGAAATACAGAGAAAAATAAATACTCTAGAGAAAAATATAACTTACTTCAAAACTCCTAGCATCTGTTAGAGTTAAAGGGAAATCCTTTGTGCTCCTCAGATTTCCTCTTTAGATGATGAATGGATGGGGTGGGAAGAAGCCTATGGAGGAAAATCCAGCTCTCTCACCTTTGTGCACAGGTTCTGCAGGGCTACTCTTTGCTGCCTTGTGCTACAACACACTGGTACAGTGGCCAACACTGCCAATAATATTCCAGGTGGGATCTAATGCCTTTAGCAGCAACAGCCTC
Organism: Campylorhamphus procurvoides; assembly: GCA_013396655.1. Classification (NCBI taxonomy): domain Eukaryota; kingdom Metazoa; phylum Chordata; class Aves; order Passeriformes; family Dendrocolaptidae; genus Campylorhamphus; species Campylorhamphus procurvoides. The sequence continues at coordinate 1,531,353 of WBMV01007081.1, forward strand.
TTGTGGGTTTTATCCTGTCCCTCCATTAATGCAGCCCTGTGTCTTGCTTGCCCTTTTGCTACAGATATGATCTAGGCAGACAGTTTCAAGGATCTTTCCAAAAGCAACTAACCCCCCCACACATCAAATCCCTCTCTTCATCCCTCTGCTGAATGCTTGCTCTGTTAAGTCATATTTCCCAGACCAATTCCCTGCTTGCAGAATACTCTACCTTTCTCCACATTGAATTCCATTTTGTCATTTGTTAGCAGAGTCACTGAAGAGATTTTGGCCCTAGTGGATCTGCATGGGTTGTGCCCAGTCCTGGGGACACCTTACACCAAATTATCTCTTCCCTCAGCCCACTGCAAAGCTGGAGCAACTTCTCAGACATCAGCAGCTTCACATACACACAGTGTTTCTGAGGAGCAGGTTCACTTTTTTCAAGGTCCAGCAAACAGACTGCTCCGAAACACTTGGCAGTGCAGCAGGGCTGGCAGCCCCTCACCATGGCCCCAGAGGCACCTGTGACTCCAGATCATGCTGACAGCTGTTCCCACCCAACACAGACATGAAAGGACTCCTGGCTGATAAGGTTGGGAAGTCAGAAGGGGGTCTAGCTAGGATGCTTTGCTGCTGGTGGTGCCAAACCCAGGCTGCCTTAGAGACATGAGCATGGTGGGGCACCTTTGTGCTGTCTGGATTACACATCACAGAGATCCTGAAACAGTCCCAAGAACAGCCTTCTGCCAGCTTGAAAAGTTTTCATCTGTGCTTATTGTCTCATACCTGCCCTCGAGCTGGTTTTGATCCAACAGCCTCTATTACCTCCTCTTCCTTTACCTTTTGCCTTAGCTATTAATCTCTGATGTGGAACTTTGTGAAATGCTCTTTGAAACTCTAAGCACACTGCTGAATTCCCCTTATCTAGCCTGGCAGTAATATCTTCAAAGAACTCCAGGAGGTTAGTTAAGTATGACCTCCTCTAGCTTCAAGCTCAGCTTCCCAGCAAGCCCTTCACTCCTTTGCTAGAGATGAGAGGAAGAGGACGGGGAACTCTGGGACAAAGAGGCACATCACTGTTACAGTGCAGCAGACACAGCACCACTCCTGCTGCCCAGCACATTTTTAAATTACCTTGGTGACACCAGGCTCTCTGACTGCACCTTCTGTTTTACCAGGACCCAAGGCAGATCATGTCTCAAAGGCAAACTGCCACTACCCACTCAGGAAAGAGTCACCAGAGATTTCTGAAATAAAGCTGAGAACCCAGCTGCATATCCTGCACATCTCGATACCCCCTCAAATCCCTTTAATTTCTGTCTGTTGACAGATTCTCATCTTTCATGCCCTCCAACCACGGAGCCATTTTTGACTTATGTAATGCTACAGCAAATGTTTTCACCACAAAGTTGTCCACACACGGGAACAAGCCTCCCAGAGAGGTATCTCTATCCTTGGAGACACCTGAAAATCAGACATTCAAAGTCCTGAGCAACACTGTCTAAATTCAAAGCCAGCCCTGATTTGAGCAGGAAGGTGGATTTATTAGGATATATTAGAATAAGGCTTATTGGTGATTTTTATCTTCCCTTTGGTCCAGTCCTGTCTGCCAGCTCTTAATTGGTGAGCCCAGGAACCCAAGCCTAATGGTAACCTATCCACTGCCCTGCCAGAACCTTGGCTGGGGTTAGGTACAGCTTGGTGAGTTCCTTCCCTTCTGCATCAGCCCAAGTAGTATTTAAATTTTATCTCTACAATTAAAGGAGTCCAGGGTTTAATTTTACCTCCACTTGCAATGTGCAGCATTTCCCCTTGCACTGTGCTTCCTACTCCCTCAGAGCACCTTGCTGTGTTTCCATTCACACATCATTTCTTGCTGGTTTCTCATTTACATCATAATACCAAAGTTGCTGTTTACACTGAGCTGCACAAAGGTATGTTTTACATCTTACTGTGGTGTGATCATTAACATCACACTGCTGGCCCCAGGGAGTTTCATGACTGGATTCAGATCCATCTGTCCTGTGTTCCCAACAGGGGTTCCCCCTGCAGGCCTGAATATTTTGGCAGGAGACAATTCAAAATGTGCAAAACACTACATGTCAGGCAGAATGTGTTACCTTAAATGATGATCTATTATTTGAATGTGCTTGTTGCTTTGTATCTTATCTCTTTAAAGAGCAGCCTCTTCAGAAATCATGGTGCAATCTATGCTCCATCACAATAAAAGTGCTAGGTACACCTGCAGTGAGGTAAACTCCCTTAACACTCTCAACCTATAGATAAAATCCCCTCAAAAGAATAAAAAAAGACATGAGATACCATTCCTTGTTTACAACTGGTACAAGGTTACAAGATTTCAGTGTATTCCCTTTATAGGTGTGCATCTCAAAGCTGTACATATAAAGTTTCTATCACATCTATCTACATAGTCTGTCTGGAAACTAAACTAAAGATACACATGGCAATTCTGCAGATTTGACCCACACAGCCACAGACTGATACAGCTCTGAGCATTAATTGGTGGGGGAGCCAGGTGTTTTGGTGTGCCAGCAGCCACGCTGTCCACAGGCAGTGGGATCCAGGCAGGGGGACGGAGACATCTGCTTTGGAAGTAAACAACCACCTGGCAACCTAGGTGAAAACATGAGCTACAGAGAAAAATGAGTATGGTGAACATGTCTTTTCCTTATAGGAAGTCCTGTAGAGGTTCTCTCACTTTCAGGATTGGCTTCAGTAGGAGATCATCCTTTTTTTATTTCTCCTCAGTTGTATTTACACTTTGAGCTTACTGCAGCTGCCCTTGAACTCTCTCCCACTGTGTCCATCTACTGTTTGCTCAAGTACTTTAGAACAGATATCTCAAGATTAAATTTTAAGGAACATGTGTAGATGAACAAAATTTGGCAACTTTTTACCTTCACGCATGAGAACAGAACTTAGCTTGTTTCCTGCTCTCTTCTCCTCTATGTCCTTGGAGGGAAGAGACACTTCCATCTGCACTGGTGGGAAATGTCTCCTCAGCATTGAAGACAAAGTCATTCCTGACACTTGGCACAGAGTATGCTCAAAACTGCAGCCTTAAAGTGGCTGGGTTCTGTGAGAGAAATATGAAAAAAAAATTACTAACTGAGTAACAAATTTGACAGAACTTATCCTAAACAATAGCAATCTCTGTAGGATTCTCAGAAGTTGCAAGGCACACACTTGCAAACAGAGGTGCCCTCAGGAGAGATCCACAACACAAATTGGGCCCCTAGGCTGGCTTTGGGCTGCATCCTTTCATCTGTAATACACAGCTCAGGATGACCTTTAACTAGGAAAAATAAAAAAGGGAGGTGACTGTTACTGAGTCACACAGAGGGGAAAAAAATAAGGTGTGAATTATGATGAGGATGAATGGAGAATATTTAGCAAATCCTAGGAGGCAGAATATTTTGAGAAGGCTTCTGGATGGGGCAGAGACACTAGCAGCACTGGGTTTGCAGAAGTAGTTGCTTTGGTGCAGGTTTGTAACCAGGTTTCCCTTGGTTTTCTCAGGATACATGTCTGAAGTCTGAGATTTCAAAATCCACAGGCACTTTTGAAAATCTTGGTTCCTTATATATTCCCACAATGCTCAAATAACTGAGAACTAAATGCAGCTACAAGGGTCAGGTGAGGTATCTGTCTAGGAAGCAGCTGGGTCCAGATCCAGCATATTCAGCCCCAGGAAACTCCATCTCACTCTCTATCCCCCGCTGCAAGTAACAAGCCCAAAGAGGAAGGGAGAATCCTCAGTATCTGTCCAATATTTGCAGATGAAAAAGAACCAAAAAAAAAACACCTCAGGATCACTCTTTTTCCTCCAGCGTAGAGCTACAAAGTCAATATAATTGTGTTGCAGAGATACCAACCTGGTTTTAAACAAGCTGTGGTACAGACAGCTACACAGATGTGATAGAAGTACCTTATCCAGCATAGACTGGATAAAAATCATCAATTCATTCACTCTCTTGAGGGAGCTTTGCAACCAATGGTGGCCACTGTCTATCCTTTTCTACATTGCTTACTCCACACAGAGTAGGTGGCCTGAAGCAAGTTCAGTCATGCTTGTATGTACTCATGGCTACAGGAGGAACAGAAGAACCCTCCTGAGTGACTTATCTCCACATGTACCACCCATGTCACAAACTCAGGCACGGCTCCAGGATCCCTGCCCTCGCCAACAAGCCCAAAGCTGCCTTTGCTTGGGGCTGCAGGGGAGAACCCGGAGGCTCTGCCTGCTGCAATGCAACCTCATGCCAGTCAGAAGAGTCATGCAGAGGAAGGTGGAGGGGAAAAAAATCACCGAGAATTAATCAAGCCATCATCAGTGACTCCAGGTGCAATCGCTGTACAAGAAAACCAAATAAATCAACCTACAGTTAAAAATAGCCTTTTTGATTACTGTCTTCAGTCTTCGTCTAAAGGCAGTGTAATGACACAGTGTTCTCTCAGGAACTAACCCTTGGCCAACAGTTTACAGCTCCTGCCCTTAGAGCTGGTCAATACTTGAAGAAGATATAGATGCAGGTTGATCAGAGGTAAAAGGTACCTGTGATGCACACATCTGCTCCTGCTGGACCCCAGGTCGCTCCCCACAGTGGGGAAGGAATGTCCAGCACCCCCATGGCCACGCACAACCCTCCATGGCCAAAAAGCCAAGGAAAGCGAGCGCAGCCATCAGCCAAAGGCCACGAGTGCTCACTGTGGGCAGCTGGCCCCGCAGGAAAGGCTTGTATTGCTCCCCGTGTGTGCCCCGGGACAGCAGCCCTGCACCTCGGGGTGTGCAAGGACACCCAGCCCCGGCGTGTTCCTCATGGTGCCCATAAAACGGGGGGTTATAGGAAAGGCACAGAGCAGGGACGCGAGTTAATTTCAGCTCCTTTGGGTTCATGTTCAAACGCCGCCGTGCCCTCAACAGCAGACCCGCTGTCGCCGGAGTCAGCGATTCCAGGGCGTTCTCACCCAGGAACTCTGAGTTTAAAGGATTTAGGGCCGAGCCCGCGGGGACCGGCCCCGCACGGACCCGAGGGGACGGTGCCACCTGCTGCCCTCGGTGTGCACTGCAGGCGGGCCGGGGACAGGGAATGGGAACGGGAACGGGGTAGGGAAAAGGGAGAGGGGATAGGGGAACGGCATAGGGGATAGAGGACAGAGGAAAGGGATAGGGAAAAGGGAGAGGGGATAGGGAAAAGGGATAGGGGAACGGGATAGGGGATAGAGGAAAGGGATAGGGAAAAGGGTTAGAGGATAGAGGATAGGGAAAAGGGATAGGGGATAGGGAAAAGGGATAGGGGAACGGGATAGGGAAAAGGGATAGCGGTTAGGGGATAGGGGATAGGGAACAGGGGATAGGAGATAGGGATAGGGAAAAAGGATTGGGGATAGGGATAGGGGATGGGGTAATGGGATAGGGAAAAGGGATAGGGGAACGGGATAGGGAAAAGGGAAAAGGGATAGGGGATAGGGGAAAGGGAAAAGGGATAGGGGATAGGGGAGCAGAGGCAGAGCCAGTGCTGTCCCACACACACACATCCCCACACACACTCCCCTCCCCGGGGCTCCCTCACGGTGATCGCCACCAGCATCGCCGGCGCTCCCAGAGCCGTCCCAGAGTCCGGCAGAGCCCGAGGGGTCAGAGCCACCAGGGAGACACAGAGCCTGTGTCTGAACCCCCGGGCGGCCTCAGCTAATCTCATTTTGATGCAGTCTCTGTTACCTTTCCTTTATCGGTCATCCCAGTTATTGGTCATGGAATCACAGAACATCCTGAGTTGGGAGGGAGCCACCAGGCTCGTCTGAGCCCAGCTCCTGGCCCTGCACAGACACCCCAACCATCCCACAGGCCATGTGCCTGAGAGCCTTGTCCAAACACTCCTTGAGCTCTGTCAGCACTGGGGCTGTGACCACTGCCCTGGGGAGCCTGTTCAGTGCCCGACCACCCTCTGGGGGCACAAACCTTCCCTGATATCCAACCTCAACTTTCCCTAATATCCAACCTAAACCTTATCTGATATCCAACATAAACCTCCCCTGATCTCCAACCTAGACTTTCCCTGGCACAACTTCATGTCTTCCATGTCACAGGTCACAGAGAGAAGAGGTCAATGCTGCCCCTCCAACTCCCCTCATGAAGACGCTCCAGACCCCCATTGCACCACAACCCAGAATCGTCTAAGCTCCATTGGAAATGTAAATCTGTAATGCCAGCTACTCCTTCTATTTAAAGAGGAAAAATCACTCTGATTATGCTCCTTGCTTGCAGTTCGTGTTTGCATGCTCCAGCATTCATCTGCAGCTCAGTGTTTACACAGAATACACAACCTGTAAGTCTAAGATTTGATTACACAGAAAGATGTTCCAGGAATGTTACACATAAATACATGGCCTCAGTGCAGTCTGATTCATCCAGACTAATTTTTTCAGACTTCTGACCTCACATCATTTGCCCAAGAATGTTCTCATTTGTCCAAGTACCATCAACACTGACAGCAACAAGTCCTCACCCCATAACTATGTGTTCTCCTGCTGGCATCTGGCTCAAGGAATCTCTGACAATTACGAAGAGTGAAGTTAGGAGCTTTTCTGAGCTTGCAGGGAGAAGGTACATAGTCCCTACTAGAAAACCTGGAAAAACGGGTAGCTCTTCTGAAATCATGTTCCAAAATAGATCTGACTCACTACTTAGTGAGTCACTGACCTGGCTCCACAGGAGGAACCACAATGCTGCACTGTCCAGACCTCCTTCACTGGCTCAACACCACAGCCACTCATCAGCAACCATGTCCAGGCAGAGACTCCCTGCCCAAAAGCCTCAGGATCTGCACAGTGCAATCTCCTCCCTTACAGCAGGGGAGTCATGGCTATGGATGGTGTTGTGCTTCCTCCATTCATCAAGGACAGCGTACTGTCCTGCAAAAGCGCCAAATTCAGTGTTAGGATAATGGAAGGAATTCAAGTAACATTGAGACATTTCCACAACAAAATAATCAATAGCAATCTCGACCACTTTGTGAGTAAGCACCAATAAACATGCAGTTTGACCTGAGCATGACAACAAAGTCCTGATGTCTCTGTGTTACTTCTTGCTTTCTAATCTATGCAGGTTGATATAACCCACCAATGGAAAAAAAGAAAAACACTTCCCAGGGCTGCTGTGAAGGGAAACTCACTGAAATATGGGATGCTTTGGTAATGGAGATTCTTTTGGTTTTTGGCTACTTCCTTCATTGATGGGCTTATTACTGTAAAAAAATTGAAGAAGGAAAGAAAACACAAATATTTATCAGTGTGTTTCATTAAAAATTCAGAATATTACCATTATTTTTAGCTATGTTAAAAAAGCATGATATTTCAGAGAGGGATCACTTATCCATCTTTATTAATAATTCCCTATTGTGAACAAGAAGAGTATCATTTTCCTTACACCTTTAGGGAACAAACAATTTTCCTATTTTCTATGATGCTAATACAGTTTTAATGGCTGTAAATTGTGCACACATAAGAAGTGAAAGATTCCTATAATTTCAATCTACATGAATGTCTCAGCTGCAGCATTTACCTTATTCTGACTGACTGATTTTAAAATTACACAAATGCCCCCACAGATCTTTTGAATTAAAAGAAGATACAGATTCTGGTTTAAAGTGTGAAGTTAGCCTCCTGAGGCAGGCAAAGTAATACCGTACAAATCCAGATTCCAGTATTTTTTCCACATCAAAATGAGCATTTTTTGAGCAAATTTGACTGGTAACCACAGCCCACATGTATCAAATGACCTGATCTGGAGGAGGATGCTGATTCATCACCACACCAGGCAATGAATTTCCTTGGGCCACACCAGCAGCAAGGGTAGCTGAAACAGAGGATGGGTTGAACGAACCCATCAACCTGCAGCAGAGGAGAAAGCAGCAGCTGTGATGAGATTCAGGTTCCTCATAAGACCACTCATGTTGCAGCATAAAATCCACACTCTTTTTCAGAATTTATCCTGCAGTCAGAGGCAATTTAGTGTTACCCTATTTGTGACAGTAGATCTACTGCTGCAGTCTACAATACACCATTAGCACATTTCTGTCTCTGCTGGCTTTCTGCGACCTAATGGTGAGACACCGACTATTACTAATCAAATTATTAGCAGCTGGAATAAATGCACAGGAACGGCCCATCCTAGAACCTTTCTGTTAGCAAGACCTTGTTGGAGATGAGAGGGGGCAGCGCAATTAAACAGTGCTTGCCACCACTGAGTCTCAAACCGGTGGTTTCCCTCTTGCAACCTCCACACTGTGGAATAACAGGCATCCAAAATGAAGAAAGCAGCACAGGCTATTTGCACTCACAGCTCGAGGACTGTGTTTCTGCACTGAACCACTGTCTTTTTATTAAAGGTCATTCATCAGGTGCAATGTCAAAATACAACTTGTCTTCTAAACTGGCGGTATGAAATGTCTCAGATGTACCTACAAAACTTCCCAATAAATGGAGGGGAAGAGCATGCTCCATTTTGAGCCAGGGGGAGTGGGGAAGAGAGACAGAGCCAGATGTCACCACAGAGCAGATAAACTCAGAAGGTATGGCTTCTGGAGGAGAACAATACATTCGTAATATAATTATGGCAGAATGGGAAAAAGACTGATAAACTAAATAGCCTTAACTCACTCCCCAAGTTCTAAGTGGTGATGTGTTCACTGGTTTAACTTTCCACCAAGATTACAGCGGTGTGACATTGGAGCCTATGAATTTAGATAGCTCATTGGTTGTAGGAGACTAAACACGTACCCGTATCAAGTATGTTTTCAGATCCTTCAAACATGAGGAGAATTCAGGTAGAGTATCATGTGCTACTGCCGCCTGGAGTCTCTGACACAGCTCTGAATTTCTATTACAGCTTTTATACATAACTTTCAGACTTCATTAATTCTGGTGAAATTATGATTCGTCTTTCACTTTTTTTAAGGTTACGTGTGACAAAAAAATTATGCTTTCAATTTGTAAAACCAAATACCTACGTGGGACCTGTCGCCACCAACAGAAGCTCCAAACAATCACACTGATGGGGTTAATTGGCATTTTAAAATAAATCACTGCCTCCAGATTGATTTATTTTCCCCCCTCTCTTTACACAACATTACAGCGTTTCTCTATAATTATTCAATGCTAAGTTCATGGGTTTGAAGCAGACGACTGCCGACTTAGGAAATGGTGTTTGATTTGTTGCCATGGAAACATCTTGCTGTAGATGTACTCTAATCCCATGACAACTCTGTCTCTCAAGAACCATTTTTTCTGACATAATAAAAATCTGATCAAGGTCAGATTTAATAACAATCTCAGTTCCCAGACTTTATTTCGTAAAGCTTTAGCAGAGTTATTTTTTTTTTCTGAAGGGATTCTCTGAAAACTTTGTTTATTTTCTTAGCCAGACTGGAATTTATTCCCTAAAATACATAAACCTGGTGTGGTGTCATGTAAATTTACATGCACCTTTTGTTATGGTATAATTGCATCACTAAAAGAAAGTTACTTATAATTGTTTATGTTGTCTTGACAGATGTTAACATTTTACATAACATTGTTCCCACTAATACATACATTTGGGATATCAATAACACTTATCATTTCCTAACAACTGGTGTTTACATAGTAGCAAATGCCAGCGTAGCTTAACTTTTCGTTGAGCTACATGTTTCATACTATAATGTTTTTCTGAACTATTTATCACAGGCACATTCAAACCTGGAGGACTGGAGACAAGCACCAGTGTTTTATGTGTTCCACCAAAAAATAAAACCAACACATGTGCAGAAGAGTCATAGTAATAAAAATAATAATAATAAAAAAAGATTGACTCAGCAATGAGGAACTTGTCAAGAACTCAGGCATGAGTGTGGGAATTTTTTTCCCTCCTTGGCACAACTGTATTTGTCCTTCAGCAGTTCAGTACCCACTGAACTGCCTTTGAACAGTAACAGCTCCCTGGGAAGAGAGACTCAACTAAATCAGCTCAGCTACACACTTAAGGATGGGCTTTCAAAAGACACTTAGCACCTGACAATGCTGAGAGACAAGGAAGTTTCAGAAACATCTTTTCATCAACTTCAGCTCAGCCTTTGGGAAACTGAGTTCTTAGGACTATATGGTCCCGACAGGTGGGGCAGGAACCAAACTTGGATTGCCAGTGGGCACTTCTCTATTCATGCTACGTGTCCAGTATGACTTCAGAGCCACTAGAGAGAGATTTTACATGTTCCTGTCACCCTAAAGCACATATCAAAAAGAGATCAGGTGAAAATCACAGCTTAGAAAACATGTAATTTCCACTGATTATAAAAGGAATGCAAACTAATTCAGAGACAAGTATCTCAGATATTCAGTCCCAGAAGCACTGTCTGCAAACCAGGTCTGAGACAGTAAAGAGAATAGAAAGAATACACTCGTCCTACAGCAAAAATCTATTTATCCATGTCTATTTAGTCTTATGCATATCAATGCTTCCATCAGAGAAAATTTATGATTGACTTCCCTCTGTCAACACCAACAGTGATCCTGGAACTCCCTAATACATTGCATGGCAGTATTTTCTGTCATAACTATCCATGTTTCTTATTCCTCCAAGCACAGCTTCACACATATAGATGACTTTTTCTGCCTGTATCTTTTTAACTATCTAACACTGAACTATTTGATCTGCTCTGGAAATTGGTATCACATCCTTGTGACAAACGTTCATTAACCTGTGTTACAGTACTGCTTTGGACTCGCAGGCCACAATGGATTATGCAAAGTACTCCACAAGATACATTGCAGGAAGCTTTCACCTCAGGTGGGTGGGTAATGGTCTCTGCCCAGTGTGGTCTCTGGCACTCAAGTTCAACCAGTGACATATCACAGCAAAGAGAATTTCTGGGACCAATGTAAAAATGTGAGGAGTTTATTCAGAAAACTTTTATTCTGTTGTACAATGCCATAACGAAGACATATGAAACCACAGAAACTGTCATTTAATGTAAGGATTGCAACAAATTTTGTACATTATTATGTGTTCAAAACCAGCAGCTTTTCCATATTGATTTTCAAGTGTCGCACCACAGGCAGAATATAAACCCTTCTTATAGCCCAGAAAAAACTGAGCTACATCTGTTCTTTGACATTACAGGTGATAAAGCATCACTTTGATGGCTCAGCTGAGATCAGAGCACATCCTAGGTACCACATAGACACACACTAAGATGCAGCATCTGCCCTGCAGAGCTTTCATTTTAAGTACTGTGAGACAGAGTGAAAAAGGAATTATTCATATTCCTGTGCTAGAGGTCAGGAAGCTGAACCTTGGGCTTTAACTACAAGATTGTCCTTCTTTTTGCATTATCAGTATAAACAAGGATTATTGTCAGTATTATTGTGACCAAATAAGAAAATCTGAGGCAGCTTCAGTGAAGATTGTGGCATACATGCTGTTTAAAGCTCTCATGCTTGGCCTACAGGCACAGAGACAGAAAATACTGATGTTACTGCTGTCGAACTTTAAGGTACTGATCAAAAACCCTGAGCCCTTTCTACTGATGTTGTAAACATGCACACATTTACACACACCAAAGGATGGTTTCTGCTCTGAAAAGCAAGGGGTCCCATGAGGATACAGCTGCAAGATCCATGTGTCAGTAAATACAGCATTGCCAGGCTGTCACTCTCAGCATCCAACCTCCAGGTGAAAATGCAATATAAGAGAAAAGGCCACCCAGCAGGACGAGTCAGTCAGGAACTCTACAGCAAAGGGAACAGCAAATCCCATTCACCCAGGCTGCCCTGCCACCCTCTTCAATAGAGTCAGCTAAAGGATTTGTGCTCTTCTCCATGCTTGCCTTCAAGCCTAAAGAAAGACGGGTTTAGTGACTTATCTCAGTGAGTGGACCAAGACTGTACAATAGCTGAGTGGTGTGCAAACATAGAACAAAGGACACCATTGAAACTAGAGAGCTCAGAAGTTGCTTCTACATTAAGGATGATCAATGTCTATTTTTCTTCTGTGTACTCTAAGCAGGATCCCCAATCTGCCCTGTTAAACACTGGAACTTGATCACTAACTACCAAGAACACGTTACAGACAGCAGCTTTAATTCCAAATATTGTCTGATTTTTCTATTATTTCCTCTTGGAAAGAATGTCAATCCTTATCTATTTCTACCCAAGCTTTTTCTATGGAAAAATAAAAATTATCTAAATAAATCTGTGTGGGTTGTTCTTTGGGTTGGATCTTTTTTTTTTTTTTTTAAGTGGTGGAGGAGAAGAAGGGAGGCGGTGCAGGGAAGGAAGGGATTTCAGAGCCCAGATTTGGAGCACTTGTAAAAGCAAAGTTGCCTTGACAACTGTAGCCATCTTTACATAGTAAATCTCTTTGTAGAGTAGAAGGCTGTTTTAATTCCTCATTTTTCCTCTCTGTCTACAAGGAGATCCCCTCCCACTCCCAGGTAAGGTTGTGTCATGCATACACTGGTTTACTTCAGTGTATACCCACAGTACAGCCTGTTCTCGTTGACTAAATCTGGAGTTTTAATAGATGTTATTTGACTTTTAAAAGCATTTCAGATTAAGATTTTCAGATTTAATTGACAGATATTCAATTTCAAAGCCCTAGTCTCATCTTCATAAATTGCTAATAGTATTTTATCCGAAACAGAGCTAACCTAATAAACAGATGAAACTTTGTTGTCATTTCAGCTGCTCAGAGCTCTGGGCTGTATATAATTGCTCTCTTCATTCTGCTTCAGATTAAACTTTTTCAGGATGTTGCAACGCCAAAACACACATTCTGACAGGAAACTGGCATCAAAGGTAAAGGGCTCACAGATATCTTTGGTGCTTTGAAACCATAGAAGGAGAGGCAACTGCTTAATTTACAACAGTTATTGCAGAGGAACAGAGGAGGGGAAGAAACAAAACACTGACTGAGGGACTCGAAGGAGTGCTCAGCTCTGGCATGTCAGTGCCACACGGCATAGGCACAGTTTGCCCAGAGAGGTGGTGGATGCACCACCCACGGAAACATCCAAGGTCAGGTTGGACAGGGATCTGAGCAACCTGATCTACTTGAAGATATCCCTGCTCATTACAAGATGGCCCTTTCAACCCAACCCATTCTGTGATTGCCCCCATGGCATTGTGAATATTCTGCAGATTGGGAAAAAAAAAAAACCCAAATAAACAAAAAAACAAACGACCAAAACAAGGGATGGAAATCCTTTTCTGCAATAAAATAAAAGAACAGCCAAATAAAATAATTTGTCATGATAAAAATTTCTTCATGCTGGGTTCTGGGAGGGGTATGTGTGTGTGGCTTCCAGTAAAGAATTTGAATTTTTCAAGAAGGACAGACGTTTTTCACCAAGTTTTTGATGCAATTTTCCACTCAGTAAAAAAATGGTTTTCATGGCTGGTCTTTAAATAGCTCTAGTTATAACAACAGCACCCACACATCTTCATACTCACCTTTACAGGAATCAGCATTTAAGTTTATAACAGAAGAACTGTGGAGATGTGTGTTAAATCATGCAGATTCCACCCTTCCAGCAGCTTCCCCCAAGGAATAATCAAAGACCTAAGAATGGCAATTCTTGTTACACACACACACAAGTGCCTCAAATAAAAAGCCAGGTGCTGCATTATGGTATGTGGGTATACACTTTCTTCCTTCTCCACCTCCAACACCCAGTGGCAATGTTTTCAGAATGAATTAATACAAAATCTGGCCCTTATCATCTCAATGTGCTGAACTGGCAGCTCCATTTCCTCAGTTAGAAGGTTTAAGGCAGGCCCTTGTGGGTTAATAAAGGGAAGTAGGTGGCAAATACGGTCAAGAAGGGATCCTTTCACAACTGGCCACCTGCAGCCAAACTGACCCTGTAGTGCCCTGCTGGATCCCCACGTATCATTGGAAGAAAATAGTGCAGCAAGAGCTGGGAATGAAGCTGAAATAAATGTGTGTATATGTGTGTGTGTGTGCACATGCATAAACACAGACAGGAGAGCAAACACAATGATCAAGCACATGAACTTGAAAGATAATTTTTAAAGGATCAGGAAGAATTGTAGAATTTCCTACTTGAATACCATTTTGATTCAATGAAATATTTTGTTGCCATCAGATTTTGAAGAAGCACCAATTTATTTGTGCCGCTTTTTTGCCCTTCCCAAACTTAAAAAATTCATGGGCAAAGATGCCCATTTTTTCGTTTATAAAACTATGGACTACTTATTTTCATTAAAAATGCTATTCTTGGTGAATAATCCAAAAATATACTTACATTTCGATAATCTTTCTTAACCACACTTTAAAATGTTTGAAATAAAGACTGATCCCTTATGAATTGGTTACGAATATAAAAATTGCTTTGGTTTTTTTGTCTTGGTTTGTATATGTGTGTGGTTTGGTTTGGTTTGGTTTTGTTGAGGTTTTTTTAATAGACTTTTTTCTAAGACATTGGGATCCACTGCAGCTTTTACGTGGATCTGTTGAGTAAACTACAAGCCACCTGTCACTCTGAGCCTCAGTTTCCTTTGTTGTAAAAGGCTACAACAACTCTGTCTTTAAAAAGCACTCTGAGGTCTGCAGATGAAGTAAACCATCTGATAATTGCCATCAATCAGAGCAGCATTCAAGCAACTAACGGCAAAATGCACCTCATCTCCTACATTAGTATCTGGATAAACATACATGGAAACAAATAATCAGAAAAGAGAAACCTGTTTTCATAGGAATGACATGTAATGATAAGGACATTTATTATACTTTTGGAAGGATAAAAGAAAATAAAGATGAGTGGACATACATCTAACTTCTTTTATAGAGTTGTATCTTGTTTGTAAAATCAACTGGCCCGTATTCTTCCTACTCAGAGGAATCTTTGATAATTCGCATGTGAAATTAAAGGCATCTTATTTATTCAGTTATTTATTATTCTCTGTAAAATGAGTTAGGAATTTGTCCCTGTGAATAATGTTAGCCATAATAGTTAATTTACTCCTATTCATTGGCAGTAATAAAAATGTACAAGGGGATGCAGAAACATTATTATTTCTTGCTTGAAGTGCAATTTCATGTGGTGAGAAAAACATGCTAATATGCTGCAAAGTGCTACAGGAATTTAGTTCTCAAAGGAATGGTGGTATTAAATGTATTCTGACAAGAAGGGGCTTTGGAAGGGAAACATTTATCTTCATAAAGTCATTAAATTTACTGAGCAGCACTGCATTCTTACTGCAATCTGCTCACTCCATTAAAGGCAGAGCTGTGGAACAGTCTCTGCTGTATTAGGAGCATCTACATTTTTGAAAATTGTAATAATGGGGGGAAAAGAAGACTCAAGGAGGGGGAAATAATATGTCCTTCTTTAAAAGAACCTTCTGCATTAAAAAAAAAGAAACCATAAACCACAAACCCACAAAAAGCCTCAGAAATCACCACTCAAAAAAACCAAGTTTCACTGCCTACCTCAGGAAAGAAATATATTTTAGGGGTACTTAGAAAGATAAGACTTTAAAACACTGAAAAGAGGACTAATGGCTTTGAAGGCATTGGCAGCACATAATTGGCATGTGAGGGATGCTCAAAGTAAAAGGGTGGGAAGAGCAGCTTTGCACATTGATACTTGATCTGTAACTACCTGCTCATGCTCGGGCTTATGGCAATGAAATGGAATTAGAGCAAGTAGACAACTCCTGAAACTGGGGATGCTCTTCTCAGTGCCATTTCCCATGCAGTTGGACACTTTATTTTTCTTTGTCCTACCTAGCTATTTAAATATAAGTAAAGAGATAAAAATCTCTGTGTATTGCAGTGCTTCAGTAACATTTTGGGAAGTCCAAATTTCAGATAACCCAGTCGAAAAGCTTGGGTCAAAGTCATACCACAATAATCTGCACAACTGAGGAGGAAAGTCCCTCCTCCAAAAGGAGCAGGGGAACTTCTCTGGCCAGAAGAAATTGAGCAAGGATGTTTGTTTTTTTACAGAAAACTTAGCACACTAACTTCAGAACTAACACAATCCTGAAATTAGTCATGCCTGTGAACAGACAATCATGATCCAGACCCTGACGCCTAGGTAGTAACTGATTTCTGGATCTAGTAGGTCTGACGAATGACTTTGTAATGGCTTCATACCACAAGTGCATCAGTTCTGCAGATTATTGTTCTCCCACACTTAACATCTGGGTTAAAGATCTGAACCTCCTGGCTTTGTTCTGTCTCTAAATGTGCCAGATAAATATAGTGGCTAGAAGTTAGATAGCCTGCAGAATAACTGTACAATCATACCAATTTCTAATATACTTGCAGTCAGTTGCAACCTTGCTGTAAAACAGAAGGGGAAAAAAAAACTACATCAGGAAACCACAGACTTCCCTAATGGGTTACAGTGCATAATTGAGTATAAAGAATAGTTATTGCCTGAACTACAGTTGAACTGAGATTTCCAGCTTCCCTTGCAAATGTTCTGCTACTGCTGCTAAGCCATAGCAATAATTTCTAATTGTGTGGGTTTTAAGTGAAAATAGCAAGAAATGCTGTTCGATTGGTTACCGTAAACTATTCCTTCCAATGCTACCGGGTCATTGGAACGAGTCCTGGAATTCAGAGGTCTTTTACCTAAACAACAGTAGCAGAAGCTGGAAACTAATGAAGCAGGGCTGCAGTAGCATCACGCCCATTACACGATTAGAGGGACAGCATCGGACATCATGAGATTGTCACACACCTTGCTAATGAACCATGTTTTACACACATTTAATTAATTAATTATGGCTGAAGTCATTCACTGCTAGCCAGCAACTGCTTTATTATACACAAACCTGACCACCTTATAAATACCACACCGGAGTGCTAATGAGCTATTAAGTGGGACTGCACGTTACCAGCAATTTTGTGGGAAATCAAGTAATAAGAGATCAAATATCAAATAAAAGAGCTTTTAATCCAAGTGAGATAATTAATTGCACCTCCTGTCTCACAGCTTTCCTAGTACTTTACAAGAAAAAAAGAGCTTTCTCATCAAGTTAATTTGATCATATTGCCAAAAACTTTTTTTTTAAATTATGAGTGCCATTTAGCAAATATGACAGGAATTATTATTATTTACATAGCAGTTTCTCCTTGGAATCCCAATACACTCCACAGACATCACTCAAATATACGGGGAAAGACAGTCAGTAAGCCCCAAGA
Organism: Campylorhamphus procurvoides; assembly: GCA_013396655.1. Classification (NCBI taxonomy): domain Eukaryota; kingdom Metazoa; phylum Chordata; class Aves; order Passeriformes; family Dendrocolaptidae; genus Campylorhamphus; species Campylorhamphus procurvoides. The sequence goes on from WBMV01007081.1 coordinate 1,548,571, forward strand.
GCTGAAGGGATGGGTGAGGGAGCAAAGAGGGAAGGTTACAGTTTCTGCACAGGAGCTAATAAGGCTCTTCTACTTTTGCAGATTTCATTCCTCAGCCATCCACTTGCTTCTCAAAGCCAGGGAGACCATAAGCAGGGTGCAGAGAACATCCAGTGCACTCTGCCAAAGGCCAGGAAGAGCTGCAGTCCCTGAACACCAGGCAGCTCTCAAGGGCAGGCGAGGCAGGGAAGCAGGGTCAGAGCCTGCCCCTCCAGTAGCAGGGCTTGGTGGGCTCTGCACAGAACAGTCTGCAAACACCTCTGTGTCCCAAAGCCCCCCTGCACCTGCACTGCTCTGTTGACACCAAGGACCTGTTGCCCCTGCACATTCCAGCCTGGAATAAGGTGTTTATGAACACATTTCCTCACGCACCAGCTGCATTTAAAAAACAAACAAAAAAACACAAAACAAAACAAAAAAACCAAAATAAACACAACAACAAAAAAGAACAGAAAAAACAAAACAGCCACTAGCAACACCATCCCACATAATTTTAGGTGTTCCCAGAGTAATAAAAATTAATTCTGCTCTGACTTTATTTTTCACTTTATCATAAGCAAGATCATAAGACAGTATGGAAGATGATCAGGACATTTGAGGAGGTTTAAAGCAAGCTGGGGTTTTTTGGAAATCAATATCAAGAAGGCCCCAGCTCAATTTTGCAGCCTAAATAGCATTTTTGGGCTTGTGTGTGCAAATGTGTTATAAATCCCTGGGGCCTTGATAGTGCTTTTCTACTGCAGTTTCAGTCAAATATAGGCTGGCCATGACTTCCATAACACCCATAAAGTGTCAAAAATAATGTGATGAAAGCATACTTCACTTCTCCCTGGATCCAGAATTAAATGTTCACTATGCTTAAAAGTCTTATTATTTTTTTAGTTCACTGGCTCTTCCCATCATCTCTGTTATCCAATTATTTCCTTTCTACACGGGTTTTTTTCCCATAAACATTCTAGTCTTCCAGCATTCTACAGCCCATCGTTAGTTAATTCCAGTTGACTTTTATCATTTGTACTCTCCCTAATTGGTTTATCACATTCCTATTTCCTTCTCAATCCCTTTCCATTTTTATTTTCCTACCTTCTAGCTTCCTCATGTTTATTTCCCTCCTACATACACTATGATTTTTATTGATGCTGAATGCAGCCTGCAGGCCAAAAATAATAGTCAGTCCAAAACCAAGTGACCACAGTTCTTCAGTTTTCCACAGATTAATCTCAGTAAAGAGGTTCAATTTGGCTAAATTTCCTTTTCTATATTTCTAGCTACTGAAGAAGCTGCGCATACAATAAATATTTAATAGGAAATCCCCTCCAGCTGAATTCAGGCCCCACAGCATCTCATTACCATGTCTTGGAATAGCATCCTCATTGTCACTTGCTTAATTATGCTAAGAAAGAGTTGAATTGTGTGGCTGTTGGGATCAGAAAGTGATTAAATTCACTTGGCAAGACTTTGGATATCTCATTATGGTCCTCATTTAGCACTTCTAATTGAGTCCATTTTTAAATTTGTAAAAAATCTTTCCAACAACAGCAAATATTTCCTTAACTTTAACAAATTTCTGCCATGAAGAAGAATCATGTAAACATTAAAAGCAATCTGATGACCTACTGCACCACTGATTTTTTTGAACGACTCTCACCCTTACAAAAAAGGGAACTGCAACTCCCTGGAGTAGACACCTACTTTCAAATGGAGTTCTCTTACCTATGCATTAACACTTGGTGAGGACCTTGCCCTCTATAAATGATCACAAATGACAGCTTGCTCCCAACAAGTCCCCCTGGCCTCTACTCCTCAGCAGTTTTTTGAGAGTTTGTGTCCTCATTTCAGGTGGGAGCATCAACATGCTGAAGGTGAACATGAGGGGCTGCTGGGAAGGAGGTGATTTCTGCTTTAAGAGTTGCTACCAAGCTTGCAGGAAATCCAATTCTCTGAAGAAAACCAGCAGAAGCACTAGGTATCATTTCAATCACAATTAACGTGTCAAAAGGAAACTCAAGTGATGCACAAGTGCCAGATATCTGCACAGGGGGTTAATTTCATCCTAAGTCAGATGGCAAGAGAGTGCTCTATTAAAATCAACACACATGCAGTTTACCAGCATAGATAAAGTTCTTATATTAGTATTGGGAGAGCCTCTTCATTATATCATAAAACAAATGCTCATAGCAACAGCTATGTACAGTCAGAAATAAGCTAGGTTGTTCACAGACTCAGATTTGGATGAAACTTTTCAAAAACAGCATCAGGAAAACACATCTTTGTGGGTAATGTTTTTGCTAATTGAGTCCTATCTGAGTGCAGAAACACTGATGAAAGTCTGTTCCAGTGAGATATAAATAACATACCTATAACGTCTGAAATTAATCATCATTAAAGAATTAAGACTTTGAAGGGCAAGAATTAGAACTGTGTATCTTACAACTTCTCCCACAAAAAGAAAACAAAAGAAATACTTCTTACAAACATCCTTACCAGTCTTTAAAACCAACAGCCATAATTGTTGTGACATCTTCATTTTGTAGAGGTGTAGGCAAATGAAAGAAGACACTTTAAGAACCCCTGAAACAATTCTACTGCAAGAATAACAAAAAGAAGTGATATGAAAGATGAAATTATGGAGCATATCAGCATCCAATAAAGCATGCACATTTCTATTGTCTAGATGCAAAAACAGCTGGGGAAAGGTTATGTGACTTTGCTGAAGCTTACACAAAAATACCAGTATGACCTGAGAAACAGACTTTAAATGAAACCCTTGTCCATGCAGAGCCCAGCTGGGAGACATGTGCTCTGACTCAGCACAGCACCCTCACTTTTAGTCTGCTCCAGTACCTGCTGTGCTAAAATGGCCAACTATCCCCGCCCAAGCCTTATGCAGAGAAGTACATAGAGCAAGGCACTTAATTTTCAAAAATCTAGTAATTTCTTTCTTATCCCTGTAGAAAGACTTAATTTTGCAGGATCTCCCAAGCACATGGTCTTCTTTTCAGCAAAGCATGAAATTTTACAGCTTCCTTCTTTGCAGGTGTGAACTTTCCACAAGAGGGTCGATATCTGTTCAGCATAACTGGGGATTTGACCCTTTACTTTGAACACAATTGCCATAGAAACGTTTTATTCCTAGAGCTGCGTAACAATGTTCTAAAGACATCCTTAACTACTGCAAAGCCCAGATTTTGGTAGTCTGTCTTAATTGTGTGAACTATGAAATATTTAGAGGCATAAGCATCTCTTCTACCAGTTCTTTAAAGTCTATTCAGAGAAACAAAGGAAAAAATGAAATGGCAGACAAAAGCCCAAAGCCTCAAGGCCACCATCAGCCCAAGGATTTGTGGTTCTCCTGAGTGCATTTTTTTTAGTGTCTCTGTTCAAGTTGGTACAGGAGATTGACTTTTAAGGTTGATGGTATTGATCTAATTCACGGCCCTATACTCATTTATCATGATTCTTTAATCAATAGCCCAGCTACTTAAGATAGTAGGAATTCAGGTCCTTATTTATCTAGATGACATTTTGATAGCACCTTTCTCCTCGGGGGTTCTTGTCTTTTAGGTCAGTGCTTCGTTTCACCTCATCTTTCCCCAAGGTGTGTGACCAGTGGGAAGACATTAATGCCTCTTGCCCCAACTTATGCTTGGGTGTGGCAGCATTACATTTTGGACCCCTCAGCAGATTTTGTCATTGTAAGGGCAAATGTATCAGGTGCTGAGCTGGTCAAAGCTGACATTCTTTCAGCAGAGCCATGCTGATTTTCAGCAGACTGAGCGCTCTCTTTCACAACCCACACACAGGCATCTTTACTTCTAACACAAAAGGAGCTGTTGAAGCTTAACCAAAAGATGCTCCCAAGTACAACAGGTCTCATTGTTTCATCTCTTCACCTTTTCCTCCCTTAGCATCAAAAGTAAGCTTCAAGAGAGGGCTTACTGTCAGACTCTTCAATAAGATCTTCAGTTCTCCAGAATGAAGCAGCTTGTCTGGAGCACTCATCTGTTCCTGCTTTACATGGATCCTCTCCACCCCTGAAGTTCTATCAAAATACATGCTGGAAATGACATAACCACAAATCCACACTTGCCTCTCTAAGCAGAAATACATGGTTTACTTATTCATTTTAAAGATCATTGCTATGCCGATGTTCTTTGTTAGGATGGAGGATTTTTGCTTTCATTCCGGGAGGAGGCAAAGGTTAGTTGGCTTTTGTTGTAAATGCAATGTACCTCCACTGCAAAAGACAGCAGAACACTTCAGTGAAAGCAAGCTAGGAATAAACAGAAACCTGCTGGTCCTTCATGCTGAGAAATAAACCCTCTCAGGCTTTGAGTCATCAAAGAATTGTGTGCTACAGCACAGTCCCAGTGTACAGCACTGTATCTTCAGCTGGTGGGAAGTCAGGGAAGCTACTGCAGTTTCACAGCTGAACATCTGGTCCCTGCAAACAGGCTTTGCATGCCCCTGGCTGAATTTCTTTCAGCTCCTGTATCATGCGATATAAAAAGCACGAGGAAGAAAAGTTTGAGCCTTGAGAGTGAATGTGGCTGCATTATGAACCCGCTCCAAACTTTCCTGTTTCAAAACTGAATTCAGGGGTTTGATGGTCTGCATGTCTCAGAGTAACTGAAACACAAACATCCTGCAACTTTTTGCACAACTTGGCCCAGCCTCACCAAGTGTTACCTAGGCAATTCTCTGTCTGATTTCATGCAGACCAGTGTCAACACGTCCTGTTCTGCAATCTCTTCAGAGATCAGTTGGGAACAGAACAGCTTCTGCTGCAAAAAATAGGCTCCGCAAACTTCCAAGACATGAAAAAAATGCTGTAAGTTGCAGAGGAAGGTTGTTGGAGAGAAGGCAAGAGAGCAGAGACAATGAGTTTTCACAGCTGTATGAAAACTCCCTTTATAACCTTTTGCTATGATTTACAAGAAACCATTACTCTACCAAAGAACCCCAAACTTCCTAAAGCTTCGATTGGATAAATGTTAAATAATTATAATTTACTAATGCAAATGCAAACACAAGGACAAACACGCTGTGACAGTGGTAGTGCTGTCATTCTGAGCACTACTTTGTTTCAGAAGGAATTCCACCTATTGCCGGGAGGTTGCTCAGGAACTGTGGTGTTACTGCAAGCCAGGGCTGTGGGATTCTTTCCCCCCACACCTTTCTCCTGCTACAGACATGCCTTCTCTCACTAGAGTGTGGTGGCTCCACATAGTGAGTGAGTGGCTGCTGCTGAGTTTTCAGTGTGTCACCGTGATGGGTGTGTGCCAGCACAAGGCTAACTCAGTACAAAGCATCCAAACTGCTCCCCTGTCACTAGGAAGCCTTCCTATCTCATAAACCTCCTTTCTCAGCCTCACTGTTGGTTATAATCTCACTGAAAGACTGGAGATTATGTCCACCAGGGTCTTCAAAGTTCAGGTGGTACAATACAGTCACACTGCTTCCAATCCACATGTAATTATGAACTTCAAGACATTTGCACCTGAAAAATAGATCCCTTCTACTGCCTTAGAAAGTCACTCCCCCCTAACAGTCTCCCTAAACTCACCGTAACACTGTGGATGAAATCTATTCCTCTACTCAAGGTCTTCACGTTCCTTTCCACTGTTACCAAAGGTTTATCTAGGAGGGAAGTTGTGCTTGAACCTTCTGCTGAGCTTTTGCACAGAGGGTGAATTTCACCAGACTATTTACCCAAAGTCATTGCTTCCCAAATCAGTCTAACAACTACAGCTGCTCCCTGACATGCAGGGAAGTGCCATCTTTAAGCAGCTCTGCCGCAGCTTGTATCTCAAAGGCAGAATAAGTAATGTGGGGTGACAGATGCTTTCATAGCGGTTTTTGCATTGTAGAACTTACACAGCACATACATAAATATATCTACTACACATGCAAGAAAGACTTTATTTACACATTTCCTTCTTGTCATATTTAATTCATACCCGCACACACTCAGTCTGCTATGTTCCAACTTGGCCAAATCTGTGTTCACCAAACTATCTTCCCTCAGCACTGCAACATCCTAAGGGCACACAACTGAGAGAAGAAGGAAAGCCTATTAAGTGATGAAGATGCAGTGTTTATAAAAATTAAAATGTGAGCTGGGTGTTTGGGAAAGAATGAAAAAAATCAAGAGCTGCATTGAAGTACGCTGAATAAATTTAAAATATTAAATCAGGGCCTTAATTACTATGTCTCTAATCTCATACAGTCACACTTCACTTTGAGGCAATTTGTGATTAAATAATAATACTTTAAGGCAAATAACAACACTTGGCACTTTTATAGTGCCTTTTGCCTAATTAGTTTGGGATTAGTTCCTTCGCATTGGGTATGGGGCTTTGAAGATATAAAGTGCTAAGTATCATTATGACCTGAGGATCTCAAAGCATTTTACCCTACGCATTAATTAAGACTCTGAGCACTCCTGTGAGGTAGGTAAGTATTTTTGTATCCCTCTGCATTTGGCAGGCCCAAATGGAGAGAGGCTTGGCCAGTGTTTGCAAAGTTGCAGACAAAAGCACTTCTGTGCCCAAGGCGTCTCGCCGACCTGGGCACTCCCATGGCCCCCAGCCAGAGCAGTGCCCGCAGGGGCATCTTCACATTTCACTGCATGGCTCCCGGAGCAGCAAGCTCTGCAGGAATGGCTGGACATGCCCAGAACTGCTGGGAAATCAGGTAATTGCTTAGGAAAAAGCCATTAGAGTTTGTGCCCACCTGCAGGAAGCCCAGCAAGAAAGCTACCCTCGATTTCTTGATCAAAGGAGTAAAACTGAAATATTCCAACAACTCAAATCCAAGGATTTCTCTGGTGGTCAGACACAAAGTCATGCCCCCCCCTGTAGGTCATTCAGGCCTCCAGAGGCATGAATTTCTTTTCTTCTGTTTGTTCCTTCCAAACACCAAAACTCAGAGGTATCCCGGGGATCACAGGCTGTTAGCAAAGCAAAGAAAGGAAACTTATTTCTTTTTAGTTCATCCATTATGAAAACATAAATCATCAATAAGAAGGTACAAAATCTTCATTCTATTTATAATTGATATTGTACCTGAAGCAGTCACCTGCAGAAGAAAGAGGTATGAAAGGATTTCAACTTACTTTGATAATTAAGGGTATTTAGTGTCCTTTAAACATAAAGTTTAAAAAAGAGGAAATCCACAATCTGCCTGAATGTTCTTAGTTCAACAAAGTCTTTGAGTTGACAGCTAATAATTAATTAACAATGAATGGTGTCTTTCAGGCTGTCACCGTGATTGACACTATCATCTTCTGAAAAGTGAAAGATTTGTTAATGTGGCAGACTACAGTCTGGGAAACATTAAAGCTTCACAATTCCCACTGCTTTCAGCTAAACACTTGACATGACAGGTTACCAGCTTGAGAAGAGGAGGAGGTGAAGAGAACAGCAGCAACCTCTGCCGGTGGAAGCTTGGCTTCCCCTCTGAGCATTGATTTCCTACAGACAGACAGGAGAAATTAGGGAGAAAAAGATCTGACTGGCTCTGAAAATCCAAATTTTTGGAGGCTGAGTCAGCAGGCTGGGAAGCCCTGACTGCCCAGCTCACTGTGCTCAGGCTGCACCTGGTCCCACTCAGCAGCAGGGCAGGGGCTGGGGGGACCTGGCAGACCCCTGGAAGGGCTGCTGTGACCCCCTTCCCTCCACCCAGCAGAGTCAGGCCAGGCTTATCCCATGTATTCACTAAATATACACCAAACAGCTGTTAGAGTCTGTAATTGAGAGCTCCTTTTCAATTATATGTATTTGTTGATTTTTTTTAAATCCTATTTTACAGACTGCCAAAAACTATGAATACATATTCTAACTTAAAACAACTGACCTAACTAAACTAATTCAGCAGCAGAGAGATACTTGATTTTAGTAAACAAGGAGTCCTGCCATCTTGCCTGCTTAGTATTGTTGTCTACCATGGATCCAGCTTCTCATCAACCTTCCTCTCCAAATGACTCTTGGCTCTCCTTAAGCTTAACTCAATGACAACAACTTCTGTCCTGATGAGCCACCTGTGTTTGGTCACCCATGTCCTTGGTCTGACACTGGCAGGTCTGGCTGCAGAGCCCGGGTTCTACAACTGCCTTTATTAGCACAATCCACTTTCTCCACCTCTATCCTACTTTAGGACTGTCAGCTTCTTTACAACTCAGTTGCCTCAGGTGTCTATCACACAGGAAAAAGGTTTGTTTGCTTTCAGCCTCCTGCTCCCTGCCTCCCTTTCTCTCCTCCATTGATATGATCTCTCACCTTTTCACACTTAACAAGGTCTGATTTTCCAAACTTCCCTCCCAGATCACCTCCATTTTCACCACATCAGCTCAGCTCATAGAAGACAGCAGTTCCAGTAGAATTACCTGCTCCATCAGTTTCTCTGGCATGTCCCTAGCACAGTCTGTTTTGCTGATAAAAATAAATCCACCTCCACAATTTATTCTTCCTCCTCTTATTTACCCATACAGGCTTTTGCCAATTTTCTACCAAGAAAAAAAGGGACAGAAGACCTTTAGACATTTGAAAATCTTACTCTTTCTTCTCCCTTCTTAGTCCCGCTTTCTCTTTAGACATAGAAATTACTTTACTTCTGCCAACTCTTTTAGCTCTCCAGGAATTGTTCTCATCCTCATCCCATTTCCTATTTACCTCTGTGTCTTTGTGCACTCAGCATTACCATATTCAGTATCTCCCGGCTCAGAAAGTCCCCGCAGTGACTCCGCTTGCTTCTCCACCTGTCGGTTCATCCCTACTCGGTCTCCACATTCCCATTTTGATGATTCTGTCTGCATAATGATGGAAGTTTTCTCCCCTTGCTTTTTCACACAGGAACCAGTCAATCCTACTGTCACATCAACATTCTTCTCTCTGGCCTTCCTAATGCAATTGTTCCCCAATACCATTCCCTCCCAAACCACGTTGCAAATACCTTCTTTTTGAGCTCATGTCTTGCTGTTTTTTCCTCTTCCTCCTTCGGCTCTCCCTTCTCTATTATTTATGAATTGCTTGTCTTGAGTTTTAAGGCTGTTCGTGATTTACTGACACATCCCATTTCCTCTCATCTGCTCCCAAGATGTCAGTTCTTGCCTCCAATCAGCCCTTGGCACCAAACTCCTCCATTTGCTACTTTTTAAAATTAGGATTTTCTTGCTTTCTTTTCTTCCTCCCATGTTGTCCCCTCACACAGGAAACAACCTAAAAATTAATTCATTCTGTTTTTCAAAGATTCTCCTTTCCATTAATGCCTACAAAGAAACTGACAATAGATCATTTTTTGCTCATATCTCTTCACCTAAAATATTGTTTCCTTACATTATTTACATTGCTGCCTACCAGAAATGGTCAAAATCCCTAAGTGGATCCTCTAGTTGCTATAGAAATATAAATACTAAATAACAAAAGGAACTTGGAACTAGAGTAGGCAAAGTACACACAATTTATACCAGTTGCTCCTTGCAGAGAAAACACCAGAGAGCACCTGCAAATAAACTAACAGCCCCACATCCCTAGCAGGCTTACATGCCAATATTGATGATAGAGGGTACCCAAGCTCTACATGTTAGATTACCAGCCTCCTTCACGTGTTGTTTTCTTCCTTATCTCAAAGAAATAGGTGCAGGGGACAGAAGGGAGAGAAGATCACAAGACATGCCCCCCCCCAGTATAGAGCCTCTCTGAAGATGAAACTTGGGGAGCCCTGCATTAAGCATGCTGAAACCACTGCAAGTTAACAGATGCACAGGAGTACAACAACTTGACTTCTGTGGGACTCCTGCAAGCACAGTCTGCTTAGTAAAGGCCTTAATTAACAACTTTGCAAAGGACAATGAGATTATAACAATTATTCACTGCAGGCAGCCTGTTTTTTCCTCCTCCAGTCTCCAGCATTTGCTTTAGCCTGCATTCCAGATAAATATTTTATTCTGTGCAGGCAGAAGGTTCATTATGTAAGTGACAAAGAGAAAGCATCAATTGCCACATACACAGATCCTAATGCACCTGGTTAATGTAGTTATAATATGTCACTGCAAAACATCTTGTCAGCATTTTGTAATTAAAAAAGAAAAGCTACAGCAATAATAAAGGCGATGCATTTAACAGAGACAAATATCACATGTAAGATGATCTTTCAAAGCAAAAATAGACATTACCAAAGCAAAGCCTTGATAACCTTGCCCTACATACTCCAGTACCCTCAAACGCTCTTTGGCCCAATAAAGTACCCTTTTCCTCTCCACAATAGCACTATTCAGATAAGTAACACTGACCAATCTACAGGGCTGTAACATTTTTCAAAGGACAAAAAGCATTTCTTTCCCATTGAGTCAGCAGGATATTTATTTCCTTGTAACAAAGAGTTTTCTGAACTGCTGAGAGATTTGTCAAAATGGAATCACAAGTGATACATTAAACAACCAGAGGGGAGAACTTATTATTAGGCACTAAAAGAGAAAGCCGCAAGTTTACAAATAAGAATAGGACTGTGTACTTGACTTTGTAAATTCTCAGTTAATGAGAAATCAAACATGAAAGGCAAACATTTAATCTAGAGTAAATTTAGTCATTTAAATCAGTCACTCACAATCCTGCTGTATTGCACTTCATAATACACAGCAAAGGGCAACTGGCAGGGCATAAACACGTGCCTGCTCAGTGCTGCAGAATATGCTGCAGTTATTTAAATACCAGTTATCAAACCATCAGAATAAAATTTCTATTAGGAAGATGCTAGCTCCCTCCATTGCAATCCAGCCCATGATAAAAGGCAGGCCACAGCACTGGCCTCAATGCTTCCTGGGGCAAGACAGCACCTTTCCTATTCCAAGGACATGCCTGACCCACAAGGCAGGCAGGTCTCGTTGCCTTCCTCCAGCTCAATGGGTCCTGGGTGGCAAACTGCAAACACCCAGTTGGCCACAGCACACCCATTGGGGTTTATGCAAGAAAGAAAAGGTGGATTTACATTCCCACAGGCCAGCCACCATGTTGAATCTGGTGTCCTATGCCCCAGACTGCAGCCATAAAAAGAGAAAGGGGAGAGTAACTTGCACCTCCTCCATCGGCCTGAGGTTTTCTGGGGGAATGTTTTATTTTTTTTTTTTATTCTATCATGTCTCCATAGAAGCAGAAAGTTAATCTTTACTTGATGAATGCAAAAGCTTAGACAAACCACAAACACACTATTCAGCATGTCAGGCTTACAAAGGAAGTTCTGGTTCTATCAGGTTTCCACACCACATACAGCTGCAACATTGGCTTATATTACTAATCACTTGCAGTATTTGTGTCTTGGGTTGTAACAGATGGTGTTTGTGAGGCATGCAAAAGCTTCAGATAGCCAAATGGTACAGCAGTTGAGATAAGGAAAAAAATCCTCAAAACAAAATACCCATCCCTACTGCGGAGGCTGGAATGTGAGCAGTGTTTAAATTATTCCTGGTCTCTTCAAGCACAGTGGATTTACAGACTCTTAACCCTAAATAGGACTAGATTCAATCTTTCATATTTCATTACCCCAGTAAATCCTCACAATGCCAGCTCATAGACAGAACACACATCAACACAAGACAAACCACAACACAGGAAAGTTCTGTTCCTGACATTTTGAGAGGCCTGAGCTCCAGATTACACCAATACAACTCAGGTGTAGCTCACAGATGTTTTGGTGGCATCTCAGTTCTGATGGCAAAACTGAAAATTCATCAGGGATGCCCCGTTAATCCAATCACTCATCTGTACAGAGTGTAGTCACCTGCTCTATAGTGGCCCAATAAGCCGTAATTCTCAGTGCTGAGCTGCTGGCAGGTAATTTTTAGGGGACTTATATAAGCCTCCACCTCTGGGGAACCATGAGGGTTTTTGCCTACATGCTGACCTGGCTTAATAGACATGGAACAGATGAAGGACACAATGCACATCTTCATACCAGCACTTAACTTCCTGACATCTCAGGAGGCCTCTCAGCAGTTTCACATGTTTAGCAAAGAAAGGAAGACGCTGCAGCCCAGGGCAGCAGCCAGTCACGACCACTTAGGCTAGAATAGAGACAACAGAACAAATTTCTGTCAATTCTTCCCTAGATTCAAGGTCTTTCTAACAGCATTCTCAAATAATGCAGTAACAAAATTATGATTGCCTTTGGTTAAGAAACAAACATTCAACAACATAGCATGTGTATTAGATGGCGGGGGGGGGGGGGGGGGGAAGAAAAGCATACTTCTTAACTAAAAACTGTAGCTGATACTGTGCTGCTTTGGATAACAAAAAAGCCTGTCCCAAATTTTTAGCTTTCATTCTTCATCTTGCTTTTACATTAAAAACATAGGAACAAGACAAAGATTAGTTTTTCTTCATTCAATAAAAGAATGCCTCTAAAAATAATTGGAAGAAAAGACCTCTTTTATAAATAAAACTTTTAGAAGATGCTCTGACCACTGCTAGATACCATTATGCAGAATTGGCTCACATCACATTGAACACAGCTGGGGTCACTTATTTCTCTGGTTCCAAGGCTTGTTAGCACTGAAAAACCCAACCTGCATTGCTTTTAAAACTCTTCCAACATACAGGCCTCAGATTCTCTCACCACTGGCTAGTGGGCTTAATTTTATGATGATATTCATGCTGTCTTTGCTTTTAGAGCTGCCTAGTTTTGTTTAAATGATGACAGCATTTAAGCATAATGCCAGGCTGAACACCCCTTACTACAGGTTTACATGACCTTGACATGCAGCAGCACTGACATTTAATACCAATGATACCTGGATGATACTTTTGATGTTTCACTATCAAATTTGGAACCACTGAAGAGAGAAAGATCTTACTATTACCCTTAATTGAAGCAGGATTGGTTCCACAGAGCGATGCCCAAGAACATCACCACAGAATCTTGTTACTGCAGAACACAAAGCACAAAAAATTAATACAGCATTAGAATACAGAAAAATGTGCTTGACTGGGTCACTTCAGATGATGCACAGGTGGAAGTGGAACACAACATTCACTGATGATTTATATGAGCACCCAAAAAACCACCTGATCAAATCTCTCTGTGGTAGCAAAACTCCAGTCTCCTGCCCAGATAATCAGCACTTGCCCTTTTTCCTCTGCATGTCAGGCTTACAAAGACATCAGTCATCTGATACTTCTCTGAGTGCTTTCAAAGCATCTGATTCTGAAAGCAGCAAGTGTCTTCTCTCAGAGAGGCCAGAAGAGAGTTGAGATAAATGTCAGCACTGCGCACAGCAGGTACATAATGCAGCTCTATTTGCTTCTGCTGTACCACAAAATTATGAGGAAGTCAACACAAGTGGAAAAAAAAGGCTCAACAGAGCACCTCTCAAGAAACCCAGTACCTTCTCCAGGTTGTACGAGAAACCTCATGGATAACCTCACAAAGGTCCCCTCTTCTCTCCCTCAGGTCTTCAAGTTATCTTACTTTTAAATGATAGCACAAATCATCAGCACAATTTTTGTTTTTAAACCATCACCAGTATTATGGCACCTTAGAAGGATTTGCCTGCTTCCTCCCATTGCACAACACAGGCAGAATCCAGAAACATGCTCTGTGGGACACACAGAGAGGCCAGTGCTACCCCACCTGCTCCTGCAGTGCTCTGCAGGGAGATTCACTGCATTTAACTGGCAATGCTCATATCTCACTCCTTCCCCATCTTTGTTGTTCGACAACCAGAATATTTCAATCATGCCCACCACTGCTACAATTTATGACCAAGTGAGAATATCAAATTTGGGTTGAAAATCTCTCTACTTGTGGAGCTGAATGTGGAAATAAACTTTTGCCGTAGAAATACACCAGATATTGACCTGAAGTTGTTGGCACTCAAAGCAGCAGGTCTGAACTGGAGGCCTTCCTTCATGGCAAACATTTACAGCAGACAAATCAGCATCTTGGGTACCAACCACTAGAGATGTAAAATCACATGCTAAGGATTCTTAGTGTTATCAGGCAAAATCCTGGGTAATTTGATCTCTATTAATGGTTCAAGAAGGAAACATCTTCTCAAAGAGGCAATCAGTCTTGCTAAAGTACATAAGCATAAACTGAATCAGAGCTTCAGAAACTCTCTTAACATTTTATGTAAAAATAGAAAAAGTAATATATGCAACAGATCCATTAAAATGCATGTGCATTTGTGTGCAAGTTCTCTTTCTTCTCTTCCTTTCCTCCCCAGCTTGATAACTATATTGTTGATAGGAATAAAATATCAGCCTTTACTTGTACACATACCCAAGATCTTGTAAGTCATTACAACGTGTTTTTGAGATTTGCCACTTCACTGCTCTATAAAAAGCTTCCTGAAAAAGTATTAACAGATGGCCTCTTACTCTCTGAGACTGTTCGCAATACACCAGATGGCAACCTGAAAGAGAAAATCCAACTTACATTTTCAAAACTGAAAGAAATGTGACAATATCCTCACAATAAATATACAGCATGAAGGTAGCAATAAATGATCCGTTTGAAGCAAACTGGCTTTATTTAAGCAGTGAATCCAGCCCCCACTTTATAACATATTGGAGAATGCTTCATATCCAGTGCTGGAAGTAATTTCTGATGCAAGCAGAAAGTTTGCTTTAAATGAGCAACAGATTTATGAGAGGCAAGGTTATTTGAAAAAGTGAAAAAATGGCCCAATAGCCTTGGGGATTAAGACTTTGTATACTGGATCCCTGGTATCTGGTTTGTGTCCAAGAACTACTCTGTAGATTGCAGTGGTTTTGCTATTAATGTTAGAAGTATTAAACCAAACTTGCCAGTCAGGGTCTTGTTAGGGGAAGGCAGCAACTCTTTCAGATCCTTACTGTTTTTAAGCTTTTTGATTCACCTGCTAGACAGCAGCTTAGCTCAGCTCACAAGAACTGGAGAGTTCTGCTAAGTACAATCTCTAAGGGTCAGTAGCTGTTTTACTGTCACTTAAATTAATCAGGATATTCTTCAGATAGAGGCACTAATCCCTACCCCACAGCAAGTCCCACTAAAACACAGGGACTACTGATGGGGTTAGACATGTCTTCAAGCACACATCAGAAAACCTAAAAAGTGGTCTTTGTACTTGCACAGTTTCAGCATGATGTGGCTTCTTTTCTGGATAAACTTTAGAGGTGTTTCTGCAATTTCAGTAACGTTCACCTAAATTGTGATCCTGCTCCTAATGACAAAACCCCAGTGTATTCTGAGGAGATTAAAACATTTCTTAAGGGGAGGGCAGGTACCTTTCCAATTCACACCATGGATCATTATAATTGTTCCTAGTAAGTTCACCTTCCACACACAGGACACACTTGGAAAACTCAAAGATTTCTTACATCAAAGCCTCTCCAAAGAGGCACCCAGGGACTGGCAGTGGAAACACAAATGCCTATGCCTGCCTTCATGGAAATACAGAGTGAGCTGTTGTGCCATCAGGTTTTAAGTAGAATTCTCTACTGAAGTCAATATGCCATAAGCACAAGATTACCAGTAGGACAAATTAGAAAACTAGACAGCTGTCCTACCATTGCCCATAAAAAGGAACCATTTCTATAAAACTGTTATTTATTATTAATAATATAAAATATTTATCATTATACCAGATGTATGCAAATTGTCACAGAGTTTCCCTCTTTGCTTTCACATTGGCAATAAGCCTGTTTTCAAATGCTATAAACAATAACAAAGTTGTCTGTGAAGATTAGACAATAATGGAACTAAAGCTGGGCTTTCTGAGAGTGCCTCACCACAGAGCTTAAAGACCTTTTCACATCAGTCCAAGACAGTGGACTGTAACAGCAGATTGGAAAGTCTCAGGGAAAAGGAGAAGAAATCTGCTAAGTTCCAACCTACACATTTCGTTTGGATTTGGAACAACTCATTCACCCTAAAGCAAATATTGGGTTTTAGCCTGCTAATACTGTAGAATTTTATAGTTTCCTGATTAGACTGCAGATCCATAATGGTAAAAACTATTCTGTAAAAGAATTAATCTTCAGAACAACACAGGATAAAGCAACATTCTGATGGTAATATTATTAATGTCTTTTCAATTATCCAAGCCACCAGTATAATGCTTAAGCAGCAGTGTTAAAAGGGCCTTTTGTACCTGACAAAAAAGGCTGTTTCAGGACCTTGGGACTGCCCACTTTGAAAAGTGATAGTATCAGATCCCCCTAGTTATATTATTCATTAAACTGCTGTTTGCAATAGGAACCCATCTCATCCAGTTCCCACCTTGGGCTCATCCCTTTCTAGAATCTGGCCAGGCTACCACCTTCACCCTTGCAACAACACTGCAATGCACATCCCCTAATTGCACTGCCGCCTCCATACAACCACCACACTCATTGCAAAGCTGCTGGAAAAGTTCAGATACATTACTAGGAAAGAGAATGGCAATCTCATTGCTTTCATCCATCTTTTTCACGTAGGTGCCAAGTTCTGCAAGGCAGGAGCTGTGTCTCAAGCCATGTATTCCTTCCTGCTTTGGCCCTTCTCTGAAATCTTGGGGAGCTAAATCACCATGGGGGGGTGGGGGAGAAGTGTTTTCTGTTGGGTTATCAAGCTGAACCAGTTTCCAGGGAAGCACACATGCACCAACAGAAGGGTGAGGGCAGAGCCAGCCAGCTGTGAACAGCAGCTCAGAGGTGGGACCATCCCTGCTTTGGCAGCCAGCTCAGCCACAGCTCAAACCTTCCCCCATGATCATTTGCACAGTGTCTAACACTTAGGAGATTTGAAACACTGAACATTTTCTAGGAAAAAACCCAAAACACACGGCACCACTTAGACTAGAAATCTACCTTTGTCATTTGAGTGAAACAATGCAAATCTGCTAATCCCAGTGGCTTTCATGCAGTCACACCAGCAGAGAACTTGATTCACTTTTTGAAAGAGGCTAAAAAAAGCAGAGTTCCCATTACATTTCATTTCCCCTACTCATTCAATGATCAAACACGCGAGAGTCCTCAATTCTGCCCCGCAAGCTCGGGTTTCCATTTTAAAGCTGATTGAATGACAGGACATAGCAGATGATGACAGCCTGTCACCATTCACTTCTGGAGCTGGCAGGCTGGAGTGGAGAGCTCTGCCAACATACAGGCTCAAGCAAGAGGGATGCCAGACCCAAAGAGATGACTGCACTGGGCTTTTAAAACACTTACACTGTTCAAGCCCCAGTCAGTGACTGCTGCCTGTGAAGAGCTTTTTGCCTTGCTGGTGCTAAAGAGGGGGGTGCTGGTGTCACAACAGCCAGGCCAGGGTTACTGACCATGAGGCAGAAATCATGCCAGTGCAAGCTGGCCACAGGAGTGAAGCTGCTGTGCAGCCTGGAGGCTGCCTGGAAAAGAGAACTGAAGAAAAGGACACAGCTTTACAGCCTGATCCCCATTCTAAATGTAACTATTGTTAATAACATCCTTACAAAACCAAATACCAATCCTCAATCTCATCCCCATGTTCTGCCTGTAACATTTCCAAGACATAATCATTTCTTAAAACCATCCACTTTTAGACTAATGCATTTTGCTGCTCCAGCACAAGGGATACCTGTTTTTGCAGTTCACTACAGGAGCCCCACTCATCTGGTTTTATCTTTAAATTGCCAGTTCAAGATACACTAAGACTTTTTAAATGCAAACATGACTATATATTCTTCCTATTCAACAGGTTCCTATGAACTCGTCTGTATAGTCACCAACTACACTGAGAAGACATGTCTTGGAGACTTTGTTTAGCCTTCTACTCCTGAATTTAAAGTGGAGTGGTGTATGTGTGAAGGACAAAAAAACCCAAAACAAAAACAAAACCCAACCAAACAAACGAAACGAAACCAAACCAAAAAACACAGAAGCAAAGTGCAGAATCAAGATGAAATTGAGTCTTTGGCTCAGTTTTGAGGCAACAACTTAACAAATCTGTGTTCATAGCATAACCACCTTTACTCCCTTTATTTCATTAAGGAATTTTTGGAGTGCAATGAGCTTGGTGAAGTCTTGGGGGTCTGGACTGATGGCAGGCCTGTCCCTCTTGGTCACCATTACATTGAGAAAGGCTGCATCTCTCATCTTGAACCGTTCATTAGAATTACACCAGTCATTACAATTGTTGCTAATATTTTCCTTTTTTGAAATACTGGGTTTGGTTCCACTCTTACCAAGTGGCATAAATCACAATTGTATCTTGCAAGCATAAAAGTGGTAGGAGGGGAGGAAACAGGACTAGAGTAACAAGTAACATCAAAATGCCTTGGCCTATGTTTCTTTCTGCAGGGAAAAAACAACCATCAACATAGCTGACACAAAAATACTGGGAAACAGCAATTTCTCCTTCATAAAGACTTAGAGCACAGTTCTAAGCAGTGCAGCATTCTAATAAGAATCAGCGTTTTAGCTGGAGACAAATGCACTAATCATGGTCATGAACACCACTGAACCAAATGTCTCAGCAAAACCACTCAGTAATGGCATTAGTCATGATAAAGAAAATGAGTATTTTCAGCATAGAACATACTCAAAGAATACAAACAGAATCCTTTGTGCCTGCTTCTACAAAGAAATGATTCAGAGTATGTATTTGACCAACTTGCTATTAAAATGGCAGAAAGAAAAGAGGAAGATCTGCTCCGTAAATTGCTTTTTAACTGTCCAGATGACCAATTTCTCTATCACCAAGCAGGAAGAGTTCAGCAGGAAAAAAATTAGAATGGAATGATTACGGAACAATATGGGTTATTTTTAAAGAAGTTGAAACAAATGAACAAATCTCAATTTTACCTTTAAACATTCCTAAATTCACCCTTTATTAAATACTGACTGATATATTCCACACTCCATGAAGTTGTAAGGAAATGGCAAATAGGACTTGTAGCTGTTGCTTATTAACCAGATCACAAGTCTTCATTTCAAAGCCGAAATGCAATCTCCAGTGACAGCCAATATCCCGCAGTTCCTGGGTTTCCATCTGCTGTTCTTTGATGTGTTACTGACCTCTA
This sequence comes from Campylorhamphus procurvoides, assembly GCA_013396655.1. Taxonomy (NCBI): domain Eukaryota; kingdom Metazoa; phylum Chordata; class Aves; order Passeriformes; family Dendrocolaptidae; genus Campylorhamphus; species Campylorhamphus procurvoides. Next base: position 1,567,622 of record WBMV01007081.1, read on the forward strand.
GTCGAGGAGCTCTGGAACTGCAGAGCCGAGCCGCTCCCACACTGCGGATGGCACTGAAGAACCAGTTCTAAATCCTAACAAGGCTGAAGACTCTTTCCCGGCTGTGGTCTCAAGGAATATGCACAGCATAGCCAAGCACTGACTGTAAAGCAGAGGAAAGGTTGTGTGTGAGATTTTATGTAGGAGCATTGTGTGTTTGCATGTCCGAGTTTTCTGCTTTAATGTCTTGTGACTTTTTTAAACCTCTCAAGAAAAGTTAAGTGCTATTGATCTGCAATCAAGGATACAAGACATTTTGAGAAATCCAGACCTGTTTCAAACTAATAAATTTGAGAGAAAGAAAGGAGAGATGCAAGAGAGATGTGGGAGCCTTATGAAGCCTAAGGAGCACAGACATTCCATCCTGTGCTACGAAAGCCCTGCGACATCCACCCAACACATTCCTGAAAAGTGAACAACTGACCTTAACACACAGAGCACCAAGGTACTTTCTTATCTAGCAGAAATTAAATCCTACTAATTAATCTTCAGTTCCCAGTCAGGCAGGGCTCTTGAGCCCATTGGTTCCTTTGGTGGTACTGGGGTGGTTGTGCCACGGACTCCTGGCCCTGGTTCAGCAGAGCATTGTAAACACATCAGCCAACACACTTAAGTGTTTTACTAGGAAGGTGCTTAAGTGCATGGCTCAGTGCTTTACTAGGTCAGGGCCGCCCTGTAGTTGATAAAGGTAAATGAAGGTTAGCATTTATTTCTTTCAGGAAGTGATTATTATAAGAATCCTTAGGCAAACCATACCTTAAAAAGGCAGTGAAAAATTCAAATCTCATTTGTATGGCTTTGTATTAGGAAGAATGCCATTGCTTTAATAGAGCAACATGTAACAAATACAGAAGATACTCGGGGTATTTCCATAAAGTACTTTCTTGGAAAAGAGTAATTGCAGGCAAGAGTAGCAGTTACAGAAACAAATAACCCTCAAAAGAAAAGAGGGTTTGCAAATTCTTAAAAATATGAAGGTCCTTTTAACGCAAACCTGGCACAGCTTTCCTAACCAGAATGCTCTACTTCCAAAATAAATAGCTTTAATCTCTCCTAATCTTATTTCAGCAAAGAAAAGCTAAAGCTGGCAACAAGAAAATTATTATACTATCAAGTTCAATAAGTCAATCTATTTTTAACATCCCTGATCTTGATTTTGTTTAGTAAAACAAGGTATCCAAGTTTTCCAGCAGGGAAGATAAAGGAAAAAGATGAGTATCCCACAGCTGCACATAATGAGGGTTCCTGAAGTAATGGATCACATCCTTCTTACTGTGAAATATTTGAGAGGCCTCAAGTAAAGAGAATCATTTCCTTCAGCACAAGATCAAACTCACTTTGAAACCAGGAAAATGTGGGAAGTATTAGGCTAGGCTGTAGGTTCAGTCAAGGATAGGTATTATACACTTCATACCTGCCAAGATTTGTCTTCTAGGAATTATATCCTAATTCTCGTACCAGGAAAATATTTCAGAAAAGGCTCTGTTCTTTAAAGCTGGAATAGCAGACACAGAGATCAAAACAAACTTTTTCCAGACATGTGATTAGTATTTGCCCTCTCATTAGGCAATTTGT